>JAJKFI010000031.1:10473262-10500191 GCA_029204185.1 Lerista edwardsae
GTATCCGAGCCTCCAACTCTGCTATTATTTACACAAATACTACAACACATGTTAGGCATGAGTACTATAGTTTTCCAAAGGACTGCTTTCCAACATATCTGCTACGTTGTGTGTGTTTGAACTACATATCCCAGATTATCTGCATAGTATGCTGCATTTCAGTGCCAGGAGAAGGTCTGAGAGCTGGACCACCTTCCCTTACTTCCTTCTCGCCAACAACAGAGCAGCAGGAAGATACGTGCGTATAGGTACCTCTGGAACCTTGAGCTATGAGCTAATGTTGCCTCCCTTTACCTGGTGATGTGCCATCCCCTGCTTCTCCAACTCCCTGGATTGTCAAAGGAAGATGAAGAGGGAGGAGAGGAAAGTGTTGGGCTAGAATGTCTCCTTTTCTGCACCCTTCTTATTCTGCTCTATCCTCATTTTTGTTTTCCAATCCAGGAGTGGGAGGTGACGAAAAAGCAGTAAAGATGAGTGGACAGATGGTTAGGTGCCAACCTCCAATTTGTTGCTTGAGGCAGCCACTTCAGTTATCCTCATCAGAGGACTCGTGCCCAAAGGGCATGGTGCACTCGCTGCCATGGGTGCTGGCAAGGGAGCTGGGCATGCCGGGGAAGGAAGTAGCGCAGAGCTGGGCCTTCCCGCCTCCCCTGCTTCTGTTACTCTCTGAAATGGAGTGATTCCAGAAACAGGGGGCATGGCGAGGCTGCAGTGGGTGCAGTGACGTCTTTCATCACTGCCCCGTCTTTCATCACCGCCCCACCTATGGCGCCCCACCTATGGTCCACATGGATGGACCAGCCCTGAGTTGAGAAAGTCGCAGAAATTTGAGACTTGCGCTGGGTTTGAGATGGATAAAAAGTGCTGAATTCGTCTCTAGCTCAGATTTTAATCTGAGCCACAGAAAATTTATAGGTTCTTAATGTTCATCTCATATTTGAGATGAGCATTACAAACCCCTAAAGCCTGTATTTATGAGCAACGAGTTTCACCTGCATCTCTAATTCTGATTATTTTGCAATATCGCTTAGCCTGTACAGTTGTTTCCTTATACATCAATGACATTGAGCCTGGGTAACTAAAGTTGTTGAGCCTCTTAATACTTAATACACCAGCATTTCACAGCCCTTCTCACCAAAATCTCATCTTCTCGTCACAGTGATCCAGGGTCAATGTATATGCATATAACAGGACTCTGATGGACACATTCTCTCCCACAGCAATGACTGAATAAATTCCTTTTCTATACACAGAGTTGTCTTACAATTGAAGCCTATGGGAATACTCAGATGGAAGCAGGATGCAGGCATCTTGTCTACTGAGCTCCCTGAGGCACCTGGTGGGCCACTGTGTGATATAGGAAGATGGACTAGATGGGCCCTTGGCATGATCCAGCAGGGCTCTTCTTATGATCTTATGTTCTTATGGAAGAGCTGAGCTCGTCAGTGTACATAAACATTGCTTTTGGATCAGGGCTACCATGTGCTATATAAATGATCATAACAATAATAGCAATGTATTATATTAATTACAATAATTTATTACAATTTATTACATTAATGTAATAATTTCAATTATTTCTCAGCTGTGATAGTTCAAGCAACATTGAGGCTGCCATCTTATACACACTTTCCTGAGAGTGGACCCCATCGAACGCAATGGGACTTACTTCTAAGTTGACATGCATAGGATTGCACTATACAGTGGTGTCATCCTGGCGGAACGGCCCGGTACGCCGTTCCACCAGTTCCGCGGATGGGCCCGGACTGCACCACCCCTCTTGAGGAAGGGCGAGCTGCTCCTGGGCCCGCCCGCCCGCCCTCCCGTGTGTCTGAATCGCTCTGAAATGGAGTGATTTGAGGCACAGGGAGGCGCAAGGAGGCGTGGCTGCCCTCCGCCATAGGGGCAGAGGGCTGCCAATCATCCGGGCGTTCCGGTTCCTGGCGCGCCCGGATGACGACTCTGGCACTATACAAAAAGGTTACTGTCATTGCATTTAGTCACCGTTTTTGTACCCATAGTTGTTTTTTTTAATAGATGCAGTGCTGAGCACATGTGGGAAACAAAGAGTTATGTAGTTGATATGTGTCTGAGGCAATCCATAGACCTTCAAAGGACCTACACCGAGGTTAGGGAAAATATATATCTCTTGCTGGCCTCCTGATTACTCCCTGTCATAGCAATCCGGTATACGTCCGGTATACGGCTGCATGTTTCAGTATATTGAGGGGATCATAGGATTGGACATTACAAGTCTTTGTACATTCAGGGCATTTTGTTAAAGGAGCATAATATAGAGTGGTAGTTCTCTGTTTTACAACTTTAGATTTTAATGGATGCATTGTCAATACAGGTAGAAAATCAAATTCTGCATGGTAGTTCACTTCTTGACCCTATCCATATAAGCTCTCTTGCTCATTACCAGAGGTCTTCAGGGAGATCAGATTTCTATAAGGTTTAGTGATGGAACTATGACCAATGCAAATGTAATTTGATTAGCCACACTTCAGATGCCTTCAATTTCCTCCCTGCTTAAACTGTAGAGGCTGCAAGCCATTTGAAATGTACTCCACAGAAAAGCTCAGCAAGAGAAACAGCAACAACATGTAAAGACCATAATGTTTAAAGCACAAAGTATTAGTATTCATGTTATGCTAATATACCTATTTTATACAGAGTACTGTGCATATTTATGTTTACAAATGCTTGTAAACAATTTTTTCAAAATGTAATGCCTGCAAAACCTCCGCAATTAGATATTAAAAGGAATGTTCAATTACATAGTGTTTACTGAAAACATCATGATGTGATTAATCATATGCACAGCAAGATAGCAAAATATTGAGTGTATCTTTTTCCCTTTAAACCCCAAAAGCAGTTATTAAGAATGTAAGGGTGACAGTTTCAAAAGGTAACTATGAGCACAATCCTAACCTGGAGTAAGGCCAGCACAATTAGGCCAGCAAAGCTTGGCCAGCAAAAGGGCCACCGGAAAGCCTGGTGGGACCACTCTTGGAGTCAGGGAGGATGGCACACGTCTGTGCAGTGTTTGGACCACCTCTGAGTGGTCCAAACATACTTTGGCCTTGTGCTGGCCAAACTTTGCTGGCCTTACTGTGCCAGCCTAACTCCAGGTTAGGACTGCACGCTAAATGATTTAGGGCTTACTGAATATCAGGTGATTTGGCAAACTCCAGCTGCTGGGAAAGCTGGGGACAGCCATCTTGAAAGCTTTTGTGACTGTTAACAGTTTGAATTTTCAAGTAGGTTTGTTTTTTAAAAAATTGTTTTTAGTTCAGTGCTTTACATTATATTTTGTCCTAATCTTGCTTTCTGTTAGGGATGTTTCATAGTTGTACAATTGCTGCCAGTTTGCATTCCAAAAGTGTCATTTCATTACATCACAATGACGGTACTTCCTGCTTGATGATGTTACTTCCAGCTATGACATCATTTTCAGTGGGTCCCAACATGAATGCCATTCTAAAATGTGGGTCCCAGTCTAAAATGTTTGAGAACCACTGCCCTAGGGGCTCAGAAACTGCATGGTTTGGCCATGTAAAAGTAGGAAACACAATTTTGGCACTTTTTTGTGTTTAAAGCACCTTTAAATGTGGACCCCGTGTAAACTTCCTTGTAAGCGAATTCATCACTTTGCTGACACCTGTGCTCAGAATTCTTTTGCTGCCTTCTTCCTTATGTCACTTTTAAGAATCCAAATGATTAGCGTAGCGATTTCTTCCCTGGCTGTGCAGCCTCCGCACCCTGTAGCCTTTTAAGATTCTGAGTAGGGGCCTTGCTCTTTTCAGAGCTTCCCCAATTTGATAGGTCTCTTCCCCTGTGAAATCACCTCTCCCTGTATATCTAATTGGCTCCTTGTTTGTCAAGGTGAACTTTCACAATGTCAAACTAATTTCTTGAAATGCACATCATTTCTTTGACAGCTCTATAACCAGTAGAGGTTGGAATGAATTCCATATCACTTGAGGTTTTTTTCGCCCCCCACAAGTGAACAAATGTGGGTTTTAACACCAAGTGGGATACATTTATGACCAGTACTGCATTTCAAAACAAAACAAGACAAGCCTCTAATAGTGGCCTGCTTCTATTGCATCAGGAATCGATCATGCATATGGTCCCTGGCCAACAGAACCTCTCCTTTCTCATTCTCATTATTTTTTTCCTCCACTAGACCTCCCATCCTTCAACCCGCTTCCCAGCAATTTATCTTTTTGACATACTTTTGAGTATGTTGGCTTAGAAACATCAAAAGCCTACCTTTAACTCCAAATGGAACAGTGATGCAGGTCCACGTCTTGTAAAATATAGTTCACTATGCATTTGATCTCCTAAACGAGTTAAAAGTACTGTATGTCAAAGGGAGAGATTGTTGGGAACCAGTGAAGGGGTGGGAGATCTAAAGGAAGGAAAAAGGAGCATGAGAAGGGAGAGAATAGTAACCTTCCCACCAGCCCCTCTTCCCAGGTGCAGTGGCACCAGGGCAATCCAACCTCAGTAAGAGGAAAACAAGGGAGCCAGTAGGAAGACTCCTTCCCTTGCCACCCTACCAGTTGGGTTCCTTCCTCTTTGCTGCCGGTTCTGGATCCAAGACAGTGGCAGCAGCCTAGACGGGCCAGTTCAATTGCCCCTTTGTTTTTCCCCCTTAATTCCTTAAGCCCTTAATTCCTTAATTCCTTAAGCCCCTTTAATTCCTAGTTCAGGAGATAATGCGCTCCCAGATAAACAAAACTGGGCATTCTAGATGTTCAGCACCATGTGATGTCACATCCACTCTTGCTCAAAGTTCCCTTGAAACACATATTGGTGCTCCTCAACCTCATAAATAGCCAACTAACAATCCTGTTGTCTACCAATCCTGTTCTCTAACTGTTATCTCTAACTGATAGTTCTGCTTTCTAACAACCCTGTTATCGAACAGCCCAATCCCAAAGAAAAGCACTGCCCAGGAAGTTGTGCTAAAGAAGCAGGCACTACCATCTGGCTGGGGCGGGGGTCATGGAGGTTTCCTTGAGGCAAGGGAACATTTGTTCCCTTACTGTAGGGCAAGCCCCAATGGATCTCTATGTCAACCATTTTTTAGGTGTAAATCCAAGGAGAGAAAGGGACTGGGAACAGGAGAAGGAACAGGCTAGGATACCAGTGGAAGTTGCTCCTGCCAGTGTCAACCCCTCCCTCTTTTGTTCCACCCATTGCCCACCCTCTTACAGTCCAGACACTTCCCTGTTCCTCCCTCTATTTATGCCATTCTTCTCACTGCTTGTCTCCTTGTGCTGGCTTCCCACAGGTAGCTAACTGCAGCAGTGGGCCATCGACATCAGCACTGTGACAGTGGTTCTGAAATGGTCACCAGCAGTGCACACAGAGAGCCACCACATGGCCATTTACAACAGCAGAAGCTCTGTTCTGCTTTGATAAGGCATAGTTAGGAATGGGCTCTTAGCAGTAGTGCTATCCAGCCGGTACGCTGGGCGGGACTTACGTTTGATCGGCAGTCTGCCCGTTGCGTCACGCCGCATTCCCCGGCAGGTGGGAAAGCAGCAGAATGCAGCGTGATGCAATGGGCGGACTGCCGATCAAACGTAAGTCCCACCCAGCGTACCGGCTGGATAGCACTACTGGCTCTTAGTAAGTCTGCAATCCTATACACACCCAAGAGTCAGTCCCACTGAACTCAATGGGGCTTGCATCTAAATATGTACATAGGATTGCACTATAAATTACAGTGCCAGGCTTGAATGAATGAATGTGGCTCTGCACACAAATGATAAAAATAATTTATAGTGTATGGGAAAGAATCAATTTAGAGTTTTTAAGAGATGATCACAAATAATTCTCACATAGCTTGCACAAGCAGACGTGCCCAACAATACTGTAAAAAGAAATACAGCTTTTAAAAAAATGGCCTCATATTTCTCAGTATGTCTTCCAGTTAAAATTTATTGCAATTGGCATCTTAAAAATATTCTGCAACCTTGGTGTGGGATTGGAAGGCCACAACTCGTTTATCACCAACAATAAAATTCTGTGCCAGAAATTGTGAAACTAACAATCCTGTAGTTCCATTAAAAAGAAACAACTTTAATTCTTTTTAGGGTGCAATCCTCAGGCTGCACCTACCCACTCTGACCTCCTCACCGGCACATCATTTGTGACAACCATCTCCCAGGCAGCACATGGGAGACTAGCGCTGGCTCAGACTAAGATCAGATCAGCTGGCTCAGACTAACAGCAGCAGGATGATGTAGTTGAAGTTCAACCAAATGAACTGCTTCCATTCCATCTGCTCAGCTGCCCTAAGCAGAGATTGAGGACACAATCCTAACCAACTTTCCAGCACCGGGGAAGGGCAAAGCAGCTCCAGGTTGAGGGAACAAACATTCCCTGACCTTGAGGAGGCCTCCGTGACTGCCCCCCAACTGCAGGATGCAGCATATCATATGCCCCATTGGCACAGCTATGTCAGTGCTGGAAAGTGGGTTAGGATTGCGCCCTGAATGGAGAAAGGTCTTCTTCATCGTCCCTCATCCTGGAATTGGGGTGATTGATTGTGGGAGCCTAAGAACCTGAGTAGCATGGAGGAGGGAAGAAAAGTGGCTCACAGCCCAATCCTACCTAACTCCCACCCACCCACTGAGCAAGCATGCTGGTGGTGTGCATACTGTACCCGACAGGGGTGGGGGCTGTTGGAAAAGTCTCCTCAGAGTAAGTGAACTTTGATTAATTTGCCCTGAGGAAAGCCTCTGCTCTTGTAGAGGAGCTCTCTCTGCCCGAAAGGATGTCCTGGTCATCACCGGAAGCAGCAAGCAGTCAGGCCCATGAGTTGACATAACCTGATGCTCGGCACCTTGGGTAAGGCTGTGCAGGGGTAGGGAGGGAGGCCGGGAGGGGCAGAAGTAGCGGGTGTGGGTGGAATAGAGTGGCAAGGAGTGTGAAGGAGGAGGGATCAGATTTGCAAAGGAGGCAGGCTCAGCAGCAGTGATCTTCAGCCAGTCTTTACCCCATTCTTGGGTCTGATCCTCCTTCATGGGTCAACACGGACTTGCACTAGTCCAAGTGCAAGGACCTGGGTCAGGTCCGAGCAGACATCATGTCAGGCTGGCATGGGCCTTCCCTGGGCAAGGGAACAAATGGTCCCATACTCTGGGAGGTCTCAACATGCCAAAACTCCTCCACAGGCTATAGTGGATGCCACGTTGGCACCACTGCATTGCCACGTGGGGAGTTGGGGTGGATTGGGCTGTTAATGTTCTATTGTTTTTATCTTGTATGGTATTTTTATGGCTTTTAATTATGCTGTTACTTGCATCAGGTCCTTTGGGAAAGAGTCTTGTTATAAACCTATTAAATCAACAATACAAAAGCTAGTATAAAATGTCTAGATCTAATGTTACCCATACAATGAAGGAGTCAAATTCTGATCACCAAGTGTTATTTAACAATGTGTGGCTTTATTATGGTCCTCTGTTCTCTGTCATCAATCACTCCAGTAAACACTCATATCCTAGGTTACAGGAGATTGTTTTCTTCTTTTCTAGAAGTAATTACATACTGCCCAGAAAATTGACAGCAATTAAATAGGATCTCTCCTCCTTCGTTCCCATCCAAGGGAGGGGGGAGGCAGAGAATATCAGGCAACTACTGTAAGGAGAGAAATAAGATCTTAAACACATTTGGAATGTCTGAAGAAATGTGTTGAAAACAAAAGTCGTTTGACAGTTTTTCTAATGAGGCTAGGTTTAATGAAGATGCTAACAATTCTGGTCAATCTCCTATTTTAGATTTCTTCCTCTCGGTGATAAGTCTGTCTATTTCAAAAATATTTGCTGAAAAATGCCGAAGAATCACATACATTTCCTCTGTGATTATACTTTCTAGAAAATGAATAATCAGCTAGTATGATGACAAAAATATGCACTTTCCTACAACTTGACAAATATTGCAGTAGTCATCACAGATTCAAATTCATTTATAGCGTCTTAGAGGCATTAAAACGGATTGGGAGGGAGAGGATGGGATTGTGATGACAGGCTCTACTCCCAAACTCCAACCATTCATTTGTAGTGCTGTTCAGAGAGTTGTTCATGCAGTTATACATGGGAGGCAGTCAGGTACAGAAAGGAGGGGCTAAGCACTAGGTTTTGCCAGCTGCTCAACCACACTGCATATTCCGCCCCTCCCCCTTGCAATTGGAGCCAGCCCTGAAATCCATCTTTCTGGGGCTGGTACCTGCCCCAGGACCCCAAGCCTACTGTACAGATATATCTATGAGTGCAATCCTAACCTGGAGTTAGGCCGGCACAGTTAGGCCAGTAACGTTTGGTTGGCACAAGGGACACTGTAATGTATGTTTGGATCACTTTCAGAGTCAGAAAGGCCAGCACACAGACACACACCATCCTCCCTGACTCCAAGAGTGGTCCAAACACACTTTATGGTGGCCCTGGTGCCAGCCAAACTTTGCTGGCCTAACTGTGCAGGCCAACTCCAGGTCAGGGTTGCACCCTGTATCTCTGTATCTAGGAACAGCTGCAAGGTTAAAGGACTTGGGACAGTCCTTTCAACCTCAGCTTGTCTACACTGGGCATTTTGTGATAGCTACCTCCAGAGGAACTGTGAGTATAGCAAAGAAATGTTCTCAAATTGCACTGATTGAGTAAATCGTTACTTGATTTATCTTTGGTCATGCATCCATCCATATTATATAATGTCACAAGGATTTTAGCATTCCTGCAGGGGAAGGTGCTTTTTCATGTCATGAATACTGATCCAGAAGCACACATGGTCATATGCTTCCAGGCCACTGCTGCAGACAGTGGGGAGGACTCCTTGTGAGGTGGCAGCGAAGAGGCGCCATGCCGATGTTGGTAAATTGGAGGGGTGTGCAGTACAGGGCATAGGGATGGAAGGATCAGAATGGATCATGGGGGGCTGGGATCAAGGGCATGTTGGAGGCACCAAGTTCAAGTGACTTGTGTTGGATGCAACCCCCTCTGGAACCATCGGACATGCCCACCTTGTCTCTCAGACTTGCACCAGCTAAAGAGCTGGTACAGGTCCAATGATATCCATTGGCTGTCAAGGGGCTTAAAGGGGGCAAGGTTAAAATATCTTCTGTGATGGGCCAGGCAGCCCAACATGGAGGTCCTCAGTTCTGCACTGGCAAAATAGCTGGTGCAGACTTAGCTGGTGGAGTCTCATTGGCGGATCTGTGCCTTTACCCAGGGGAAGGGGACAAATGTCCCCTTCTTCCAAGGTGCCTCTGGTGGCTGCCCAGCACCTATAAGATGCAGTGGTAGCTGTTTGGCTATTGCTGCACCTACAACAGCCAGGCAGCTAGGATTGGGCTGCCCATAATCTCCCTCTGAAGGAGCAGGTCCGCAGTTTGGGGGTTCTCTTGGATCCACAGCTGTGCCTGGATTCCCAGGTGGCAGCGGTGGCCAGGGGAGCCTTTGCTCAGCTTCGGCTGATTCACCAACTGCAACCGTACCTGACCTGCGTGGACCTGAGCTGCGTGACCCATGCCCTAGTGACATCTAGATTAGATTATTGCAATGCGCTCTACGTGAGGCTGCCTCTGAAGACAGTCTGGAAATTACAACTAGTACAGAATACGGCGGCTCGTGTGGTTGCTGGGGCACATCGGTTTGACTCTGTCGAGCCGTTGCTTCGGTGACTACACTGTCTGCCGGTTCCGTTCCGGGCCTGATTCAAAGTGCTAGTTTTGACCTTTAAAGCCCTTTATGGCTCGGTTCCGGGGTATTTGAGGGACCGCCTCCTTCCATACAATCCTACCCGTGCTCTGAGGTCATTTGGGGGGGCCCTTTTGACTGTGCCGCCACTAGGAGTGGTGAGAGGGATGGCGGCCACGAATCGGGCCTTCTCGGTGGTGGCCCCCCAACTTTGGAATACCCTCCCCTTAGAACTAAGAACTGCTCCCTCTTTGGCAATATTCCAGCAGGGGCTGAAGACCTTTTTATTCCAACAAGCTTTCAATTGTTGACAGGCTGGCTGGTTTTTTATATTCTTTTTATGATCCATGGGGCTAGTTGTTTAAATTTTAAATTTTAATTATTTTAATTACTGTTTTTAACTGTTAAATCGTGTTTTTATTGTATTTTTAAATGTTGTAAGCCACCTTGGGTGCCTTCAGGCAGAAAGGCAGGGTACAAATTAAATAAATAATAATAATAATAAATAATAACCTCAAATCAGTGTTTTTACATAAGACACCCTGATTGGATACTTGATTCACCAGCACAATTCCTAAAGTTTTAAAATAGGAATTTCTTTTATATGGTACTAGAGATTAGATTTAAATTCCTCCTTGAAGTTGTTGCATATCCAATTATATCTAGCTGTTGAATATATAGCTAAAAGTATAATAATTTAATCCTTGTCATTTTTGCCTCCTTTTTTTTTTACCAGCAATTAAGTTTTATCATAGGAGATGTTTCTCTGTCTTCCAAATGTGTTTGTTTCGTTTCTTTGTTTTTCTTTTTGTTTGGGCTTTTTAGAGGATATCTACCTGACTCTGTATCCAAGGTAACAAATCTCTGGTTAATGATCCACGAGAATTTCAGTGTGGACATGTTTATTAGTTTTATGAGTTTCACCGAATCCTGAAGAAAGAGGCTTTGCTAGCAATGCAGCATTAAACCCGTATGCAACATAGCCCATGACAGAGCAGTGCAGGATGGGAAACTTGGTAAACATGTCAAAAATGAAAAATATTGATTTTAACTCTATACTAAGAAAAATTGGCTTCGTGTGTTTACAGAAGACGCCTTTGTACCTTTGAATTTGTCGTTCATGAACTGGGCAGAAGATCTTGCAAAAATTGTCTTCTTTGCCGGAATTTCTGTGATCTTTATTTCTAGGATCTCAGACATTTGATCAATTAATTGCAGTAACAGAAGCAGAACAGTGGCTTTCCCATAACAAACCAAACTGCCACAGTTTGGATGTTAATAATTGTATTTCATTGATTCTGCCCCAATCAGGTGATGTTAGGATCCAAAGAGGGGCTGCCAACACCTGCGCACTGATCCAGGGCAGTGATGCCTAGTGTTAAGCCCGCTTATGTTCTTCCTACTCGCCTCTCTTTCCTGTTTGGACACACAGCTTAGGGGGAGGGGAAGAATCTTGGTAATTTGAAGCTGCTGCCACCAGACCAAGATCAGGTTAGGAAGAGGCAAAAAGAAAAGAAAAAAGAAAAAAAGAAACCCTCCTAGAACAATACTGAACCTCAGTAAACCTCTATAAAACCTCGGTAGTGAACCTCTATAAAAATCACTCTCACAGTAGTGCCTGCAGAGAGTGGAGCTGTGACAATCCACTGATTTTCCCCTTATCGGGCAAAGGAATTCCTGTTTCAGTAAATTACCAAACATAAGAACATAAGAAGAGCCCTGCTGAATCAGGCCAAAGGCCCATCTAGTCCAGCTTCCTGTATCTCACAGCGGCCCACCAGGTGCCCCAGGAAGGCATGAGACTACAAGATGCCTGCATCCTGTTGCCACTCCCCTGCACCCGGTACCAGTAGCCCATCACCTTTGTAAGGAGGTTGCACAATCCATCATTGCCTATAGCCCACGATGGACCTTTCCTCCAGATATCTGTCCAATCCCCTCTTGAAGGCATCAAGACCAGATGCCATCACCACCTTCTGTGGCAAGGAGTTCCACAGATTAACTACCCGCTGGGTAAAAAAGTACTTCCTTTTATCTGTTTTAACTCTCCCAACCCTCAGTTTTAGCGGATGCCCCCTGGTTCTGGTGTTTTGAGAGAGGGAAAAGAACATCCCTCTATCAACTCTATCCCTTCCATGCATAATTTTGTATGTCTCAATCATGTCCCCCCTCAGGCGCCTTTTTTCTAGACTGAAGAGCCCCAAACGCTGCAGTCTTTCTTCATAAGGGAGGTGCCCCAGCCCCGTAATCATTTTTGTCGCTCTCTTCTGCACCTTTTCCAACTCCACTATGTCCTTTTTAAGATGCGGAGACCAGAACTGGACACAATATTCCAGGTGTGGCCTTACCATCGATTTGTACAATGGCATGATAATATTGGCTGTTTTATTCTCAACCCCTTTTTTAATGACCCCAAGCATGGAATTGGCCTTCTTAATTGCTGACGCACACTGGGTTGATACCTTCATTGAATTGTCCACCAGCACCCCAAGATCTATCTCCTGAGCTGTCACAGACAGCTCAGAACCCATTAGCCTATAGGTAAAGTTTTGGTTTTTGGCCCCAACGTGCATCACTTTACATTTGTCTACGTTAAAACGCATCTGCCATTTGGCTGCCCATTCCTCCAACTTGGAGAGATCATTCTGGAGCTCTTCACAATCCTTTCTGGTTTTTACCACCCGGAAAAGTTTTGTGTCATCTGCAAACTTAGCCACCTCGCTGCTTATCCCTGTCTCCAGGTCATTTATGAATAAGTTGAAAAGCACAGGCCCCAAGACAGATCCCTGGGGCACTCCACTTTTCATCTCTCTCCATTGTGAAAATTGCCCATTGACCCCCACTCTCTGTTTCCTGGCCCTCAACCAATTCTGGATCCATAAGAGGACCTGCCCTCTTATTCCCTGACTGTGAAGTTTCTTCAGCAGTCTTTGGTGGGGGACCTTGTCAAATGCCTTCTGAAAATCTAGGTATATGATATCCACAGGTTCACCCACATCCACGTGCCTGTTGACCTTTTCAAAGAATTCCAAAAGGTTTGTGAGGCAAGACCTACCCTTACAGAAGCCATGCTGACTTTCCTTTAGCAGTACTTGTTCCTCTACGTGTTTTAGGATTTTATCTTTGATGAGGCTTTCCACCATCTTACCCAGAACAGACGTTAGGCTGACCGGCCTGTAGTTTCCAGGGTCCCCCCTTCTCCCTTTTTTAAAGATTGGCGTGACATTGGCTATCCTCCAATCCTCTGGCACCGTGGCCGTTTGAAGGGACAAGTTGCATACTCTAGTTAAGAGGTCAGCAACTTCATTCTTTAGTTCCTTAATTACTCTTGGGTGTATACCATCTGGGCCTGGTGACTTATTTAAATGTAGTTTATCAATTTGATCTAAAACATCTTCTTTATTAACCAGTATCTGATTTAATTCCTTCATTAGGAAGGGCTGTTCGGGCTGTGGTATCTGCCCAAGTTCTTCTGCTGTGAAGACAGATGCAAAGAATTCATTCAATTTCTCTGCAATCTCCAAGTCCCCTTTTATCTCATCTTTCCCTCCCTCACCATCCAGCGGGCCAACCGCCTCTCTGGCAGGTTTCCTGCTTCTAACATATTTGAAGAAGCTTTTATTATTCCCTTTTATGTTGCTAGCCATGCGTTCCTCAAACGCTTTCTTGGCCTCCCGTATCACCTTCTTACTTGTCTTTTGCCAGAGTTTATGTTCCTTTTTATTCTCCTCACTGGGGCAAGACTCCATTTACGGAAAGAAGCTTCTTTGCTCTTTACAGCTTCTCTAACTTTGTTTGTCAGCCATGCAGGCACCCTCCTGGACCTTGTCGAACCCTTCTTTCTTTGCGGTATACACTTCCGCTGGGCCTCTACTACTGTTTTTTTAAACAGCCTCCATGCAGCCTGGAGGGATTGGACTCTTTTTACCTTCCCTTTCAATTTCTGTCTAACTAGTCTCCTCATCTGAGGGAAATCTGCCCTTCGAAAGTCAAGGGTTCTTGTGTCAGATTTGCTCTGCACTCTATCCTGGACATGCATGGCAAAACCAATCGCAGCATGGTCACTGTTCCCCAATGGCTCAGTAACACTTACATCCCTAACTAGGTCCCGAGTACCACACAATATTAAATCCAGAGTCGCCTGTCCTCTGGTCGGCTCCATGACTAGTTGCTCTAAGGCACAGTCATTCAGCTCGTCAAGGAATCCGGTCTCTCTTTCTTGACCAGAGCAGCAGTTGACCCAGTCAATATGAGGATAATTGAAGTCCCCCATGATTACAATCCTGCCTCTCTTGGTCACTGCTCTGATTTGTTTCCTCATTTCAAGGTCACCTTCAAGTTTTTGATCGGGAGGATGATAGCACACCCCCACTATTACATTGCTCTTACGGCCCGGCAGTTTAACCCACAGTGACTCCATGGTGGAGTCTGGCCCACCTTCAGTTTCTACTCTGCTGGATTCAATCCCTTCTTTGATATAGATGGCCACCCCTCCGCCAACACGCCCTTCCCTGTCCCTCCTATAGAGTTTATAGCCTGGGATGGCAGTATCCCACTGGTTCTGTGCACTCCACCAGGTTTCCATTATGCCTACTATATCAATGTTTTCCCTAGCCACCAAACATTCCAGTTCCCCCATCTTTGCTCGGAGACTTCGAGCATTCGCATAATAACACCTATATACGGGGTTCTCTAAAGAGGGACTGTTTTTTGATCCTTTTTCCCCTCCTCTCTTTTTACTGGACAAACTGTCACTTACACTCAGCTTAGAAGTTCTATTTCCTACTCCTCCATTACTCTTTGGTATTCCTCCACCCTCCTCTTCCCTTAGGGATGAGGAGTTCCGAACCGGACGCCGCTCGGCTCCTGTCGGCTTTCCCCCAGGGATCAGTTTAAAAGCTGCTCTGCCACCTTTTAATCTATCACCTTTTTTATCACCTTTTAATCTTTTAATCCAACATCTAATCTAGTTTGCTATTGGTACCCACACACAGAAATAAGAGGCAACATCAACAGAATGGGCTAAAACAGGGACCTTTGTTTCTTACAAAAATTTTCTTACCAAAATTAAGCCATCAAAAATTAAATTGTGCTGGGGGCTGAGAGCCCAATCCTGTGCTCTGGCGGTAGCACACAGTACAGTGGCGCCTAAACTGGCCACTGCTGTATTATATCCTGCAGGGCCAGAACAGCAGCCAGAGGCCTCTTTGGGGAAGGGAACATCAGTTCCCTTACCCATTTAGAGCCCCAATAGATCTACTCAGAGCTGCACCAGCTATTTAGCTGGTGCAGAATCGAGGAGACCCACGTTGGGCTCTAAGGTTCAGGGGGGATTGTATTCGGCCTCTGGTACCATCCCTGCCCCCCATTCTGAGCCTATGACACCCTTCTTCACCCAGTTTTGCCTCCCCCCCCATCCTCCCCACCCCGAAATGCTTTCCCACTGCTTAAGTGGGCAAATTACCATGGCAAACTCCTTTTCCTCCCAGCAGAGGCTGGCACTGGCCTCCCTGCTGCGCCTCTCCCTGCATGGCTGCCACAACGTGTCTTAGGGCATGTTTGCAAGGGCCAATGCCTGGGCAGCGCCCACACAAGTGGCACTGCCCGGGTGGAGGGCCAGGCAGTTAGTTAAGATTAGGCATGATGTTAAATGCGCTGCTGAAATCTAGGTACACGATGCCCGCAGCATTCCCATGACCTAGTAGACTAGCCGCTCTATCCAAAAAGAGATGTGCTTAATCAGGCAGAACATTTTCTTAATCTGCAACATTCCAATCACATTATGGTTTGGGTACAATACTTGTGCCAAGACAGCCACCACAAAGCACTCACTGCCTGGCTACATTTCTGGCTAGTAAATCAGACTTCAAAATCAGGAGCAGTTACATGACTGCTCCTCTTTTCTTAAGCCACCCAGTTGGCTGTGGTGCAGGAGGTCTTGTCTGATTTGTCATCCCCTGGGCCACCAGCAATCCCCATGAAGCAGGCAATCTCCAACAGGGGTCCAATTCTCAGACACTCCCAAGGCCCAAGTCCTTGAGAGGCTGTTTGATGCAATTTCCCCCTTTCACTCTAACATTGAATGACAGCAGACGCACTGCAGCCAGGCTGAGCATTGAAACTGGAATGATGAACAAAACAGCTTGTGCAGAAATGAAACTAACTGGACATAAAAACGTTTGCGGCTCCCAATTTGAAAGGCTGTCTGTCAGAGAAACAAATTGTTAACCAAAGTACACCACACAACAACGCAGATGTGCTTCTGAGCCAAACGGAGAACATCTGCTATCAATGTGAAATGCACTAGAGTGCCATCTACCTGCATTATGATACGTAGCTTCTCTTCCCCCTCATTTATAAAAATGTTGAACAGTACATGGTCCAAGACAGGCAGCACAACCCCTGATTGCGCATAGCGTTGACACAACCTCATTGCGTCAACGCTATGTGCTTTGCGCTGACACGGGGGCCAAGTGGGACCCCCGCATCAGCGCTAAAGATCTGAAGCCAACGCTACTCGTAGCATCAGCTTCAGAGCGCCAGTGCAGAGCCTCCCTTGCACCGACTGAAGCCAGTCAGCACAAGGGAGGCTCTGTCCCATATCGGGATGGGGATTGGTGGTAGGGAGGCTGGGGGTAGGGCTTGGGTGGGACGTGAGCAGGCTTGGGAGGTGGCCATACAGTGGTGCCGCTGAGGGTTCTGGGATATGTAGTCTTTTTTAAAACCTTTCCTTTTTTCTCAGCGTGGCTCCATGTTTGAAGGAGACCAGTGATACTTACAACGAGGGGAGATGACTGTCTTCGTGCGGAGCTGAGGTGGAGCTGGGGGAAATTCTGAGCCCCCTTTAATTCAGTGCCTGGAACAGATGCTCCTCTGACTCCGCCCTAGTTTTGGTACTGGGCACCAGCATGCATCCAGGTCCAATCCCCATCCCTTCACCTGTGTTAGTGAAGTGCAATCCTAAATTGCACTGGATTGGTGAGGCCAATGGGCCTGCACCAAATCTAGTGTACCTTAGGTGTGCTGGAGAGCCTTCTTGGGGCATGTTCGTCCCCTTCTCCCAGGGGAGGCTCCGGCCGTCCCATGGGATTCCTCGGACCTGCGCCTGCTATTTAGCAGGTGCAGAACCAAGGAAGCTGCACAGCCTGAATCAGGGCCATGTGGCCTTCTGACAGGGCCTTGGATGCAGCCTAACAGCCACATCCCAGCCCCACCCACTCCCCAGGCCAGCATTCCTGCCAGCCTGCCCACTCCCTGATAATTACAAAAATAATAAGTGGGCCAAAGCAGCAAATCCTCAGGGCTGTGAATACATTGCAAGCCGGCCTGAATGAAAGTAAATCTGCGCAGTAGAGCAGGTGGTGTGGAGCTGGCAGACATTTTGATGTCCAGCAAAAGTTCACTTTCCTCATTGAAAATCTTCACTTGCAAACACTCAACACAGCCCTAGAATAAATACTCACTAACACAGTGCAGCTGGTTATCTTTTCTGACACTCTTTCTGCCTCACACACAAAGAAATAGCTGTAGCTTTCTTTTTTTTTGTTTAACTGATCACACAGATACTGAAATCAAAATGCTCCTGGAAGCATATGAATGCAGTTCAGGAACTTCAAACAGTACGCCATCAATAACGGTCGAGGTGCAAGTTTTTGCAAAGGAAACTGAATTGTTAACAAGGCACAGTGCTTTAAATAGTCCTCATTATAATCATGTCTGTCAAATGCAAACTCTTCCAAGTAACAGTGGAGGGGGGGAAATGGCAGGCGCAAATCTCTGCAGGGTGACGTCGGATGTGCCCTAGCTTCTTGCTCTCTGCCAGAGACTAATAAAGCAGAAAGACAAAGCCTGAGAAAGCACCAGAGGGCTGGAGCAGCACTTCCTCTAACTGCGGGACTGGAGTTTTGCCACCCAAATTAAACTACCAATCTCTTGCCCACTGCCACTGCACGTTTCACCCCCAGTGCTGCCCTTCTCTTGGTTTCCTTCCGCCATCATGTGTCCACACCTCAGGACTTTTATATTAGAGCAAAAGGCTGAACGAAAGACAACACCCAGGGTGCCCTCAGTCTACCACATCCCTAGGGAATTGCAAATGCCCCATCAGTTGCACTCACCACTTTTTCGACTAGCTGCTTCCTTGGCCTACTGGGCCATTGGCCATAGCTCCCCATTAGGGCTATAATCCTATAGGGCAGAGGAATTTTTGCAAGGATTCCACCCTGGCTGGTTCCTACAGCTCACCGAGGAACCATAGCTCACAGTTTGGAAATCACTGCCATACACCTAAATGGCTGTTCAGTATTTAGCTCATCCTCTCCTGGGGAGAATCTAAACTTATAGCGAAGCATGCAGTCAACCGTTTCACTCTGTACTCTGCAGCCACATGCATCAACGCAAAGTCAGCATGTTCAAAAGTTGTGTAGATGGTCCATAGCTACTCTTTCAAGCATACTGTGCATTCCCTGTAAGACTCTGCAAACCCACTGACTGCTACACACACTGACACCCTTCCAGCTTCCATCCAGAACACACCACACAATCCGTTATCTACAAAGTGGTCTTCAACCTTTTTCATACCACAACTGCAATGAATGACTTGCTGCTATGGGCAGATAATATTGTATCTGAGATAATTTAAGAAATACTGAATCAACATGTTTCCAAGTTCTCAAATTAAAGCCAGGACATTACTTTTTTTTTCAAATAGCTTAGCTCTCTCCTCTATTTCCCATATCTCCTTCATCCCGTTGCCCCAAAGCTGCCCCAATAGGGGAAAAAGGCATAATACAGGAATCATAGCCATGTCAGAAGGAATTTAGATCCGGAACATAGAAAAGAGAAAAAGAGCTAAGCTTGTCACTTCATTGCTGTTCCAACCAAGTATCTTCTGAGTCAGGTCTCCTTTGGCCCTTGTGCCAATAAAAAAAAAATGGGGGGGGAATTGTTTTTCTATGCTTGAATTTCAGAATTTCAGAATTTGGGAATGTTTTGAATAGATCAGTATTTTTAAGATTATCCCTGAAAATGGGAAGGCTTCAGTGAAGTGGGTGGTTCTCAATTTTACTGTGCTAATTATTGGAGAAATAGTTAAGCAGAGAAGCGTTTTCTTCAAAACAAATAACTTAATTTCCCAAGTTGCAGCCCATTATGCCTATTTGCATTACTCACAAGACATTAAGTTTCACAATGGAACGTAACACATTGTGACTAATGCATCAACCTCTGACGCACTCAGGTCTCAGTTGGATCTCATTACTTGGTGTGTCAGCCATTTTTAGACCAAACTGTACTTCCACCCCCATAGTCCTGTCATTATGTTGCTTGTTTATTACAAATACTTTTGTGACAACTTGAAGGAGAGGCAGTAAGCCAAAAAGAAATGGCTCCGTTTTGGATCAGACCTTGGCACTATCTGCAAAATTACTGTTGGAGGTCTTTGTTGATGTCTGTTCTTAAACACAGTCTCAAATTAAGATATACAAAGGAATCACTCATGGTATTTTAATACACATAATTACGTTGGGCTTCACAATGATATGATGCCTGTCACTGAAAAGTCCTTCACCAACAGATGTTCAGCCAGGAGGAGATGTTCAAGTGAACAGAAAAGAATCCCATTACCTCTTCAGACAACATATACATTACCAAACACTTGGAGAAGCTCAAGCCAATGGCCAGAGAAAGGCAAAACCATAAGTCTTTTATGACTCCCTACCAAGCCATGTAAGTGGCCCCTTCCTCTCGCTGCCAGAGCCAGTCAGGGAGGTGAAAGCAACATGGAGGAGAAGCCTCCATGTTGCTTACATTGCCCCTACTGGATTCAGCAGCGAGGGGAAAGGGCCACTAATGGAGATGAGGGGCCACCGCAAAGGGGAGGGGTCAGTCAGGGGCCATAAAAGGGTTTGCACCCCACTGGCTGTGCCACTAGCTCCTGTCACAGGCACTACATTTCTAACACATCACTGCAGTGACCCTTGTAAGTAGCTTCCTAAATTCTTGGTTCGGGCTCTAGCACATCGCCTGAAGTTCAAGAAACACTCCTTACTTCTTAGCACTAAGAGAACACAAAAATGTATGCAAATGTGACAAATCCATTTTACACAGATAATTTATTGTGTTACCTCAACTGGGTGGTGTGGTGTGTTAATCATGGTACTGCAAACCAGAGCATGAAGAATCCCCCCCTCATTTTAAAACGCCAACACACCAATCCAATTGTGTGCATCTCCATAGTTTGCACAGTGAACAAATGGCAAAATAGCTCATTCTCATTCAGATCATGATTTGG
This sequence comes from Lerista edwardsae, assembly GCA_029204185.1. Classification (NCBI taxonomy): domain Eukaryota; kingdom Metazoa; phylum Chordata; class Lepidosauria; order Squamata; family Scincidae; genus Lerista; species Lerista edwardsae. Next base: position 10,493,264 of record JAJKFI010000031.1, read on the forward strand.
AATAGTTCAACGTTAACTTTGTCCACAAAGAATTGTGTATGAAAGTGCAATCCTAAGCAGTGCTGGAATGGCGAGGCTGACAGGCGAGCGCCATATCCAGCGCTGCCTAGGAGAGGCTGGAGCCTCCCTGCGGCAAGGGAGCATTCTCTCCTAAACAGGAGCGAATCTGCTAAACAGCAGGCGCAGATCTGATGAGACCGCACGGCCCGAATCGGGCCGCGTGGTCTCCCAGGCAGGCTTAAGAAGCAGCCTTATGGCTGCTTCTCAAGCCCGCCCATGTCCCGCCCCCAACCTCCCCCCTCCCTCCCACCAATCTCGTGCACATATGGGCACGGACCTTCGCTTGCGCTGGCTGGTTTCAGCTGACGTGAGGGAGGTTCGGCGGGAGTGCAATGGGACCGGCGCTGCCTGCTGTGCCAGTTCTGTTGCTCTAGGGCTGGTGTGGGGTGCCAATCGGCGCCCCCGCATCAGCACTGAGGCCATCACATCAATGCAACGGGCAGCGTTGGATTGCGCTGTGAAAGTCTGACATGCAGGGTTGACATCCCTGCAGATTTGCTATGGAGTTTCCGGGAATCTGCACCAATCTCCAGGTGACTACCGAAAGCAATCCTGGAGATTTTAACAAGGACTCCAGGAATTTCCCAAAAGATGTTGGGGAAAAAATATGTCCCAGAGTAGCTTCAGTCAGATCTCGCAACTCTGTTAACAAATATTGTTGAAGATCACAAATCACTTATAAATAATCAGGATGAAATTGTTCCATGGATTTCAGACAATCCTCCTATGCAATCCTCTGCTTGCCTACTCAGAGGTAGGTTCAATTATGTTCAATGAGTCTTACTCCCAGGAAATTGTGTACAAGACTGCAGCCTTATGGTCTAATCCTAGCCGAGACTTGTGCTGATGGAACTCATATTCCATCAGAGACATTCTCAGCTCACAGCACGCCTGGGGCGGGGCAATGTCACCGTGCCCCCAGTGCAAGTGCCCCGCCCCTGTACGTCACCTGGCCACACCTCCCTGACCCTGAAATCGCTCTATTCAGGAGCAATCCAAGGGAGGGTGGGGGGCCAAAAAGCGGATGGGTTTCTCTGTGCTGCTGCGCCTCACTGCAGCTGACGCCCACCGCACGTGCCTCCCCCCCCGCGGCACCCTCCCTCCACCTCTGCATTCCATCTGTGTAAGGCTGCGGAATGTGGCCCTGCAGCTGCAGCAATGGTGCACGGGACAGAACTGGCAAAGAGAATGGCTGGTAGCCCTAGGCACATGCCAATGACGTTCTGAGGGGAGAGGTGGACATGAGTGGCAACAGTGTTACCAATATTCTACGTCCCTGGGCTGGCCTCAACATGCCCCTCTGGATCTACTGGGGTTTTCATCAGCCAAAGAGCTGGCAGACATCAGTCAAGTAGTCCGATTGGGGCGACGGCACAGCAGGGGAGGTAAGTCACAAAGTTTTTTACTTACCTCTCCATAGTTGCCGGGTCTCCGGCCTGCCCATAGCAGGCACTGCAGGCTGCACCAGCACCACTTCACGCTATCGGTTGGCCCAGGTTAGGACTGGGCTAATAATCTCTTCAGTCATTAATGTGGTTTATAAGTAGACTATGTAAGAACAGTGAGGACAGTGACAAAAAGCAGAATGATCTGTCATCTCAAACTACACAGAAAAAGATGTGTTTTTAAAGCATGGTTTTAAAATTACATTGACGCTCTCCAATATCCATGAATTGCATTGAATCAATACTCTGCAATTCTATAAGTAATATTAAATCCATTTTCCAATGGCATCTACAAATATATATTTGCAGCTAGGTCATACAACATGAAATATTTAAGTGATCTGATTATCTTCACTGGCACTCCAAGAATTGTGAAAGCCAGCAGGGGAAAAGAAAGGAATGTACTGAATGTTTCAGATATAACCAGCATTTTTTTTCTGGCAGCACAAAGCACAGCCAATAAAACCATTCATTATTAACAGTCAGGGAAAATAACTGGCTTAGGGCACAATCCAGAGGTGCCCTTGGGCCGATGCACAGCAGTTGCATCAGCCCAGCCCTGTTGCAAATGTGCTGTAAGGAGGGTGCTGAGCTGGCGCAGGGAGTTGCGCCAACCCATGCACGTTGTGGAGTCACCCAGGTAAGGCAAGCCACTCCACGCTGGCTGAGTTTGGCCGGCACAGGCGCTTTGTGAGGGCTGGGGAAAGGCAAGAGGGGGTGAATGGGTGGAGGGAGGGTGGAGAATGGGTAGGCCCAGTGATGTCATTCAGGGGGAACGGACCAGAATGGGCGTTCCGGATCCTAATGGGCTCCGTGGCTGGTTCCGGGTTCCCAACAAGTGCCAATCAAAAGTGAGTTCCTGTTCCTAAGTCATTTGAATGACACCACTGGGTAGGCCCATGGGCAGGCAGGCCCAGGGAAGTGGGTGGAGCATGGATCCAGCTGTTTGGCCAGATCCTAACCTTTGTCCCTAGGCCAGACAGCCCCGATCCAGCTGCTTTGATTTGTGCCAGCGATTTTTCTGCAGCCCCATAGGGCTGGCTGGGACTTGCCCCTGGGTAAGAGGAAAATATCCCCTTACCCCAAGGTGAGCCCCAGCTACCTCCTATACTGTGCTGAATACAGTACAGTCCTGCTGGCCTGCCTGTTCCAGCACAATATAGGATTGGGGTGCCCAAGACCATATCCTTGCGCATTCAGTCGTTTTTCTTCTTTTTGCAAAATCTCAAGACTTATTTCCTATCTGCCCTTTCTTGATCAGCTTTGCAATATTTTATGTTGTCTAGAAATCCAACCTGCATCCATAAGAGCAAGTTGATCGTAACATGTGCTGTTTTTGAGAAATTCAGTACTACGTGAGAATGTGCTCTACCTTATGCTACTTTATCCTGAAACTTTAGTTTATGCTAAAACAATGGGTCCATCTCCTTGTCTAACTTTTTCGGCATTGAATTCAACTGTGTTGCAGGGTTCAGTACTTGCTGACTAGCTGGCTGCCCTTGTACTTAGGTTAGAAATTCCATTGGTCACCATAAGGCGACCATGTGAGAGCTGCAGGAGCTGGTGGGACACCTTAACTTTGCTTGTAGGGTGGTGGCCCTGTGATGCTATGCATTATATGATGCCATGGCTAGCCTCCATTTGCCATAGTATTTGGGTGACAATGTGCACTCGAATGACACTTCTCCAGTACCCCAATGACATTTCTTTTTGGTAGACTGAGCATCTCCTGGAGGCCAAATTCCAGGTTCATTCTGACCTTGTATGTGGAACAGACGTAGTGGTTTACTTCCAGAGTCATTGGTGTGCTGCAAGGCGACCTAACGATTGATTTTAATTAGGACTTACATTTTTGAAGTTGCTTTCTGTCCACATTTGGGAGAAGAGTTTCAGGAATTCCAGGGATGATCGATTGCACACTTTCTGTTTTGGTGCAGCCACCACTGCTGCAGGTTTGGGCAAGTGCACAGCAGACATTCGGTGAATTGGCCATTGGTGATTGGCCATTTTTAAATTGTGTAGTATGTCCACTCGTTAAGCACAACTGTCACTGCAGTATGAGACCTGTGTTGTGGTGTATATGCTGCAACTTCACAGTAAGGTAAAGGTGAAGGTTTCCCCACGACTGAATGGTCTAGTCGTGACCAACTGTAGAGGGCAGTGCACATCTCCATTTCTTTTTTTTTATAAAAAATTTTATTTTATAAATAGGTATGGATAAGGTAATAGGGAAAACATAGGGAAGGGATACAATGGTCCACACAAAAGGTTCACATTGATTGCAGCATAATAGTCTCCACGTAATTACTGTTTGCATACAATTACTGTTTGCATACAATCTAAATAATCACTTAACATCTTAGAAGTTATGTATACAAATCTTAGTAACTCTTATTCTTCTTTCTTATTTACATAATAAATAAATCTCTGTTTCTAAGCCTATAGAGCCAGCACTTGTCCGAGGACAAGCTTCCATGGTCATGAGGTCACAGAGGCGTTTCTACAGGGAGGGCAAAGCTCTAAGTTTTGCAAGGAGCCTTACCCTGTCATGTAAATCCCTCCTCTCCCTTGCTGCTGTAGCCAGTAAGCAACGCCAAGATGTTGCTGTTCCCTGTGAGGATTGGCTAAAACGGTGCAGGAGAGGAGTGATTTCCACTGCAAGGTAAGGCTTCTTGCAAAACTTAGAGATTTGCCCTCCCTTAAATCTGCCTCTGCGAGGTCAGCATGACTATATGCTGTAGTGCACGGAACGCTGTTATCTTCCCACCGAAGTGGTACCTATTTATCTACTCGCATTTTTTACGTGCTTTCGAACTGCTGGGTTGGCAGGAGAATTCACAGTAGGAGATCCCAATCTATTTTTTATTCAGGGAGGAGGAGGAGTGGAAGCATGTGGGTAGAAGAAGGTAGATCAGTGTTTTTTAGCACCGGGACCCACTTTTTAAAATGACATGCTATTGGGAGCCACCTAACTTTGTGAGACTACGAAGTTTCACTTTACCAATCACTTAAGTTTCTGTTTTTATCTTTTTAACAATAGTGGGGAGTCCACTTTCTGGCCCTTTTTTTGAGCACAGCACTCATCAGATCAGGACCATTCTGGTGGCCTTGCATTTGCTTTCACCTGACCTTCGATAAGAGCTGAGGCACATTTGTCTATTTGTGAGAAAATGCACATGTGGTTCAGTTTCACTTTCCGTAGGCTTAATACATTTCCTTTTCAGCTTGGAGAAGGAAGTCTTCTGTCTCAAGGACTTGTTGGGGCCTGTGTAAGGTAAGCCACTCCATGCTGGCCAAATTTGGCCAGCACAGGCACTTTGTTGGGGCCTGTGTTCATCAGATTGGGACTGCTCTGGTGGCCTTGCATTCCCCTCAGCCTGCCCAAGCCATGTTTGCATGTTTATGAGTAAACTCACATGCAGTGGGGGAGTTAAGTCATTTGACACCCAGAGCCCATACATTTTTGACTCACATCCCCAAATACGAAAAAAATTATTTATTTATATTTTTCACATTTTGTATACCCTTCCTTCAAAGAGTTCAGGATGGTGTTCATGATTTCTCCCCTTCTCTTGTCCTCACAATAACCCTGTGAGGTAGGTGAGACTGAGAGATAGTAATAGTCATGACATGACATGACATGAATAATAATAATGACCAGAAAACAAATGCAGTGAATATTTATCCAAAAGCAATGCCCTCCCCTGCTGTTGCTCCCCTGGACATAGGGGAAAGACTGCTCCTGTATCTGGAGGTTCAATGTAGCCATCATACATAATATTACATAAAACAGTGGTATTGTCAGGGATGGTGGTCATAATTGATAGAATAAGAATATTAAACTCTGGTGTTTTGGGTTTTTTTTTACTGAATTCCTCGTGAAATTCCACATTCAGAGGCGGATCTAAGGGGGGGCAAATCTGTAAGTTTTGCAAGAAGCCTTACCTTGCAGTGGAAAACACTCCTCTCCTGCACTGTTCTAGCCAATCCTCACAGGGAACAGCAACATCTTGGTGTTGCTTACTGACTACAGCAGCAAGGGAGAGGAGGGATTTATATGACAGGGTAAGCCTTCTTGCAAAACTTACAGATTTGCCCCCCCCTTAGATCCACCTCTGTCCACATTGAACGGTATATAACATAATGACCAACAGTTTGGGAACCACTGAGGTAGATGTTTCCCACCAATTTGTTGCCTGATGCAATCCCCTCACTTGGTCTCAAGTGGTTTTCCTGGGCCCTTAGTTCAACCTCAGAGGCCCTAGTTGCTGGACCTCCTGTGCCTAAGATACACCCAACAGGGAGGCCAGAGACGGGCCTTTTGAGTAGCTGCATCACACCTGTGGCAGTCTCTCCCCAAGGAGATGCTTCAAGCTCCCCTTCGACTTGTTCTTCAATAGCAGTTGAAAGCCTTTCATTTTTGCCTGGTTTCTAGATTATCATTTTATTATACCAAAGAAACTCCTCTTACCTGTTTTCAGACTGCTGTTCTTATGTTGTTTTTATTGGTATTACATATTTATGATGCTTTATTGTTGCAACTGTTTCATATATATACATCTGGCAGAATATAAATAAATGAAATAAATAATACAGACTTAAAATCTATTTGTACCAATGAGTCAGTTCTGATCAGACCATTACACTCTCCTCCACTCCAATGAAAGAGGTACAGACCCTACTTCATTCCCAACTGGGGATGGTTAATGGGCTGAGTTTTATCTGGCCAAGAGATAAGTGCAGACTGGGCTCCACATTCCTAAGGGTATGTCTGGCTTTTTTCTTATATTTTGTCCTTCCCTCAAGGAGTGCAATGCAGCATACATGCATTTAGTCTATTTCATCATCACAACAACCCTGTAAGGAATGCTGAAAGTACCTTACCATAAAGACACCCCATGGGCTTCATAGATGAACAAGATTTTGACCTCCAGAATTCCTGACACAGAATACTTTGGTCTAGGATTTGTCAAAAAGATAGCAAACAACTTTGTGTTTGGAACCATCTTGAAGAGCCAATGGTAGCATACTATGGACCATGAATGGGCCCTTGAGTCTTTGCGGCTTGAGTCATGCCACATTTGTATTAACTTGAATGACAGACATCAGTGACTCCAACCCAACTTGAGTCTTGGGGCCAGTGACTCAAAAAAGAATCATGTATCAAGTTTGACTCAAGCCTTGACTTCCTTTAGTGTCTGTGTGCTTGCTTGCTTCGGGTTTTTTCCTGTCACTTCCATGTCACCCTGAAAGACCATGTGGGTAGTCTGGAAGCTATTTGTCAGACCAAAGGCGGCAGCAGACATGGTGAGAGGAGGGTAAGTGGTTCCAGGAGGCAGGACTGGGCAGGAATGAGGGAACGTGTAAGAGAGGTGTGTGTGTGTGTGTGTGTGTGTGTGTGTGTGTGTGTGTGTGTGTGTGTG
>JAJKFI010000031.1:10500201-10527528 GCA_029204185.1 Lerista edwardsae
GTGTGTGTGTGTGTGTGTGTGTGTGTGTGTGTGTGTGTGTGTGTGTGCGCGCGCGCGCGTGCGCGCATCTGCGTGCGTGCGTGCGTTGCTCAAGGACTTGACTCGTTTCTTGAAACAACTTGGGACTCATGTCAAAATGACTCAATTTCAGAAAATTGAGTCATGGGATTGCTGACTCATGACTCAACTATGACTTGAGCTCAGTGACTGCAGCATGGTCTGGCCCAGGATAAGACTGGGCAGGGCTGCAAGTGAACTTTGAAGATGGGCAGCTTCTCTTTCGCATTCTGAATGTGGCTGAGGGCGCAATCCTAACCTGGAATTAAGCCAGGACAGTTTGGCCAGCAAAGTTTGGCTGGCACAAGAGCCACCGTAAAGTATGTTTGGACTACTCTCGGAGTCAGAGAGGCCAGCACACAGATGTGTGCCATCCTCCCTGACTCTGAAAGTGGTGTAAATGCACTTTACGGTGGCCTTTGTTCTGGCCAAACTTTGCTGGCCTAACTCCAGGTTAGGATTGCACCCTGAGTGTTTCAAGGATTTTGTGATATTACTTTACTCAATATGTTAAGTAGCAGTAAGAGGGAGATGTGACTGACAAGATTATTTATGGCATCTGTAGGGACACCAGGTCACTGAGCTCAAACCTGACATCCTGGAGTGTGAAGTCAAGTGGGCTTTAGAAAGCATCACTAACAACAAAGCTAGTGGAGGTGACAGCATTCCAGCGGAATTACTCAAAATCTTAAAAGATGATGCTGTCAAAGTGCTGCACTCCATATGCCAGCAAATTTGGAAAACCCAGCAGTGGCCACAAGACTGGAAAAGATCAGTTTACATTCCAATCCCAAAGAAGCGCAATGCCAAAGATTGCTCGAACTACCGCACCATTGCACTCATTTCACATGCTAGCAAGGTCATGCTCAAAATCCTACAAGCTAGGCTTCAGCAGTATGTGAATTGAGAACTACCAGATGTACAAGCTGGTATCCGAAGAGGCAGAGGAACTAGAGATCAAATTGCCAACATTCGCTGGATCATGGAGAAAGCAAGAGAGTTCCAGAAAAACATCTACCTCTGCTTCATTGACTATGCTAAAGCCTTTGATTGTGTGGATCACAACACACTGTGGCAAGTTCTTGAAGAGATGGGAGTACCAGACCACCTGATCTGCCTTCTGAGAAACCTGTATGCAGGTCAGGAAGCAACAGCTAGAACTGGACATGGAACAACCGAGTGGTTTCAAATTGGGAAAGGAGTACGACAAGGCTGTATACTGTCACCCTGCTTATTTAACTTATATGCAGAGTACATCATGAGGAAGGCAGGGCTGGATGATTCAGAAGCTGGAATCAAGATTGCTGGGAGAAATATCAACAACCTCAGATATGCAGATGATACCACTCTAATGGCAGAAAGTGAGGAAGACCTCAAGAACCTTCTGATGAGGGTGAAAGAGGAAAGTGCCAAAATTGGCTTGAAGCTCAACATTAAAAAAACTAAGATCATGGCAACCACTCCCATCACTTCCTGGCAAATAGAAGGGGAAGAAATGGAAGCAGTGACAGACTTGATTTTCCTGGGCTCCAAGATCACCGCAGATGGTGACTGCAGCCATGAAATTAAAATACGTTTACTTCTTGGGAGAAAAGCTATGGCAAACCTAGACAACTTAATCAAAAGCCGACACATCACCCTGCCAACAAAGGTTCGCATAGTCAAAGCTATGGTTTTCCCAGTAGCAATGTATGGCTGTGAGAGCTGGACCATAAGAAAGGCAGAGCGCCAAAGAATAGATGCTTTTGAATTATGGTGTTGGAGAAGACTCTTGAGAGTCCCCTGGACTGCAAGGAGATCCAACTGGTCAATCCTCCAGGAAGTCAAGCCTGATTGCTCCCTGGAAGGACAAATCCTGAAGCTCAAGTACTTTGGCCACCTCATGGGAAGAGAGGACTCTTTAGAAAAGACCCTCATGCTGGGAAAGATTGAAGGCAAAAGGAGAAGGGGGCGGCAGAGGATGAGATGGTTAGATAGTGTCACCGAAGCAATGAACATGAAATTGGGTGAACTCAGGAAGCTAGTGGAGGACAGGGAGGCCTGGCGTGCTGTGGTCCATGGGGTTGCGAAGAGTCGGACACCTCTTAGCGACTGAACAAAGGGACACCAGTGAGATTTGGTTCATAGGTACCAAAGCTATTACATTCTCTTAAATATCTGAAAACGCACCATGGCAAGTGCAATGTTTCCCCAAAATGGCTTACACAAGTCAAAATGAGACAGTCACACACAAAAAACATATATTTGCATATGTGGTATTATAGGGGGTCAATCCTATCCAACCTTCCAGGGCCAATGGAGCCACAATACAGTACCCTGGTGCACAGGTAACCTGGTGCAGTACCCACAATGCAGTGGTAAGGGAACATTCCTTGAGGAGACCTCCATGACTGCTCCTCCCATTGGCACAACTACATCAAGCTGGAAAGTTGGATAAAATTGGGCTCTAGTTGTATCTGTCTCAGACATAACACCTCTAATTGTGTTTCATTCCCACTTGAAGATCAAGATAAGTTATTAATTCTGACAGTTGTTCAGTCATTTTTTTTTCCCAAAAAGGAGGGTGGGAGGAAAAAGAAGACGATGAAGAAGCAGCAAACTTGTGTAATATGAGACAGCTGCAAAACAAAGCTCTCAACAACAAAAAGCTAAGTGATAAGAGCCAAGGAAACCAAGGAAACTATACCTGGCAGCAAAACTCTGGAGCAACTAATCTTGTGTTGAAAGGCAATTGTCACGTTGCTTTCAAAGGAGAAAAATGCCAGGAACACACCAGGATGGAGCCATTTGTTCAAGTCAAGGTTTTCTTTCTCACATCTATTCATGGCCAAGTGAAAATAGCTGGGTACAAATGTGTATCATATGCTCAAGAATGGCAGGATCTGATGCTACCTGCACATTCTTCCAACAGAGGAGAAGATTTTATAGGTGTGTTTTTTTCACTCAGTGCACATACACAGAAGTGTTAATTCATTGGGAAATGTGCAAATCCATCAGAAAATGAACAATAAATGGTGAAGCCTGAACAGATGGAGAATGATATGCCTGTCTTTAATAAAGACTCTCAGTTCTTCAGTCAAAAAAAAAAAATCAATGACTTTTATAAAGTCACATGGGAACGCAGAGCTCAAAGTAAGTGCAAAATGAATTATTATATGGCTGAAAAGCATTTAAGAGCCTCTACCATGATGAGTCTGCTTCCACTCCCAATCTGCCACTCACACAGATTAGACAGCAAATTGAGACCTGGCCTTTTTGGTTAAGGTCAGCCTGGTGAGCTTTCCTCTTTTTGCTGGCTGAATGCCAGAAGTGGACACATGCGCGCTTTGGGAATCACTATTTATAATGCTGGGAGCAAACGAAAGGGGCTAAGCAATTTTGCTCCTGGCTTGGCTACCGGAGGGACACGTTGCGTTAAGCGCAGTCAGAGGATGTCTATCTGTAGGAGAAGACGTAAGCAAATTAAGCAAGTGGAAGCACATGGCTGTTCTGGGATTTTAATTTTAACAAGCTTTGGTTTGAACTCATTTCAGTCATTTTTCATTTGTCAATAACGTTCTTCATTTTGCTGCAGCCCAACCGAACTTACGTTAGTTGTATGTATCTGTAAAAAAGCCAAAGAATTTTTCTTCATCCATCTATATTGTTGATCTGTACATGTGAAGAAAATGAATAAGATTCTACTGTGCTTCCTCCCTTTAGAGATTTTCAGCATACTAATGTTGCTAAGTGTTTCACTCTCATCTTTCGATTGGAAAAAAGAGTGGATTTCACAAGCCTTTGAAGATATGCACACATGGAGTGTAAGAACCATCGCATAAGTACATGTATCTCAGAGAAATCCTGGTATTTCCTGGGCTTGTAGGAGAGGATCACAGCCAATTGGGCCCACCCTGGTACAACCCCCTGCATGCCACTGGCCCCTTTGATACCCCTCTGTGGCCTGTCACCTGGTAGCTGGCCCCCCAGCTCCCTATTGCCCGTTACTGGTACAGCCAGCTTCCTTTGCTGGTTTGCACTGACGAATGTCCCATAATGCATTGCGCCTTTGCCAGGCACACGAAAAATCCCTGCCAGCTTCCTCACTGGATAAGTAGCAGTGCCATGCCATTCAGACACAAGAAAAGTTTTTTTTTTTAAGTCATGTCCCCCAAAATGATGGGATTTTGGAACAGTCCTTTGAGACAGGGAGCCATTTAATTTTATTATTACTATTCGCCTGTAACCGCTTTGTGAACTTCGTGTTGAAAAGCGGTATATAAGTACCGATTGATTGATTGATTTTAGCAAGTTAATTACATTGAAAAGCCTCTAATTAAAGTTTCAATGGATCAGGACAAAGTGCAAGTTTTTCTCAAAGAGGATCTAAGTATTTAAGAAGAGGAGCAATCAATCAATCAATCAATCAATCAATCTCTCTCTCTCTCTCCCCATTTAAAAGAATACCTTCAAAACAGTTCAATTTCATTTCTTCTTTGAAAACAGCTAGTTTCAACCAGTGTCCTCTGGCACATTGGTATGCCACAAATGGTTCACAGGTGTGCTGTGGGAGTCTGGGGTGTCTGTCATTTATTAGTTGTGCCATTGGAGATCTGCACACCTCACTGGAAGTGTAGTGGGCTTTGTCAGTTCCCAAAATACTGGTGCTGTGCCTTGACAACTTTAGCACCTTGTCAATATGCCGCAAGGTGAAAAAGGTTGAAAATTGCTGTTTTTGAAGCACAGCTTTAGGCATGAATTAAGTAAGAAATAATTTTATCCAGATTCAAGGATTCAGCCAAGCCATGTATTCTTATATTACACATTACAAAATGTCAGGAAGAATAAAAAAATAATGAGGAAGTTTAACTTCTCAGATGCCATTATGTTGGCTGTGTTTCTATTGCTTCAAATTATAAATCAGACATTAGTGACCTCAGGGTAAGAATTAAAAAGTCTCAACCTGATTTTCTGGAATATAATTTTCTTCTCATTTCTACCTCCAATTGTTTTGAACTTTCACTGTGGGGGTGGATTTATCCCACATTTAACTGGTCTATATAATGATCCCTAATGCTGGATGTTACAACCTATAATCAGGGCAAGCATAAGGAGCTGCAAAACCTAATTATAAACATTTTTGGGGGAGCCCCAGTTTCACAGCCAAGGTCTGTAGAATCAAGTGTGCAATCCTAACCAACTTTCCAGCTGTGCGCAATCCTAACCATCATAGCTGTGCCAATGGGGCATGTTCTGCATTTTGCAGAACAGTTGAAAGCCTCTAGGCTTCCTCAAGGTAAGGGAATATTTGCCCTTACCCCAGTGCTGGAAAGTTGATTAGGATTGTGCCCTAAGAAAAATAAAATGTATTATAGATTTGATATATTTATGGTAGAATGGAAAGCAATCAAAATGTGCCCTTCAAAAGAGCATGTGACTTCATGGGTCAAGTGAATCAAAGCACATTTTAATATAACATTGCATTTAAGCCAAGTAAACAAAATGTGTAATTACCTTTGAAAAGTAACTAGTTAAAATGTTAATTTTATTTTTTAGTTTTACTATAGCATGGGTCTCCCTTAGACACAGGGCTCAGTTGGGAGAACTTGGTCCAATTGGCTTAGAGCCAGCCCTGCCGATAATTGTTTCCTTGGTTGCAAAATTATTGGAATGATGAGAAAGAAGATCAGTGCACATGGAATGAATGCCATGTGGAGCCCGTGTTAAATTGTTGCCCAGGGTGACCATCTCACATGGGACATGGCATTTACATGTAGTGGGACATCCTCAATTTGACACTAGCATCACCGAATGCACACAGGGGACTGCTCGTTTGAAAATTCCCCACAGTGAAAACAAACACACCAATAAGAATACTGTGGTAGAGTTTTCACCTTGCTTTGTTATCTATGAGATATAAAAGAAGTACATGATCTTTAACCTTTTGTTGCTATTGTTATATTCATTTTTGGTTGAAGATATTATGTAAATTATTTACACATATATGCACATAGGTATGCATTGATATCCCACTTTCTGCGATGAAACTGCGTAGCCATCTATAGAGTTCCCAGGCACTAATGAGACCCCGTTCTGCTTCCTTTCAGCAAGGTTGCCCCATAACATGAATTCAGACCATGACCTGGGAGTGTAATTAGCCCAGTTCTATGTCTGGCTATAACTTCATTGGTTTATTTATCTGCAACAGCAGAGACGTGACATTCTCTTGGATACTAATGGGCACAAAACTATGCAGGCATCTCTCAGTTGCACTTATTCAGTCACCAAGCCCCTGACCACAATGATAATGTGTGTCTGTTACAGCAGATCTATCAGTTATCTTTATCTTGCAGTATACCAGTGTCAACCCTTTCACCGCATTCCCTGAATATTATTGAGTAGCAGTCTCTGTTGTACTTTTGCCAAGCATTGGCACAGCAGTGCCAACAGTGGTTTTGTTGGTTGGTTTGTTTGCAGTTGTGGCTAAAAGTTCCAGTGAGAATGACTTCACAATGCTGGAAATAGAAGCAAAAGTGAGTCAGAACAGCTTGTAATAGTACTCCAGCTCAATTGGGCATCAAATGCCACACATTTTAATCAACCTTAAAGTTGGCAGGAGATTCTCTTAACCCCTTCAGAGCTTGGCAGAAGCTGGGAGCAATGCTGGTCCCACACCAAGCTCTGACCCCCTTGTTCCTGATTGACTGGTAACACTGTTGTAAAGATAAAATTAAAGAATTTCACATAAGCAACATAGTGCTGTATTAATAAGAAGAGTGCTTGTTAAATTAGTGCTTGTAGTAAAATGAATAATAATAAACCACTGTGCCCTGTACCTTAGTTTTGATTGGCTCCCTGACCGTAAAATCATTTGCCCATATACATCACTGACATTGACTGGCACTATAGTAGGAACCCACCTAATACAAATGTATATTTGTCCTTCATGAGCTTCACTGGGGGTGCAATCCTAACCAACTTTCTAGTACCGGGGTAAGGGCAATGCAGCTCCAAAGTAAGGGAACAAACATTTCCTTATCTTGAGGAGGCCTCTGGGCCTACTAATCCACTGCAGGATGCAGCACAAGCCCCTTTGGCACCACTCTGTCAGTGCTGGAAAGTTGGTTAGGATTGTGCCCGATGTCATGAAGTTGGATCGCGAAAGGATTGGGCTGATCGGCAGTTAGTATAATGAAAATTACCTTTTTCTCATTCTCTAGGACATGAGAAACACAGCAACAAGTATCCACACAACTTCATCTGAAACAAAGATCTCGCTCCATACATCACCATCTTTTCTCATTTTTGCATTGTATGTGTGGCATGTTATTAAAAGCTTTAATAAAAACAGAAGGAAAATAACCAACATTCTGAAAGAGTTACTTCGTAATGCATCACCTCTAAGGAAGCAGAGGTTCATCGCTTCAAATGCTTCATGGTCTGATGTCTCTGTTACGCATTTTGGTGACATGCTCATTTATTTCAATATGCCCCAAGCTTGGACATAACTTGAAAGCTGTTTTGCTAGTCAGTTGCACACCAGACATTTTTCAGATGCTATTCTTTTCTGCGCTATATTTACAACAACTGGACTCTTATAGATCCTGTGATTCATTATAAACAAACAGCCTGAAAAGCCATTATGCTTGCAAGCACATTCAAGATGTAGCTCAGTGTAAGGTATAGTACTAGCCACAGGGAGGTTACGAATTTCTTTTGCACGGCTGTAGCAAAGTGAGCAAAACACTACGCGCCAGGGGTGCAAGGTTCTAGGAAGTCAGTGCACTTAACAGAAACTCTTAACAGAAGTACTCAACTTCTGATCTTTCCGTGGCTATGAGTACAGCCAAATCTTATGCTAATAGGAAGTCTGCTAAAAATGCCACCAGCTCCAAATAACCACTGACTCAAGCCCAGTGGAGCAGCTAGGCTGAGTTAACCAGCATTCAAGGCAATTCCAATACCCCAGCCTCACTTAACCCAGAGGCGGTAGTTTGGAAAGCCTTAGACAGAAAGAACCTTTAGCAGATCCTATTGCAAGGGCAATAGGCAAAGAGCGGCCTGGATTTAGCAAGCACCCTGAATAGCTTCCCCCAAAGTAACATACTCACACTCAAACAAATAAGCTTGACAAAACTTTATTAAAAACAACTCAGTTGGTTACACAGCCCAAAGGCAAACATGAGATATAACACATAACAATTAAAAATAAGAAACCTAATCTTCTACTCTTACTGAGACTAACATTGCTTAACACGCTAAGTTGCCAAACAGATGTTACCCATGTTGCATTGTTGGAATCAAGCAAACTTCTTTCTCCTTCGCAGTAACAACCAGTCCATTGCTGGAACAGCCAGGAAACACTGAACACCCAACATAGGTTGAGAGGCTATTTTTATAGCCCTTAGCCTCTTGCTCTCCAATTAGGGCTAATTGCCTCTGCCTGGTAACAGTGAGACAATCACAAGTCATGAGTTACAGTTGCAAAGGAATTTAGGAGGAGCCAGCTGGCACCATGATGTCCTTGAATCTATTGCCCCACGGAATCGCCCAAAACGTTCCCTAGGCCAACTGATAAGAGTTGAAGTTCCAATGTTGTTTTTTTCCCCTGTCATTTTGATTTCTCATCATGGCCTGTTTTAACTCACTGCTTACCCCAGATGGACAAAATACCTTAAAGATGGAGTCAGGCCTGGTGCTAGGCCTGTATTTGGTTTGCCTGTCTTTTACACTCAGTGATAATGGCTGCTAAACCAACTGCTAAACCTAGAGCTTGTGTGGTGTAGTGATTAGAGAGACTCTTGGTTAAAGGTTTAACCTACTAATGGCATTAAGCTCCACAGATAATTCTGAATTATCAGAGCATGTTTGTTTTGGCTTACAATTTCCAAGCTGTTTGCAGATACAGAAACGCTATTTACCTTTGGTATAGAGAAGATAATGATACAGGTATAAGAAACATGTTGTGAGACCTGGAATATAGTATTACAGTTATTATTTATATAGAATTGCATGTTTGGCTTTGCTTGCTTTTAGAGGCACTTGTATTTCTTTGGGCACCATACTGAACTGGATCCGGTCATATAGGTACTGATTTCCTATTCCTAAAAACAATGTAGACAGTTCAGAGGAATTTGTATCATGAGAAATTCTTACTGTATGTATGCTAAGTTCTTCCAATTCATTTTTGGAACACTCTGCTCCATTTGCCCTGCATTGCAGACAAAAACGGGGGAAGCATTCTGAGTGCATGCTGTCTTGAAAAACTAATACTGTATATGAGTTAGACCAGTGGTTCCCAAACTGTGAATCGAGACCCAGCAGTGGGTCATGAACCAATTTCAGGTGGGTCACGAAGAACCTAGAGCAGCCATATTGAAAATGGAGGACTGTATAGTTGCTTTGCTTGTGTCAAGGCTGTAAATAGGCTTTTTTCCCTTTCTGATTCACTTTGCTATAGGAAAATGGTTGAGAAATAACCCAACTTATTGCTACAGTCTCAGGAAGGCAGCAGGCTCTGGCCTCACAAGGAAGGCACTTCCGGCCATGACATCACTTCCGGTGGGTCCCAGACAGATTGTCAATCTAAAAAGTGGATCCTGGTGCTAAAAAGTTTGAGAACCACTGACTCAGACTACAATCTAAGAAATCTAAAAAAATTAGACTTTTCTTTGGACGTCACCTGGACACTTGGACCATTCTCTATTGCACTGCACAGTGATTGTTGAGAATGATGTGTTAGGGAGTGACCACTGCCTCTCCTGGTTCAGGAGACAGCCTGGCCAGGTAGGCCCTTGGCTGGGAGTAGACCAATGCCCAATCTGTAGAAAGGTCTCAATCCCACACTTTCAACACAATTTGGTAACATGATGCAGTTGGTCATTAAGAAAATGGAAGGAATTACTTACTTTCTCTATTGTCCTCATTGAGAACTTTTAACTGAATGAGATGTGGGTTTTTATTCACAAATTCTAATTTTCCCTAGCCAGACTTTTGCTTAGGCTAGCTTGTTGATTTCTAACCTTGTAACATATATAAATTTCTTGGCAAGAGAGAGAATGGCAAAATTTATGGCAATGTTTTCTTTGGAATGTTGCTTTCATAATGAACATAAATTGTTAGCATTTATCATCATGTGATATAATCATATAAAGGCCTTTTCCATCTTCATCCCCATAAGGTACTGTTCGTTATATTGCATTATCATGACAAATGACAAGATTGCTTCCATGACATTTAGGCTATTACAAAACTCTGAAGGGAATGGTCTTGTATAATGTTAGCTAAAACCTTCCGGAAACAACTGCATGCATCTCAAAAATCTTGCTGCTGATCCAAGACTAGCGATAACATCAGAAAATCAGTACCAACTTCACAATATTTATTTCAGAAAAAAATACTTGATTTAAAACACAACTCCAGCATGAGAGACAAAATTATGCACATCTATTTATTTACAAAATTCAGGGCACAATCCTAACCTAGCGTTAGGTCACCACAAGTCCCTTGTGCCAGCCCAGGAGTGTTGCAAACGCACCATAAAGCACATTTGGACCACTCTCGGAGTCCGGGAGGTTGGCGCATGGACATGTGCCGATGCAAGGGACTTGTGCCAGTTTAACTCCAGGTTAGGATTGTACCCTTAGTTTATAAATTTGTGTACATTTGGCTGCTGGAGGATGTTGTGATGGCCACAAGCCTTGATACTTTTAAACAGAAATTGGGCGAATTCAGGAAGTGTAGGTCTGTCAGTGATCACAAATAGTCATGATAATGGCTACATGATATCGCCATCTTCAAGGGCAATATGTGTCTGAATAAGAGTACTTGGGAAGCAACAGCAAGAGAAGAGTATAGCCTGCAAGACCTGATGGTGGGCTTCCTTGAGGTGTCTGTCCATTTGGGAAGCAGGATGCTGAACTAGGTAGCCTTTTGGCCGAATTTATCTTTGCAACTATTATCATGCTCCAAGCATCTGTCATTGGTAAAACTAGCTGTTGCACCTTTTGTATGAGATATTAAATAAATAGGAATGTTGCCTAGAGGTATGGAGCTTGGCAACCTCATCAAGGATGACTTTGATGCAGTTCAATAGTGTGTAGGCAGTGGTGTTTCTACAGGGAGGGCAAAGCTCTAAGTCTTGCAAGAAGCCTTACCTTGCAGTAGAAATCACTCCTCCCCTGCACCATTTTAGCCAGTCCTCACAGGGAACAGCAACATCTTGGCGTTGCTTACTGGCTACAGCAGCAAGGGAGAGGAGGGATTTACATGACAGGGTAAGGCTCCTTGCAAAACTTAGAGCTTTGCCCTCCCTGTAGAAACGCCTTTGTGTGTAGGCAGAAAGGGTGGCCATTTTTCATAAACTGGAGACTTGGGCTACTAACTCTTACGTCTGGTGAACTTACAACTGGGAGAACCACCAACATCCTTAGCTCAAAAGCCTGCAAAAGATCAAAACTATAACTGGTTATTCTTTATGGATGCCAAGATGGTTCTTTTTTGGTTGTATTAAAAAAGGTTGGTTGTCGCCAAAGATTTGGGACTGGTGTCTTGCTTGTTGATAGCAACACATATGTGTACAACATCCACAAGGAAACCACGTAGCATCCTAAAGAGTCAGA
Organism: Lerista edwardsae; assembly: GCA_029204185.1. NCBI lineage: Eukaryota > Metazoa > Chordata > Lepidosauria > Squamata > Scincidae > Lerista > Lerista edwardsae. The sequence goes on from JAJKFI010000031.1 coordinate 10,511,859, forward strand.
AAATGCTGGAGAGAACTGAACTATATAGTGTGGATAACAAAACTGGCCTATCATAAAAAGGCATTGGGAGGAAAAAAGTTAGATTTGTGAATAAGCAGTGCCTGCTCATCAGATACTCGAACTGTAATTTTCAAGATGTGCTCCTTTTTACATTCTCGTTTGTAAAGAATATAAGATTTGAGAGTTACAGTAAATTTAGGGATGGTTCAAGGGGGGAGGATAACTAACATCTGTCTAAAAGACAGCTTTATAGATCTGTATTGTATTTGTTATTGTTCATTATTTATTAAGACATACTAAATAATTGTATTCCATGTGTAGGCACTCCTTCAAGTGCTTGATCCTAAGCCATACAAGCCTTTGAAGGTAAGCACCAGCACTTTGAATTGTGCTCGGAAACTGACCAGAAGCCAATGCAGCTGTTCACGCACTGGCAAGATGCATTTCCAATCACTGTTCCTACTTACTAGCCAGCAACTATGTTTAGAATGAATTGCAATTTCCAATCTTCAGAGGCAGCTCCTTGTCACAACAATCACGACAGCCATCAAATCAAGAGGTTGCCAAAGCACAGATAACCATGCCCAGGCAAGAAAGGTGGATTGGAATGGCTGTGCTCTGCTCATCATTGCTTCGGTCTGGCGTAACAGCAACAAGACAAGCCACTGTTTGTATTTCTGAGCCAAATCTGGTTCATAAGAACAAGCTATGAGTGCACTAATGCATAATTTCACAAAAATAACTAGAGGTACTAAAGATGGGGAAAAGGCCAAAAGTCAGTCCAGAAGCCTGATCATGAGTAAATGCCATGCTTGTCTCCCTTTCTGCCAAGGCCTCAATTACCTGATGAAAACAGCATGCTGGCATTTCACACTGACATAATATGATCAGAGGGCTTATCTGACACCTGGAGCCAGACCATCCAAAAGTCTGACTGAAGCTGTCACCTCTGGCAGCAGATTGGCGGGAGGGGCATCCACTTCTGTCCACCAGCTTGCCTCCACTGCTCCTCCTCCTCCCACTCCCTGGTTTGAAGAAGGGGACAGAGCCCAAGTGTGGAGGAGAGAAGAGTGGTGGGCTAGAGTGTCATAGGTGCAGAAGCTGACCAATCATCTGGGATGAGAGAGCAGCATTAGCATTACTGCCTTGGGAGCCACAAGGTATTGTGCCAGTCCTCCTGACACCAGGTGTGATCTTTTGCAGGTGATAAACTAGTGTTGGCTAATATTACAAATTTAAGGAGCAAGAATTTAGATTCAAAGTCAATCATTGTCAATTGGGTAGACCAGTGGTTCCCAAACTGTGGGTCAGGACCCACCAGTGGGTCGTGAGTCAATTTAACATGGGTTGCAAAGGACCTAGAGCAGCCATATTGAAATATGGGAAGATGGGATGCCAGAAAGGGGAAGAACTGTGTGGTTATTTTGCTTGTGTCAAGGTTGTAAATAGGCTTTTTTTCTTTCTGATTCACTTGGCTATTGGAAAATGGCTGAGAAATAAACCCAACATAGCTGCATTCTTAGGAAAGCAGCAGGCTCTGGTGTCACAATGATGGCACTTCCAGCCATGACATCACTTCTGGTGGGTCCCAGACAGATTGTCATTCTAAAAAGTGGGTCCTGGTGCTAAAATGTTTGATAACCATTGGGACAGACGATAATAGCTATCCGAAATATTTCTCACAACAGTTTCAGTTTCTGGGCACAGAAATGCAGAAATGCAAATGGGCTGCTCTGAAACAGGGTGCAAATACTTAATGAAAATGTGACAGAACACTCAGTTCCAGTTTGAAAAAGAGAAAGGGGCCACACAACTCTTCATAGGGCACTTTAATGGAATGCACCTTAATTTCCAGTCATTTCCCCTCTCCCAAGCCCTGAAGATGATGGATCCCTAAGGAAAACCCTGCCTATACTGAGTGACTTTGCTATACACTCTTGCTCCCTGTAAACCTTACAGGTTATGGCTACATTTCCCATACTCTTGTCAGGAATTTACAGAGCTGAAGTGTCAAGGCTTCAAGGATAGGCCAGGTGCACTGTCCGAGACCCCTCAGTGGGCCCACCTGGCCAGTCTGACCCTCAACTCTCAGTACCAGTGTGGCTGCGGCAGCTTCTAATGCACCATGAAGTGTGATTCCCAACTTGTAGTAAAGCCCAGAAAACCTCAACATGGCAAGCAGCTTCCTTAACCTCATTAAAGGAATGAGGTTCTGTTTCCTTCTGTTTTCTATGGTGGAGCATTTGTGCTAGAGCAAACAAGTACACTCCCCTAGCTATCTATGACATCCTTTTATTTATTGACTTTGAGAAAGAGGTTTTATTAAGTAACTACAAGTCATCCAAATCACAGATATCTCTCAGGTTATATTTTAGCATTCTTCCTGTGGGCAGGGCATAGCAATATGCGGAACAGTAATTAAACTGTGATCAAATAGTATAGCACCACCACCTGTTACTTGGAGATGCTGCGCACCACTTCTCATGACTCATTCACATTAGTTTTGACATTTTCAATTAGCATTCGAGTTCTTTATCTAGACCCAATGTTTCATTCTGGAAATACATATGGATTGGATAGTTGCCTTTTGCTTACTGCACGCTTACTTCTGTGCTAATTGGAAGCAAAATTATGTATTTTCACAAAAGAGAATCCCTCTGGAAGTATGTGGTGCTACATGTCCAAATCTTTATGCTAATACACTTCAGCATTATGCACAAGCATAATGTGGTAGCATCTTTAAATTTGTTTTCTAAAAAAAAAGAACAGTCTTTCTATTCAATCTCAACTTCAAAATCACTAAATGGAAAATTCCTTCTGGCCAAATAGAAAATCTTATTCTAATTTTTAATTGAACTAACACATGTACTGTAGATTCCTACATGTGGGTGCACATCCCAAGATGTGGGTGCTGTTAGCTGGGTCTTTAGCTTATCTGAACATGGGTGTTCCATCTACTCTGGATGGGGTCTTGCTTTCCCTTAAGGGATTAGGTTCACACTTTGAGGGTGATTGTTGACCTCCAGCTCCTGCTATAGTCTCTGGTGGTTCTGATTTTTAGTAGTGCATTTTACCATCTTCAACTAGTATGAAAATTGATCCTTTTCTAGAGATGTTTAATCTTGCCACAGTTATCCGTGTACCAGTGACCTCCCAGACTGGATTACTGCAATGCACTCTATGTGAGGCTGCCTTTGAAGAGCATCCAGAAAATGCAGCAGCCCAGTCGTTGGATCAATGCTGCATGACTTGCACTAGTTGCTTATTAGTTCCCAAACTCAGTTCAAGATGCTGGATTATTCCCTTTAACCCTAGACAATTTAGATGTGCATGCTGTACCTTATTAGAGGAAGGGGACATCTTCTTGGATATGCATTCATTCCCATACTCTTGATCTGACACAAAAATCAGTTAACACTCCACAACTGAAATGGAAGTGCATAGAACAGTGATGGCGAACGTATGACACGGTGTCAAAGGTGACACACCACAAACATTCAGGTGACACACTAGTGTTCACCAACACCTGACAGAAATTGAGTTTGTTTAACTCATTTTTCATTTTTGTAATTATTTGATGTTTATTTATATAATACACCGCACCACACATGATAGAACTATATTTTTTGTTTAAATAAATGAATATAAAGAATGGTTTCTCTTTTGTTTGGGGGACACACCAGCAGAGTCAAGTTAAGCATTTTCTGAAGTTTTGACACGCAGAGCCCGAAAGGTTCGCCATCACAGGCATAGAAGGAAAATGGAAAATGAAGGCTAATTGGCTCATGAAAACATGCAACATTTGCTTCTGCAGAGTATTTGGAAAAGCCTAAAGGAGAAAAATTAGGCAGGAAAGACAGAAGAACCAGAGCCCAATTCTGAAGCTGGTGGCTCTCTTTACTCCAGTGGCACCGAAATTGCGATTGCTGGATTCTGTGGCTGCCAAGGCAACTGCCGGGGACTCCTCGGGATAAGGGAGCATTTGCTTACCCCAGGTAATGCTGATGTGGTGCCAATGGGTATCCTTGGCTCTGTGCCTGCATTTGAATGGCCACAGAGCCAAGGAGACCTGTGTTGGGCTGCCAGTTCAGAAGGGGGGGTTAGGATTCAGCAGCAGAGGCTGCTGCTGTTCCTACTACCTCACGGGCCCAATCCTCCCCTCCCTGAACCTCATTCTGCCCATTCCCCACCTCCTCCTGCACCGAGAATATTAAGAACATACGAACATACGAAAAGCCTCACTGGATCAGGCGAAGGGCCCATCTAGTCTAGCTTCCTGTATCTCACAGTGGCCCATCAGATGCCTCAGAGAGCATACAAGGCAACAAGATACTTGCACCTTACCACCTGCTTGAATCTTACCAATATTCACCACCTGCTGTGTTGCATGAGTGCCTGCCAGCTGTCCTTCCAGTGCTCCTTGCTCTCCAGGTGCTGTAAACATGCTTTACCACTTGTTCACAATATAATACAGTACAAGCATACTGCCAGTGATAATCTGAACATGCACTGCATCTTGTCACCGGAGGGGGCGGGCTGTCATGGGGATCTCCTCAATGTAAGAAAACATGTTTCCTTCCCTCAGGATGAGCCTCTTCTGCCCTAATGGGTCTACTCAGACCTACGCCAGTGATTTTGTCTATGTGGGCTCAGGTAAGTGAATCAAGGCTAGGAAAGGGGGGATAGGATATTGGTGGATCTGCTGCCACATATAACCATCTCCTTCCTGCCCTCAACACTGCTCCATTCCCACCTGGTCCCTGTCCTGTTCAACCCACCCCAGCACCAACTTACCAGTGCTGGGGCTCCTGCAGAGGCTTCTATCACCTGGCTGCTGCCACTCACCATTTCCAATGGTGCTTTGCTTTATGGTGCATCACATTTTGCAATGGCCTTAAACATGGGTTCTTGCAAAGCAGCTGCCTCATTGGATTGGACCAAAAGTCATTCAATCAGAACATTATAATAAAACAACCGTAAAATGAAGATGCAATTAAACAAAGCAGAGCATGATACCACCAACTTATCTTTACAAAGATTATTTGCTTTCGCTTTCATATAAAAGCAAATGTACCCACGTTTTAGTAGATGCTAAATAATTACCCTCTGCATCATCTTAAATTGTATTTAATCAATTTTCTTGAATCTCATGCCCTTAAGATACTCACTAATGCAACTTTACAGCATTGTGTTGAAGCACAAAGAAGCACCTTTAGGGGCTATGCTAATTTCAGTATTACAAATATGAAAGTATTATTTCTGTGTTAAATGGTTATTTATTCATAAACTCAGCTGTAGATTGAACATTCGCAGCCTAGTCCAGAACGTCCTACCCACCGCGGCATCCAGTGGCATCCAGGCAGACACTGGGGTCTCCCCAGGAGAAGGGGACATTTGTCCTCTTTTCCTGGGGACAGGCCCACCTCCCGCAATGGGGCTCCTCAGCTCAACACCAGTTATTTTGCTGGCGGTGAGCCGAGCAGCCCTGTGTCGGGCTGCTCAGTCCTCCCCCAGTTATACGATTTGGTGGTGGAAGTCCCACCCCCTCGCAGGGCCACCCCCAGATCCCGACCCCTCACAGGGCTGCCCCACCCTCACCCAGAAACGCCCTCCAGGGATGCCCAGAAGTAGTGTAAACTCACCTCTCACCAGCATCGCATTGCCACCTCCAGGCAACAAGGGGCCAGCAGTGTTGTAGCACAGGTGGTAAGCCCTTACTAGCCGTGTTGCATGTATCTTACCATCCATTTACAACACTAGTGCGAGCAGTACGCTCATACCACGTATGTTGGATGGATTCAGGGTTGGGTCCTAAGAGCCCAATCCTAAGCTTCCCTGCTGCTCTGCTGTTCAATAGAAATTGCTATTATTGTATCCTGTGGGCTACGGAAGTAGCCAAAGTTCTCCTTGGAGTAAAAGCACATTGGTCCCCTTACCTGCAGCACCCCTGCAGCCCCAATGGGTCTACTTGGATCTATGCCAGCTCTTGGGCTGGCACAGAACCGAAAGACCCGTGTTGGGTTCCACGGCTCCGAGGGGGACATAGGATTCAGCAGCACCTTTGCTGTCATCCGTGCCCCCTCCCTGGCCTGCCCTGCCCTCCAAGCCTCCCTCCCTCTGCCCAGTTATGCCCCCTCCCTCCCTTCCCCCCACTCTGAGAAGCCTCCCCGCTCAGCTGCCGGGATACGTACCAACTGGCAGTCCTCCTGGGTTTCCTTCTGGTGCAAAGGCCAAGTACCAACTGGTACTGACCTCCCCCACTGGCACTGCACATTCCACACCCACAGCAAAGTGCTTTGCAGCACTCACGTGACAGCCATTGCCAAGGCAGCACACAGGCCACCAGCACTGTTCCAGCATAGGATCAGGCTGCCCATTATCTAATTGGTATCTAATTGGTGTCCATTATCTAATTTATCTTTCTGTAAAAAGATTCCAGACTATGTTCAGCTATGTTTGATAATGTTCATCAGTCTCCTTCCTATCCACCACGTAGACACTGAACTCCACATTAAGTCCACGCTTTCTCTCAGAAGACAGTTATTATGAAAATGTGTTCATAAATTTCAATACTTAAGTTACAAATTCAAAGTGAAGTTAAACAAATGAAATCTTGAGTGAAGGCTCACTGAGCTTCCAAAACAACATCATGCAGTTTGCCTCCTGGGGTCCATTCCCAAGCACCACATGTGACGGCAAATGTTGCCATAAACCAACACAAAAGGACCTGAGGAGCCGCTTACCTGGATACCCTTATTACTTCATTGACTTCATACTGCATCTCCAATGTTATATGGACAGAGGCGGTTTAGGTAAAGGGAGATGCACTAGTGATTATGGATGCAAATGGAATCAAGTGGTTTGGTAATGAGTTGCAAACTAAATCCATTGACAAGCAACATTTTCTTGTTGTACTAGAATAGATTCAGCAGGTTGCATTAGTTGCGCTTGTGAAGTAAGTGGCTTGCATGGTCTTGAAGGTGGTAAGATTTGTGCTAAACCCTCCTGACAACCTCGGTTTAAGTGGCAGTCAATCAGTCTCCATCATACCATACCTAGGCAAAGTGTTCAGGTATGCGGTAGTAGCCCCGTTCTGGAGATTTTTGAATAGTACTGTTTATGTAGATCCCTACTACTGCTTTTCACTGCACATCTGTTGTACCTTCCGTTGGTCCCCTTGAAGGGCTCCTGCACCTAGCTTAAGTCTGCCCAGGAGAGATCCCTGTCATTTGATGTGCTGACAGTTTCTCCTAGTTTCTGGGAGCTCAGCAATGACACCATCAAACTTGCTGCAGCTGCTTGCTGGGGCTCCTTCAGGGCTTGGGCAGGACACCAGAGCCCACACCTCTCCAGGGAGACCAACCACATCTCTTCATTTGTTTATTTTAGCCTGTTTGTGAACATTGATTTGTTTTACCAAGCTAATGCTGTTGCTGTTTAAGGTCTTATTATTGGTGCTTATTGATTTCTTTGACATTGAAAAGCAAACTTAGGCAACAAAGAAGGAAGCCGTGCCTCTGATTAAAAGAGCATTGGTAATGCATCCAAGCCTTGTAGCCATAAAAAAGCGAGGTCAGGATAATATGATAGCCATGGCTGAAGCCAGATTGCCTTTCTTCTCCTCAACTGAGTTCTTGCTAAAGGCAAGAAAACATTCAGCAGTTGTTCCTCTGGCCAGTGGCATTCCTAGAGGTGGGGCAAAATCAGTGATGTCATGCAGGGGGTACGCGGGGGTACGTGAGTACCGGTTTCTAGGATTACAGCTGGCCCCGCCCATTCGCCCGCCCACTCGTCGAGTCCGCCCTCTGCAACGTTTGAATTTCCTGCATGTTTGAGTTGCCTGCATGTTCTCAGAGGCAGGCAGGCAGGCAGGCAGGCAGCGCCTTTCCTTGCCACTGAAAAATGAGTTGCTCTGGGGTTTTAACATGATGCCAGGCCTCCTTAACATGTTCTGGGGGTGCTGTGGAATACTGTTGCAACTGTTGGGTCAGTTTAAAATCATCTGAGGCCTCAAAAAGGGCTTTTTTCATGTCACTTCCTGCCACGACATCACTTCTGGCTTATGACGTTACTTCCGGCGGGCGGGTCCTGACACGTGCCAATCAAAAGTGAGTACCTGTTCTTAAATCATTTAGACGACACCACTGGGCAAAATTTGCTCTTGTGTAAAGTATCAGCTCCCCCTCATCTTCTGAGGCTCAGAGAGCAAAGCCTTTGAGCCAGCTCTCCAAGCTGTAAATGGCTCTGAGGACGAGAGGAAAGGGTTGTTTTACCTAGCAGCTTAGGCTCCTGCACAATTTAACATTTTGCCCCCCATCTTACAGGAACGCCATTGTTTCTGGCCAATAACACCGGGTCTAGCAGTCTTTCCTCTTGCTTCTGCACACACTGAGCAACTGATAGTTGTGACTGAATTTTACCAGGGAAGGGAGGAGCAAGCTGCCAACAGTAATCAGTTCTCTGGTCTACTCCCCTGCATTTGGCATTCTGAGGTAGCCTATTACCCTTGCACCACCCCCAAGGAAGACACCAGACTGTGGTTGGGGTTTAACGTTATTGAACACAAGTGACCAATTTTTAAGTCATGAAACCTACTGAACACACCATCCCTCTCTTGCTAGTCTGGGGTAGGCAAAAAAAAAAAAAAAAACTGCCATACATGGCCAATTCCATGACTATGCTGAGATTTGAATTTAGGTGAAATTTGACATGTCTCTATTCTTTTTTTATTTTTTTTCTTAATTTTTTATTTTATGAACACAATTAACAAACAAATGACTATATAAGAAAACCAAACAGATAAAAACTAAATTTGTAAAATATGTAGCAAGTATGGAGTAATACATCTAAATTTCGTACATTGTCTATAAAATATTAATAACTGCTCATATTAAAAAAATGTGTCTCTTAGCCAGCCTCTTATTCTTTTCTTTAATACTTATATTTTTAAATCTCCTTATTGTTTATTTTAATCCCCAGCAAAGTGCTGAGTCGAAATCAACCATCTATTCATCAAGTCCATAGTTCATTGCACCGTTACTTCCCTTCTCACGCAGGATATTCTTTGTTGTTTACAGAACACTAGAGGGAGAGAAATGTCCGCCAACAGTAGCAAAGAGCATTTCTCAAGACAGACTCTGCTCAAACATATAAGCATTTCATGAATATCTTACTATCTAGCAAAGTCACAAGAGAACACATTTCAGGAAAACCTTGAATGGCAACATAGGAAATCTATTACAAACCTAATTAAAGTGCAGTTTGTTTAATGGCAAGCCTGGACAATGGAGCACATGTTCCTAATGCTACTCCTGTAAATATATTTGTGAATTGGGATGCAAACTTCTAGTCCTTAAAATAAAATCAGAATATAATTGAATTGAAGTGGGAGAGGAGAATCAACAATATTTGACAGACTATGTGATTTAAGCGTCCTTAAATAACTGCTAAGCTGTTTACGTCGAAGGGGTACACTGAGACTCCAAGCAAAGCTGTTGCTTCCCAATGCCGAGCACTGTACATATAAATAAGGAAGAATGATTCTCATCCGGAAGCTGTTCACTGTGGTTCCAGAAAGGATAGGCAGGGTAATCCTATGGACCAGCAGTGCTAACACCTGCATTCAGGGCCGGCTTTAAGCCAATGTGACTCTATTAACCTGGTATGTATCCACCTTCGGTTAGGCCATGGCTTGACCACGGCTTGACTCCATTTGGTAAAACATGACTCCAGAGTGTCGGAAAGAGCTAAAACTACATGCCTATCTCCTTTGTGTTTGCAAAAGGTGTGTGGTCATAGCTGGGGTCAGGAATGCAAATCTAATCAAGAAGGTTCTATTCAGCTAGTAATGTGATGTATGTGTGTTTCAGTACATTAATAAAGTAGGATGTAAAGAAAGAGAATCAATGTTAGAACCAGGTGGATACATGCATTAATAAAGTAGGATGTAAGGTGGATACATACTGGAGTAGGCGAGTGCGTCTCCAGCAAAGGTGGATACATACCGGGTTAATACCAGCATATCGCTTGCTGCTGCAATCAGGATCTCTTAGGATTGTATGTGGGTCAGTGAGGCAAGCAGAGCAGCTTTACCTTGGGCCCTCTCAGCTGCCCCAGTTTCTGAAGTGCCCCAAATGGGCCTCCTGAAAGCAATTGGCAGTGACGTCATCCTGTCACCACCAACTATTTCCAGGTGCCACACTTTGTGCTCTTCTTGGTGAGTGGGGGGCCCTGTGGGGAGTGTGGGGGCCCCCACAGGAGTGTCCCGCATTGGGCCCCGCCACTCCTAGAGCCGGGCCTGCCTGCATTATGTCACTGCAATGTAGTTGCAATCCTGCACAATCCAAACAGCAAAGGAGAAAGCACAATAATGCTGGCAGAAGCAAGAACTAAAGAAGCCGTGGTGACAAACACTTGTACAGCAGCCATGGCAACACTGCCAGCACCCATCAATCACAGTACTGTGCTCCGATGAAGTACCCACATTTTCCATTCATGGAAGGCATGAGGCCTTCAATGGCAGTAATGGAGTAACTCCATGATGTCTTCCTGCACAGTACAAGTCCACAACACATACACTCCACAACCAGGCAGCCGGGAAGTGCTACCTCTCCCACTTCAAACCTGTGTTGTAGTGGAGAAGCAGGGGGAGGGGAAACTAACATGTTCCAGCCGCAAGCTCATGTACCATCCTGTAATAGAAAATGCAGAAGATTACTCCAAGGAGATAGGGTTTGGTATCAGCAGTGGCTCCTTGTCTAGACAGACCTGGGAAATACAGGGTTAAACTCAGAGCCTTTGCCTGCAGTGGGTGTGGCTCACAGCTGCAACCTAGTAGCACTGATGAGAACCCTGTCCCTGGGGAATAAAGGTGGCAGACTGATTACCAGGCAGGTGTGGCTGTAGAGAGGTGGAAAATGAGTGAGCGCAGACTAGTGTGTAACTGCCCCACCCAAGGAGCAACTGACTGGAGCGGGGAAGGAGGATCTCTGCAGCTTGAGCAGGCAAGCTCATTGCCTTTACATGGGTGCTGGGGTTCAGTGGTGCTTTGTGAAAAGTTAGGGCTGTGGTTTAGGAGGAAGACTAATTAGTCTACCATGGGCATCTCCTGGGACGCAGCCACAAGCTACTCAGAGACAGGAATTCAAATCCCCCGGGCAGCCCAAAGGGCAGCAGCCTGTTAACAACTATCCTTCTGCTAGGCAAACCAGGAAGCCCAGATTGTGAGGGTAAAGCTGGCATTCCAAACCTAGCCATCCCTCCTGTTCCAACAGCGCACTGACTTCTCCTCCAGAGTAAATGTATCAAAGGAGGCACATACAGTCGTGTTCCTACAAGGGGGAAGGGCAAAATGCTATGTTTTGCAGGATCCTGAGCTTCTACGTAAGCCAGCCCTTCCCATTCTTCTTCTGAGCCATCTGCTGCTTGGAAAGCAAAGGTTCCAAGCTGGCTCTCTGAGTCAAGGATGGCTCTGAAGGGGGGGAGGCCATGTTACACAGGAGCTCGGGCTCCTGCAAAACGTTGTTTCCCCCTTGTAGGAACACCACTGCAGTCATTCACTTCCTCTTTGTTCAAGAGAGGTCAGCTATTTACCATTTAACTCTTTCATGCAGAACAATGCCATGCTATGCCTCCCAGGGAGTACTGATGTAGGAATCCTTTGGGACTCAAGCAGTGCACAGCTGCTCCTCCCTCTCAAATAAATGTATTCAAAAGGATACCTGGTAATGTGCCATTTAATCCTTTTGAGCAGTGTGTGGCCATGCCTCCTTTGGAATAATTTCTTAAAGTGCAGCAAGGGACCTTTGGGCAGTGGGCCAGATGAGGAACATCCTGTGAAGCTGGCTAGAACAGGAAAGGAATGGTGCTACTGCCTCTTTAACAAGGTCCCATTTTTTGCATCTGAAGCCACACAGGTGGGACACTAATCAGTGACAGAACCTGAAAGGAGTTTGTTGTAGGCCCAGAGAAATATTGCAGGATAACCAAACCCCGAACTGCAACTTTTAAAACATGCTTTTAGAAGCTAGACTTTATAATCCCCAAGGGCAGATCCTGTAAGTATTGATGCACAGGAACAGGATACTTTTCCTTCTAAGGACCTGAGTTGCTTTTAGTTATTTGAAACTACAGCCTTGAATTTACTGAAAACAAAGTACAAGAGAAATGAAAAACACTGTCAAGACACAGGAGGTTACTGATAAATGTGTGTCTGTCCACGTATTAGTAGATAATTGACTGTGCTGTTCAAGGTTCTTCCATTATGTTTAACTCAAAGCTGTACATTTAAACCATTATGCAAAAAGCAGAGCAATGTGGTAACAATGCATCAAGATTTCACCCTCCATAATGCGCACTGAGAATACTTCTGGCATAACACCCCATACTCATAGTCATGCCATACTTTTCTTCCTGCGTTGAGTGGACAAAAAAAGGAAGGAAGAAACTGTGACTTGTTGAAGGTCATATTGTTGTGTTATAAATGTTCCTACTCGACTACCTGGTTCTCTCCTCCCACACCAGTTTAAAGATGCTTTATGGCTTCTCTGTATGTTCAGTGCAAATGCAGGCAGCAGAGTACATAGAACCAGAGGTCCTGACACTATTGGCCCTGATTATTACCCATTCCCATTTGAAAACTTACTACAGTTGTTCTCCGCATCTGTTCAGCCCAAGCCTTCCCTCTGTCCCAGACTTGAAGGTGCCTTTCATTGATTCTACTCCTCCTTTGGTGGCTTTGCTTCTTATTTCTTGTCGATCAGTAGCCACCACCTTTTCCACCAGCACCATGGCACTGAAGACAAACTGCAAGATTGGCCCATTAATAAGAAGTCAGCTCAGATGGCAGATTTCTGGGGGGAAGGGGTGTCCCCCACCTCCACTTGTGGTCCTCCTCCCTCCACTTCCTAGTTTGAAAAGGAGTTCATACAAAGCCCAGCTGAAAATCTTGGAAATGTACAGTACAATCCTATGAAAAAAGAGCCTTCCATTGATTTCAATGGCACTCCCTAGGAAGTGTGCACAGGGTTGCATGGAGCTAGAATAAACAATTATAGACTTTAGGCTCCATAAATGTCCCTTTCCTCCTTATTCTTCCTTAATGTGTTTCTGAGTAGATTGGAAGCCTGGAGGGCAGGAACCATCCTCTTTTGTAATCTTTGTACAGCACCTGGCAGATTTATGCCCGTGATGAATTATTAATAGTAATAGTCAATTAAAAGTGTGCATTCTTGGGTTTTATTTCACTACTGAGAATATGCAGTTGCTAGAACATGTAGGCAAGGGTTCTGGGGAAGGAAAATAATTTTGAACTAGAAACTGCATTTTTTCTTCTTACATAACCAAAGGGCTTTAGAGATGTAAAATGTGCTGGCTAATGAAGCCAAGGGTGCTTCTGATACAAAAGAACAGCTAAAGAACTGGACTGAGCTGTCTAGCCCAGGATCCTGCTTCCCCCAGTGACTAACCAGCTGCTTCTGGGAAGCTCTCAAGCAGGAGAGGAAAAGGCATACTGCCATTGCTCTCTTGCAACTGGTATTCAGAGGTATGCTGCCTCTGAACCGGGAGGGAGCAGATAGCCATTGTGACTAGTAGCCCAACAACAATTCAACAACAAATTGAATGGATTTGTTCAATCCCCTTTTAAAGCCATCCAAGTTAGTGCTCATCAGCACCCTGTGCAACAACAAATGCCACAAACTATGCACTGCATGAAGAAGTACAGGCCAGGCCTTTGCATCCCCAGGGGTTTCATTGCCAGAACCCCCGTGGATGCCAAAAAGCACAGATAGTCAGATCTGGACTGTGTCCCTTTACTTTTAAAAAAGTGAAAAAACACTTTTACCATGGTAGAGCAGCAAAACAGCAGGTAGGCACTCTCTGAGGATTAGAATGGGCATCTTTGGGTTGCACAAAGGCAAATGACCTTTTCTCTTGGTCCTGGCATGCTGAAGGCTGCAACATGGAAGTGATTAAATGCTTCCACATTGCATTCTGGGTCGGGCAGGGTCCTTGGTGTGACCTGGAAATAGTTGTTCCAATCCCAAGAGACAGCCTGCCTGTCGCTCTGCTGCTCTAGAATGGTATTTAAAGGGACACTTTTTTTTTTAATTTAAAGGGCCCTTCTCATCCATGGTGACCATCCACACTGAGTCAAATTCATGACAGAAGAAAACATGGATGAGATGGTCCAACTGTATCTCCATCCTATTTTTCCAGCCAATCAGTTTCATTGGGGACCTGTTTTTGTCAGAGAGGGATAAAAACATCACTGTATCTACACCATGCACAGGTCTTAATCATGTCCTCTCCATCTTAATTCTATCCCCATTAACTGAGCAAGAGATACTTTTTCCAAGTGTGTTCCTCTGCTATTTAGCAGAGGGAGATTAACTGTCCCTATTCACCTCAGCACAGTGACTTTTCTTGTGGTGGTTGGTGGTTCTGCATTACTTTTAATTTGTGAGCCCTTTTGGGACAAGAAGCCATTTATTTCATATATGCACTTTGTTAACTTTTTCTTGAAAAGCAGTATATAAATACTGTTGATGATTTATTGTCTTTTTTTCCCCAAAGTAAACCCCCTCAAAGTTGTAGCCTTTCCTCCTAAAGGTGCCCCAGCTCTCTGATCATTTTGGTTGTCTTCTTTTGCATCTTTTTCCAGCTCAAGATCCTTCTTGAGATGTGGCAACTAGAATGGTACAGAGTATTCCAAATGCAGTCATATCATAAGTGTGAATAGGAGCATTTAAATAATAGAAGCCTTATTCTCAGCCTCTTTCCTGATTCCTCTATGTGAAATTTACCTTCTTCATAGCTATCATCACATACTAGGTTGATGTGTTCATCATGACCCCAAGATCTCTTTCCTGGTTTGTCACCAACGTGTCAAATCCCATCAGTGTATAATATTGCAATTGTTTGTCCTAGTGTGTATCACTTTATACATTGAACTGCATTTGCCATTTGGTTGCCCATTCACCCAGTTCGAAGAATTCTGTTTCACAATCTTCACAATCCACATTTTAGCACCATGAAAAGTTGGGCATCATCTTTAAAAATAGCCATCTCAGTTTACCTCTTATAGCAGATCATTTATGAATGAGTTAAAAAGCACCACTCTCAAGGCAAATCCAACTTCTTCCTTCCCTCCACTGTGACAATTATCCATTTATACCCACTCTCTGCTTTATGTTCTTTACCCATTTACCAATCCATAAAAGGGCATGTTTTCTTATTCTGTGACTGCTGAACTGACTCAATGATAGACTTTGGTGGGTGACTTGTCAAAAGCTTTTTGAAAGTCCCAATAAGAGGTTGAGTATCCCTTATCTGAAGTATTTCAGATTTTTCCCCCCTGAAATAATAGTTGCATATTGGAACAGTTGCATAAACATAATGATATATCTTCATTTATGTTTCATATATACCTTATACACATAGCTTGCAGGTAATTTTTTTACAATATTTTAGTTTTGTGCATGAAACAAAGTGTATTGATACTGAACTATCAGAAACCAGAAGTGTCATTCCTTAGCCATCCTATTTGGATGTTGGAGCATTTCAAATTTTTGGATGTTGTTGTTGTTGTTGTTCAGTCGCTAAGTCGTGTCCGACTCTTCGCAACCCCATGGACCACAGCACGCCAGGCCTCCCTGTCCTCCACTAGCTT
>JAJKFI010000031.1:10527928-10555926 GCA_029204185.1 Lerista edwardsae
CAATCTTTGGCATTGCCCTTCTTTGGGATTGGAATGTAAACTGATCTTTTCCAGTCTTGTGGCCACTGTTGGGTTTTCCAAATTTGCTGGCATATGGAGAGCAGCACTTGGACAGCATCATCTTTTAAGATTTTGAGTAAATTTTTGGATTAGGGATGCTCAATATCTACATAACATAAATTCTGAGGTGAGTTGATTGATGACATGTACAGGTTGAGTATCCGAAATGCTTCAAAATTCTGGAACTCTAGAAGGTTACCTTTGTAGAAAAAGTGCTGATTCTCCTTCGGTGAGGTTCATTCTTCTATATGCTTCTTTTATCTTAATTATGCTTTCCACCAGTTTACCTGGAAGAGATGTGAAGTTAACCAATCTGTAATTTCCAAGATCCCCCCCCCCCGAATCCCGTGCCAGATATCAGAATTACACTGGCTACCTTCCAGCCCTCTGGCACAGAGGCTGATTGAAGGTTATATATTTCTCTTAGAAAGTCAGCCATTTCACATGAGTTCTTTCAGAACTCTTGGGGGGGATGCCATATTGTCTCACTGATTTGCTAGTGTGTGTAATTTGGCCTGAACCTAAATAATGCTGTTTGAGTTTGGGGTAATTTCAGAATTCACTTGAGACACTATCTCAGATACAGATGGATATAACATTCCCAGCTATTAAAAAGACCAACAACAGTGTGAGTACAGACAAATTGTTTCTACTCAAGTGAAAGGAAAAGATGCAATGAGAAATTAAGGTGGTAAAAGGTAACAGAGATAAAACATAATTCTGTAAGAAGGGGGTGATGGAAAATGATCAATATGCTCTGCTACGGGAGCCGCTGGCATAGCTAATGAAAGTGTAGCCTGGTGCAGAGGGCAAAATGATGCCCCGGTAGTTACATCACAACAGGAAGTGACATAACAGTTGTATTTCATTTCTTGGGGTTTTTTGCCGTACGTTTTGGTGGAATGAAGTTATGACACTCCAATTTGTTTCATTACATTCTGCATTGAATGGTATATAACATGATGATATTCGTACATACCTCGGTTTTCACAATTCTGGCCAATAGTGTCAAGCTCAGCTTGTTGCCCGGTGCAATTGCACCCTCCTACACTTCTTTAGCTACACCCCTGACAGGAGCTATAGGAATTTAAGCAACTACTGTAGAAATGCTACCAATAAAAATGGGGGGATGATGACTCTTTCACAGACACCAGAGGCCAGTCAAGTTGAGAAAATGAGTTTTACAAATATAACTCATGAATGTGCAGCATAGTAATGCCACTGCCAAGTAAATATTCTAAAATAAAAATGTGAAATAACTGAGGGAAGGGTTACTGGTATGTATTGCACTGCAGAGCAGACTCTGGAAGCAACACATGAAATGTTGGCAGTGGTCAATGGCTGGCAAAAGAACCAAATAATCAGAGTTGTTTTTTTTTATTTTTGAGAGGGGGGCATTCAAGAAGATTTTCCTTTGTATTTTGAATGTCATGAGCAGGGTGAGACTTTTGTAGAGGGATCATTGAGATCTGCAGATGGTGCTACCTGCAGTAATTGCTATTTTTGGTTTTGCACACTTAGAAAACTTTGTTTCCATGACAATTTCTGATAGCCCCTATATTGTGTTATTGTCATGAAAAGAAGGTCCTAGAGCCAAGCATTTCATTAAGAATGTGAGTATATTGTTAGCTTGCAACATCAAAACTGGTTACAGAATAAAGCAGGGTACTAATTTTTTACTAGCTTGAGCAAAATCTACTCCTGGTCCGTACCAATTATTGATGAGAGTAGAAAAGTACCCATCAGGAAGGATATATATCGGAATAGAGTTTATAGATATACAAATATATAAAGGAAGAAGTGCTGTTTGAACTATTAGATAATGCTCTTGATTTGAAAAACAAACTTATATCTCTGCTTCCAGCTAGAAGCTTGGTTTTATTTTCTAGCAATCTGGGCCAGCTAATGGGCCAAATAGATCCCAAGTGGAATGCCTAAAATTACTCATAAAAAACACCCATCAATTCAGATTATATGGCAACCCCAAGTACAAGCCACATTCCCCTCAACATGCAACCTGTTCACATTCAGCATGGTGAGGGAAGAGGCTTCCTGGAAAATAGTACCTGTGCCAGGTTGTAGGAGTTCTGGGGCAAAAGCCTGAGCTGGGTCTTGATGGGACATCGGATGCTTCCACTGCCCCCAGTACTGAGAGTTCTGGTGTCAGCCTAGCCAGGCTGGGCACTGACTGGAGGCTCATGGGCATGGGCCTTCACCCAGTGATCAAGTAGCTGAATCTCAGCATCACCTTTGCTCAGAGTAAAGAGAAACAATGACATGTCTTGTTAAGAAAAGCAAAGAATTAAGGAGGAATCCTAATCCATTTTATTGACATAGTCCTCACCCAATCAGTCCCATCTGAGTAAGAATTTAAACCTGACTCCCCGAAGTCCAACTCCACACCACTCATCTGTCCATTGAACCACATTATTCCTGTCTGAGAGTCTAAAATATATTTTCAAAAGTGAGATCGTTCAGGGATTTTTGTTCTTGATAGACACCGTGCAATGGAGCAGCTGTTCCCAAACTGTGGGTCGCAACCTGATTTTTGGTGAGTTGCATAGGGTCAGGCAGAGCCTCCAATGAAAACACAGGTGAGGGAAAGATCAGATAATGAACTGCATCAAACCATGAGGCTATTCAAAAATCAGGTAGTTGCTCAAGGAGCTGAGCTCCTGCAGTTTGCAAGCATGAGTAAATTTAGGGAGATAAATGTATCTTAGTTGATGACCCCTAATAAAGAAAAAAACAGAAGATTTTGTTTCCCTTCGACACACACACACACACACACACACACACACACACACACACACACACACGGGAGGAAATGGGAAAGGAAGGAGAACATTCATGAAAGTTCATTAGGATGGCTTCTTTCTGTAAACAAATAAATAAATAAATATTAGTACAGGCATACCCTGGTATTCACTGATTCAGTATCCATGGTTTCAGTTATCCACGGATATGATGGATACTGGGACACCTATTAAAAAGGTAGGGGAACAGTAAACAAATCTCCTTTTTTTACTTGTTGCAGCAATACCACCAATGTTCACCTATCTTTAAAAAGGCATCCCCAGTATCCACAGTTTCAGGCATCCATGGGAGGTTCTGGAACGAAACACCAGCTGATACCAGGGCATGCCTATACTTATAAATACTTTTTCTAGATCTTTTTTTTCAAAGTCTCATAAACCAAGGTGGGTCCCAGCGCTAAGACGTTTAGGAACCATTGCAATAGAGTGCATAGGCCAACACCACCATCCCAGGAGATCACAAAGTACATTAGAACCAATGCTTCACACACTATTAATTGTCTTCTCTGTAATGATCAGTTCTTTTACCTAATGTTTTGTCATTTTCCAAAACAGAGACACAGACTATGAGAATCTAGCGCTTCTTAAGCATCACTTTATAACAAGTGTTTATAAGCAGAAATGGGGATATCAAATTTGAGTGACTTTTGAAAAGTACTTTTTAAGAGTCTTCATGGATTTTTGTAGGCAGTGTGAGAGGCACTCTAGCCCTCTTCGAAAATGATCACAACAAGAAGATACACAGCCCTTCTTGGCTTGCTATACCTGAGCTGCAAACAAGATAGGAGATATTCCTGTGCGTTATGTCCCTTCTGCCCCTTCACCGATGATTGTATTTACTCAAAAGCAGCTTTAGGAACCTAGAGTTTGAATGGGAAGGTTAAGCTTTCTTCTCTGCTTCCCCTCCCCACTCAAAATCACTCAGGGGTTTTTCTCCACTTCCCCTGGCATGGGCAGGGCACCTTCAGGATAATTTGGAGCAGTGCTATTCAACCAATGGTATTACTACCAGAGCTGGTACTTCACAGTACAGTATTGCAGGTGGTCCTTAGCTCTGAAGTGGTGCTACACATGTGTGAAGCAGTAGTGCTGCCACAGGGATCATGTGGCCTACCTCATGGCTGGAGGACCAGTGGGATAACAGTGAGGTATGACCAAGGAGGTTTAATAACAAGGAGGCGCCCTCCGTTAAGCGCTAATGCTCCTGAGGTGAAGCCAGTGGGCAGGCTTAGCCGCCATGTTAGTTAACTCAAAACAATCCTCATTCCAAGCATTTCAGAGTGCTTTGCTCGTACTGTTTAGGATTATAATAGTTTATTCCTTAAATAAAAACTTACAAAAATAAAAACATGTGATCATGTATACACATTATTGGTAACCTTATTATGATTTATATGCAATTACAAGGTTAAATTCCTCATAATTACTGAACATACCTGACGAAATGCTACTTGCTGTCTATTTAAACTCAGATTGCACTATTTTGACAGACTTTATTGAAATCTATACAAGCAAAAATAAAACGGTCATGCTCCATAAAAAAAATTCTATAAATGTTCAGAATTTCATAAATATTACAGTAGAAAATGAAAGGCGGAAAAATAAAGTGTGTATGGGAAGGAAAGAAAAAAAGGGGGAGGGTGGGCAAAAATTAGATAAATATATAAGAAAATTTCATTAAAATATCTTCATAACTAAGTAGTCAATATGAGAGTAATTCTTTTTTATTTCTAGACTATTGAGAGTATTATTTTAAACTTCTACACTCCTCCCCCCAAAAAAACAAATTCTGTTAATGTTCAGAATTTTGAAAATATTACAGTAGAAAATGGAAGGTGGGGAAAAAAGTGTAAACAGCAAGGGGGGAAAAGGAGGGGGGAAATATATATATTTTTTTACCTTCTAGACCATTAACAGTGGGTGTCAGAAAATGGTGAATAAGATTGCTAGGAACAACAAGAAATTACACAGCTTCAAAAATAAAGCACTCACTATTTCACTGAATTGTAGTTTTATTGAACTGATGTAATGTGAATACATGAATCTTTCCGTGGAAATTAAATCCCATTTTTCATACAGCGATTCGCACATCCGTATGCAGAGCACGCAGGCATGATTAAAAAGGTTGAGATTAACTTTTACACACGTGCAGGGAGATTTTTATTCCTGAATTCGCAGCAGTCCTCCTTGGCGGCAATGATCTGAGTCAGCCATATTAGTATACCCATGTGGCTTCAAGAAAATGATGTCATGCTGCCTCCTGTTTCTCATACCTCTATGATAAGGACGGGCAGGCCGAAAAATGCACAGGTTTTCCCACGCTGCTGCACCTTGCCACTGCCAGCGGCCATTGTGTGTGCTGCCATTCCCTCTGCTTCTGGTGTTGGGAGTGGAAATTCCAAATCTTCCTACAATTAGATTATCAAGAAAAGGTCAGGAAGGAAATCCTTCCATAGTAGTAGTTCAGAAAAGGTGGGAAAGTAAGTGCCATGTTAGCTGCCTGTCCTTTCCTGAGAGTAAGTAAGTAACTAGGGGATTAAGTGGAATCATTGCTCTGCACCCCCTAATAAACACATGAGACTAGTTGCTTGGGATATAAATTGGGCCACATTTGATTAAAAGCCAATCAGGGACACTGCTTCAAAACTCCTCACTTTGCATAGGGGTCTAACCTAGAGAAGACAGCAAACCATGGTCTATTCCCCTTTCAGGCCTTCCCACCCTAACTCAAAGCTACAAATCATCAACTGACAGTCCAAGCATCTCTGCGCAAAATCCAAGGGTTGGAGAAACTGGACAAGAAACTCTTCCAAGCCAGAAAGACACTCCAAGCCCAAGGGATCGCTTGCCAGCCTTCCTGAGTCAGACAGCTCTAGGGATCAGTACTAGTTCACTCTCTTCTGCTTACTTCAGGGTGAACACCCAAATCCCAACTCCTGCCCCCTGGTCTGCACCAAACCTCCCAGATGTGATTTCTCTGCTACAGAAAAAAAAATTTGGATAGGCAAAACAGCTGCCAACCAAGGTCAATCAAGTGGACATTAAAAATTCCTACCTAGATCAAGGTAACCAGCTAATCTTAGACTGCACAGCTGGAGGGTGGATGAGGACAGGAATTTGAAGCATAATGACACAATGCGGGATACCAGCCAACAAATGGCTGCAGGTCTCAACTCACCCTAACAAACCACCCAATAGGATATTGGGATCTTACTACTCTTGCCTCACATTATGGCAGGGTGGAGGAAAGAACCCTCCCCATATGAAATGATGGCAGTGGAGCAGCACTTCCACTGTTTGAATGGAAATGTATAAATCCATCATAAAACGTCTGATATGCTTCTAGAAATGAAATTATCTTGTAAGAAACTTGACTGATGTTAACTGCACCTCTTGATTTAAAAACATTTTTCTCATTTTGCCCTATAAAATTTAAATATCCCAAATTTAAATTATTATAAATTATTATAAATTATAATTTATTCATTATAATATTTGTGCAAGTCTGGAAGCCTGCAGAACTATTTGCATTGATATATGAGATGATTTGCAAAGCTGTTTGTATAAATGTGAGATAGAGAAAATATGAATTTTTTTTGTCAAGAGTCTTAATAATGACAATAGAAATGAAATATTAAAAAAATATTTGTATCAATAAACTTGAAACCAATAAACACTGATCAACGTTTGCCTGAAGCATGATTGCTTCAACTAACAGTCTGATCCTATGTAGAGTTAGGCATGTCTAAACCCCTGGAAATCAATGAACTCAGGCACTCTTAATTTAAGTAGGATCAGGCTGCTTGCTTCAAGTCTCTGTAGCCATTCTTGTCCAGCCATTTCTCTGTCACTCTCTTTGTGGATTAATGCATGAGAATCCTAGTGTTTAATGCCTTTTCTGCCCCATGAAACTACTGTCCTTCCTAAATCTCTCTCTCACTCCATGAGTCCAAAACTATGGCATCCACCCAATATTCACATACAGAACATAGCAGGCAACCTTAGTGCTTGTTTAAACTTTGGATTGCTGGGCAAAATGAAAGAGTAATGCCTTTTGGGGGCTTCTGTTCACCAGCCAGGCACTGTGCAAATGAGAGAGAAACTATCTGAACACTGTGGAACAATCTTTCAGAGGCAATGAAACTGAAGATCCCGCAAAACAGACTGCCTGCCAACACAGCATGCAGCAATCACTTTCCCATCATAACTGAAGGCAAGAAGTGGCACATCAATATCAGACCAAAAACAAAACTTCAAAATGAGATAACTGAAGTTGAGCCGAGAAAGAGAGCAAAGGGCTTTTTTCCCAAGATAGTCTCGCGCACGCGGATGGGTGTGCATGTGTGAAAATAAAGAGTACTGCTGAGCAAGTACAAAATACAGGGCTAATTATTCTATCAAAGTTTCACCCTTCTGGAATGTTCTTTCAGTGCCAGAAACATGTAACAAGACAGTAAAAATGTGAGCATAGAGGAAGTGCTGTGATTTCCATTTTCCAGGATTTGGGGGAGATCCTGCAATCAAACTACAATGAGATCCGCCAAATGCAAGCATCCACATCTCTCCAAGGAAAGGAGGAGCGTATCTGCCAGTGACAGCACCTAATGCCTTCCTAGGGAGAAATTAGGTGGGGGAGGGGAGTAGTCGGTCCCAGGGCATGCTCTGAAAGCGGATAATGTATAGTAGCTCCAGTACTTTGTTGAAACTAAGCAGATCTAGCTTGGCTCCTGGATTGGAGAGACCACCTAGGAATCAGATGGATGCTTTTGTATACTGTCCCATGTTCCAGAAGAAATAACTCTTACTCGCTTTTTATTGGACTCAAACATGCATGTTTGATTGTAGGGCAGAACACCAAGTTAGAAACTCAAAGGGTGGAGTACGCTGCAGTTCGTAATCAAAGGTTCTCACTTTCAATTCTTTAATGGTCATGCTGCAAACATTCTCCTGAACTCCATTCTTGGAAGTAAGGTCGTATAAAAATGTAACAGGATAATCATTTGAACAGACTCTTGAGAAATGAAAATAAATACTGGATGTCTCCTCCTGTCATGTGAAAACACTATCCAATTGTACATCATTTTTAATGTTTCTATTCTGCTTTTTAACAAAAAGTTATCAAAGCCATTGGCATAGCAAAAGGATTGAGAAGATCGTTCCCTGTCCCAATGGGTCTCACCAGGACCAGCTCTAGCAGCGGCAGAAGAGCGCTGTTCGTGCCACGTGCAAAACATGGCATGTGGAAGTAGTTGGTGGTGATATCATGGTGGTGAACTGCTTCCAGGTGGCCCACTTTAGGCTGTTCAGAAGCAAAGGCAGGTGGGAGAGATCAAGGTAAAGCTGCTCTGCTCGCCCCACCGACTTACAGCCCACAGAGATCCCAGCTGCAGCCATAGGCAATATGTTCACCCTGCTAGTATGGGGCCTCCTGAAGTGTGGGGCCCGATGTGACGACATTGGTCACATTGGCTTAAAGGTCTCACTATCTAAAGAAGAGCCCAAGGGAGACCCCATCAATAACCACTGGGAGGACTCTCTGCTGCAATGAATAGGTTGGGGAGGGGGTTGCTATATACTAAATCTAAGAGACTACTTGAAAATGTTCCTCTTTGCCCATTACAGCATTTGCTGGGAGTAGGGATGGGAAGCATGCTATTATATATAAAGCTACAGATGGAAAGGGAAAAATCTTGCAGCGTGCTAATCCTTGAATTCAGCAGACCTTCTTGCAAATTGGCACAGCTTCCCTGCTATCATCATAGCATTTGACATTTTACATCCATTGAGAAGCCCCCAATAGTCTTCCTACTATATCACTGGAATGAATCTTGTACTGTGTGTTTGCATGGCAGTCACTGGTGTAACTACTGTTTGCCTTCCTTTTCATGAAATTAATGTTATGAGAAATGGAATGCACAATTTGCTAATCACTACCCGTTGCAAATGAAGATATCAGTAATCCTTCTTAATCAGGCCTTTATGATGCTTCATATGGTTTTTTTTCCATAATAAAGCATTAATATTACAGATGCCTGGACAAATTTACCACGTTGCCATTTTATTGATTCTTAAATAGGAAAGCTATCAGACTTCTGCTGGCTTCTCATGGGGGGACTAATTAGATTATTTGATTGTCTGGTTCATCAGAATAGGAAATACTTAAGTGTCACATCTGGTCTCAGACTCAATGTCTTGTGCCATGATTTTTAAATGAATACAATTATACGTTCACTGGGAAAACATTTTATAATGACTGGATGGTAAAACTGATGCTGGCAACAGATAACATTCTATCATGCTTGCATTGGGAACTTCAAAAACAGCCGTATCAGTGAATTTATTTACCACCATGGTTTTTAAATTTTTCTTTTGACTCAAAAAGGGTTCTTTGCAACAAAGTGCTCCTTGCAAATCAGATCCTTAATTAGATTGTCGGTGAAGACCTAAGGCTGACATTTCAGGAATAAGTAATAGGCAAGTTCTCCATTTAAACAGAGCCCCCAACATCTGTTCTCAATATAACCTTTCCAAATGGTACATTTGTTGCTACAAATTGCTCCCCCAGTGAGATTTGTAAGGTGAAATAACTGGTGTCAGTCTGCCATATTGGTTTTGCCTGTCCACCCACTCTTTGCCACCTCTCATGCTCTCACCAGAATTTCCACAAATATGGAATTAGGCAAGAAACATTAAAAGGAGCAGGGAGGGGTGCTTTCAAATAGTCGTACAAGGATTTACAGAGTGTGACAAACAGGGACCTATATGTTGGACTATATAACTACTGTGCAATGCACCTTTAATTCTCTGAGGTGTTATTCCTTCATAAGAGCACGTGAGTCACACTTTTGGACCCTGAGAACCAGAATTTCACAGAGTCAGACTATTGGTCCATTTAGGCTAGTACAGTCTATAGCAGTGATGGCAAACCTTTTGGGATCAGTGTGTCAAAACTTAGGAAAATGCTTAACTTGACTCTGCTGGTGTGTCAACCCCCCTCCCAAACAAAAGAGACACAGTTCTTTATATATATTTATTGAAACAAAAATACAATCTAATCATTTATGGTGTTATGTATTATAGACAGAAGAATCAAATAATTACAAACATGAAAAATGACTAATACAAACTAAGTTTTTGTCAGGCATTGGTGAATGCTGGTGTGTCACCCCAAATGTTGTGGTGTGTCAGCTTTGACACGCATGTCGTAGGTTCGCCATCACTGGTCTACAGTGACCCACAGCAGGTTCTTGGAGGTCTTCCCCAGCCCCATATGGAGATGCTAAGAAGGAATCTGAGACCTTCTGTATGCAAAGCATGTGCTCCCTCACTGAGCTAAGGCTTTTTCTTAGCTGGCCCAGCTACCTCTTCAGCAGGCCTCTGCCAAATGATCATTCAGATCAAATCACCCAGGGATTTTTTTTAACATACCTGGTGGGTTGGGGGGGCGGCTTTGGAAGGGTTGGGGAGGCCCACAACCCCCTCCATGGGTCTCCCTGAAGCAAAGTCCTGTTTTGCACCCAAAAGCACACTTCTACTTTTTGTACTGTGGCATCATCAGGACACCCTCCCCAGCCAGTCCCTGCCTCCACAGCTACTTACAGAAGTTCCAACACCCGAGTAGAACTTTGGGAACCGCTGCTATATAACTTACAGGGGAATTAGTGCTATTAAAAGTAATGAGGTTTACTTCTGAGTAGACATGCATAGAATTGCACTGTAAACCAGGCACAAAAATACACAGCCTATTATATATATAGTAATGTGGTTGATGGCCTATCATAGTGGTTCCCAAACTGTGGGTCCTAGACCCACTACTGGGTTGTGTCCCAATTTTTGTGGCATTGTGAAACTGACAGGTTAAGCTATGTAATAGCTGCAAGGGTTAAAGAAGCTATTACATGGGGGGGAGCACTGCTACCCAGTCACCATTGTAGCCCCTACCCAAATGGAATTTATAACTCAGGCAGCAGCCTCTAGGGTCTCTAAAAATTTGGGGAACCATTGGCCTATCAGATTGGCAGCAAAATGGGGCTACAGGGGGAAACAGTGTGCAATAGATTTTAAATACTTATAGGAACTGGAAGACATGGCTGGTGTTAATTTAATATTCAAGTATCATTTTAGTCTGGGAAAAAGCTGCAGTATTCTTTACTGTGTGTGTGTGTGTGTGTGTGTGTGTGTGTGTGTGTGTGTGTGCGTGCGTGCGTGTGTACGCACGCGCCTCAAAATTAGTCAACTGTGGCTTCAACATATGAAAGTGCTGCCTATTGTCATTGGCACACTAGGATCAATATCACCGAACTTTGATGAATATTTAATACAATTAGAAATACCAGCAATAACACCTCCGGGTGAAAAGGCGGGGTAAAAATCAAATAAATAAATAAATAAATAAATAAATAAATAAATAAATAAATAAATAACACCTGCTGAGCTACAATGGACTACTATCATTGGAAATACTTCAATCCTTCGCCAATACCTGCAAGATTCCTAGGTCTCTGGTTGAGACCCGACCCTCGCAGGCAACACCAGCTAGTGATTCTGTGATTTAATTTTTGTGTTGTAACACCATTGTACGCATCATTGCTGTGTATTTTTTTAAAAAAAGAATAAAACTTATATAATAAAGTAGAGTGTATTATTGGATAGACTAATAGTGCAATCCTAACCTGGAGTTAGGCCGGCACAGTTAGGCCAGCACCAAGGCCACCGTAAAGCACATTTAGACCACTCTTGGAGTCAGGGAGGATGGTACACGTCTGTGTGCTGGCCTCTCTGATTCAGAGAGTGGTCCAAACATACTTTACACTTTGCTGGCCTAACTGTGCTGACCTAACTCCAGGTTAGAATTGCGCTCTAAGATTGTGGACTATTGTCATTGGTTGGATTGTCTGAATGGATTGGGAAGAAGCAATATTCCTTTGTTGGCCTTCCACAATGACCTGAACGTGGCTTCCCTGAAGCACACATTCCCACATTGGATACAGCAGAATGAACTGCTTTCCAAGGAGATCTGTTGTTGCATCTGTGTGAATCACCACTCTAGGCATATCTCCTGATTGGAAGGAGGCATGCTGAAGGCAGTGACTCACGCAGATATGGAGCAGGGAGCCTCTTCAGAGGATGGAATATTCTGGCATATCTATGTGTCAGGTCAGTTTGGATCATTCAATAACTCCTAATGGATAAACACGGCAGAATTAACTGTTCTCATAGACTAATAAGGAGGCATGCCATAGCGTCACTGCTTTTAATCACCTAAATTAAAAGTGCACCAGTGGGCCCTAGCTCCCAGATCCAGAATAACGGCACTGTTGAAAGTCACCTTAGACAAAGTCAAGAAAGGCTCCACAAACCATGCACATGAGTTCAAAGATCCATAAAGTGAGTCATCGCCTTAAATTCTCTTTCAATGACACAAATAAATATGATTCCATGCCCCCACATCTTTCAGCACTCCTATTACCAATGATTTATATAAAAGTTCCAATTTGTACTTCCTGCCTATCTCAAATGATAGTTGGAAGTGATGAACATAGTAAACAAATCAACACATTTATTATCTCCTGAATAACCACAGTAATGTCTTAGAGTACAGGGTTTGGGTTTTTTTGGGGGGGGAGCAGGTTTTTTTTCTCCCTTTGGGTATTAAGCCAGAGCTCAACTGCAAGCAAAACAGTTGCAGGAGAAGAACCTGATCATAGTTCTTTTATGCATCAGATTTAACCTTCTCAAACAGGAGGCCTCTTGGGGTAGCAAGGAAGATTTCTATGCAATTTAATTTTGTCACTTGCCTCCATCAATAGACCTGTTCCAAAAATATCTCATAAAGCATAACCAGCCATATTTTTGCTTATTAGACTATAAAAATAAGTAAAGGTCATATGCTAATGCGACATTTTAAAATCAAACTCCAACCTGCACTTTCATTAAAAAATAAGTTTGATTATAACATTCACTGATATACCCTAAATATGACTTTAGAATATACTCAGAATGAGGTTGGTTTTTCTAAAACCTCAACATTTCTCTCAGCTGTATGTTGTTCACTGTTAAGCAGGACTTTAGACCCAGAACTCATTTTCAATGCTGCTTTAAACAGAGCCGGCTGGCCTACCCTGCATCCTACCCAAGTTAGGAGACAGCAGCAGCTTAGCACAGGGCAAGGGGATAAAAATGAATTCCCCTCCCAAGTTCTATTATAACTAATCATGCATTAGATGCAATGTGTGGTTTGACTTGCTAACTCTGCATGGCTGATGGCTTTAGATTGGGGGCAGTGGTGAAATTCAGCCAGTTCTCACCTATTCTGCAGAACCGGTTGCTAATTTTAGGTTGGGAGAGGGAAGAAATGCAACGGATGGCCCTGAAGGCCGCCCTGAAAGACACAAAACCGGTTGTTAATTTATTTGAATCCCACCACTGATCGGGGGCCTTGCAATGTACAGAGTATAAAGGGGCTTTTCAGGGAGTTCCAAAGGAAGTCAGCTATACAGCATGGAGTCAAGTGTTCAAAAGGAGAAAAAGGCACCCTGGTTGCTAGAAGGACAAACAAATGGCTACCTACCTAAAGGTTAAAATAAGCACCAGGAGATAGTTTCCTTCTCTCTTCGTTCTGTACCTTGCCTCCTCCCTCCACAGAAACCCACGAAAATAATAATAAGACATTACAATATTTTAGCTTTGGTAGTCCTGCAGGGCAAAATAAGAAAACATTTAAAATCAAATACACAATTGGAAAAATAAAAGACCTGTAAATAATGCATCAAAGTATTCCTAAAAGTTGATTTTTTTTATTTTCACAGTACAAAAAACAAACAAACCCCAGACCGCTTTTGAATTTCCAGAGCCTATTTAAAAATTTAACAGACCACTGAACAATTCAAAGTTTATCTAATTTGTAGCAGGGCAAGATTTATTCTGCTCTCTTATAAATAATAGTGTTTCTTCTTGAAATATTCCTCTTCTTACAGTCTTGAATACAAACATACTGTAATTTTTATTAGAGCCATTTTTTTTCCAGAGCAAACCCTCAAGGGAGAGGACATATAGTTTATCACTTGGGGAGGGAGAGAAAATTTCAATTATTGTTCTGACTATTGTAGAACATCTTTTTAAAGAAGAGTGAATGTCAGAAAAATACATATTCAATGCAATCTAAATCCTGAAAGTATCAGGCAAAAGGAAGCATTAAAATAAAGACATGGGAGGCATCCAAGGTAACACATCTGTGAATGAAGATCATCTCATGAACACTAACTCCTTCAGAGAATGGAAGGAACATTCCACTCACGCAAAAGGGCCTTTCCATGAGCAGAATACTTCTTCTGTTTGCAAAGGGAGTTTGCAATCATGGAGCGCACTTCTACTCAGAGTTATTCTAGTTTGGTCCATTGATCCCAAAATAACAATGCAATCCTAGGCATGTCTCCTCTGACATAAAACCCATTAAGTTCAATGGCACTTACTCCCAGGAAAGTGCGCATAGGATCGGAGCCTAAGAGTGCAGTTCAGTGCTGGTAAGGTACATCTAATGGTCGCATACAATACCGAGTATGCTTTGCTTATTTAAAATATATTTACTCTCTCTTCTTTTATTCATGAACACTGCTTTGTAACCACATTGTAATGAGATCTACACATGACGGGCCCCATTAGATGTAGAGACCCTGGTACCGGTGTCATGCAGCCGGAACACTGGGTGGGAGGAACGGGTGAGCGGCAGCCCGTCCGTTGCGTACCGCTCCATTTCGCCATCTTCCCCACTGCTGGTACCCAACTGCAAAGGGCATGCCAAATTTTTGAGGGCTACCATTAACGTGGTGGTCCCAATGACTCAGGCTGCAATCCAATGTACAATTACCTATGAGTAAGCTCCAATGAATTACGTGAAACTTACTTCCAAGAAAACATGCATAGGTTTGTGACTGCAATCCTAACACAATTTCCTTATAGTAAGCCCCAATGGACATGGTGGATTACCTTCTATGTAGACATGTGTACATGGATTATCTTTCACATAGACTGTAAAATTCATACTGCCACCGAAAACCCAGTTACAAAAAGACCAAGCTATGTACTTGAAAGCATCACCTTCATGCTATTACAAGGATTTTTAACCATGTTAATTTCCAGTTCATCTATACTGCTCTTGGTGTCAGTGGCGGAGGGAGCCTATGGCAGCAGGGGGCAGGAGCCTTGGGGTGCCATAAGATGGGGGCGCCGTTCACATGGCGCGCCCCACTCCCCAAATGGCACCCGCCTCGCCCCCGCAACTGCCCAGGCCCACCTCTCCTCCTCTGTGAGCCCCGCGAGCGCGAGAAGCCACCATGTGCCCCGCGAGCCGGGGGACAGATGGGAGCTTGCCTGCGGGCAACGGAGGCTCAGCTGTGGTGCACATGCCCAGGCAGCCACTTTGCCTTCTGGGACTTGACAAACTGGACTTCAAGTCCCAGAAGGCAAAGCGGCTGCCTGGGCATGTGCACCACAGCTGAGCTTCTGTCACCGGCAGCAGGCAAGCTCCCATCTCTCCACCGGCTTGCGGGGCGCACGGAGCAGTTGTCCTTGGAGGCGAGTGTCTCCCAACCTCGGGCGTCTCCCCCAACTTCGGGGAAGGTGAGCCCAGGCTGGGAGAGAATCCATGCATCTCCCCCCCCCCGGCTTCAATTGAAGCCGGGGGGGAGATGCATGGAAGCCCCGCCTCTGCTGAAGTCCCACCTCTGTCGCTGATGTCATGATGCAAGGCGTCATGATATCACGGCGTGGAGGCGCAACACATGCCTTGCCCTGGGCACAGGCAAGGCACGCTACGCCCCTGCTTGGTGTAGCACACATGGCAATGATGACATCCAGAAAGACAAAACACACCATATACTTAGATAGCTGTAGTCACTTTTCATTCTGCAAAGTAGTGAAATAGTCCATGTGCTGAAATCTGAGAACTTCATTGCCCCAACTGGTCCAACCAGGCTGCAAATTCCGAGCAAATAACTCTAAACGTTCCACATCTGGCTTGGTATATTCTTTCAAGATCTCTTCATTAGGAGGTGGGGGAAAAAGAAGAAGAGAAAAAAAGAAACAGAAGGATAAAGATGAAATAGAAGTGGGTTTTTTTTTTAAAAAAAAAATCTATTTCCTCTAAGCTGTTGCAGTGTGAAAAAAGAATGTTTCATTAAAAAAAAGAAGAGAGCACAAATTAATTTCAAGGATTTCATCAGCTAGCTTTACTATTTATAGTCAGAGAGGCATATGAAATAAATGACCTTGAGAGTCTGAACAATACTGTCAAAGCATTCAGTCACTCTGATTTATCGCTATTCATTCGGAGACAGGGAATGAAGATTTCAATACCTCCAGAGATGACCTCTGATTTTTTTCCCCAGTGTTGTTGCTTTAACATCTCTTGACTAGAAGCAAGCTTTTCAAAAAATGCAGGCCCAGCTGTACTTGGAGTGTTTTTAAAATCCCTTCTTTGGAAGTGAAAGCCTCAGCTTAAAAACAGAAATTAAGGCTGCAATCCTATGCATACATTCCTGGGAATAAGCACCATCGAACACAATGGGTCTTACTTTTGAATAGACATCCATAGGCTTGGGCTGTAAGAGACATGAGCTGAGACATGTCAGATACCAATTGATTTTAATGAAATTTTACTTCCAGGGAGAAATGCTCACAGGCTGATCCTACACAAGTATACAATCTTTTAATTAAATAAATATATGAATACACATGAGCCCAATCATTTTAATGGCATTTACTCCCATGTATGCAGCCTTAGATTGGCATGCTTATTGACTGGGGGTTGTTTTATATTGTTTTCAAGCACACCTATGCTTGTATCAGTTAATTATTGTGGCTTCCTTTTGTGGATCCAGAGATTACAGTTCATTGAGCCTGCTACAGAAAACCGCCTTCTGTACAGAACCCTAGTTTCTAGGACTGCCTGGGACAAAGCCACCAACTGAATCAATCCTGCACTGATGAAAGACAAACTCTGGGCAACCCAATCCTGAGGTGCCCAGTCACCCAAGCAAGCAGCGGTAGCCAGGTGGCTACTGCTGCATCCTGTGGCAGCCAGGTAGCCACAGGAGGTTCTACAAGAGAAGGGAACATTCATGCCCTTTCCCTGCGGTAAGATGGGTGAGCTGTCTACTTGCCTCTGCACTGGCTACTTAGTCGGCACAGAGGTGAGAGCCTCCATGCAGGGACACGTGGCCCTACACAGAGATTGGAATCAGCATGGCAGCAACCTTTAACATGGCAGGAACACAATTCAGCTGGTACAACTTGCCCCATCACCAGGCTTGGAAAAATTCATCTGTTGAGAATTTATGCTTGTATTAGAGACATTAAAAGCATAGTGCCTATTTTGGGGGGAAAGGGTGCAACCTTGTTCTAGTCCAAGAGCTCAGTTAGAGCATAGTTGTATTCAACCCTACAAGGTACTCATATTCACAATGTTTTAGGCTAATTTTGCACAGCCCCCAGTGCTACAGGAAGGCCTCACATAACCAAAAGTTAACTTGCTCAGACTAATTGTCATTCTCCTTTTTAGGGCAAGAAGATCAAAAGTGAGATCAGTGGCATGTATGGTTTTACATTTGTTATTGAATTCATTGATATCGTGCCCTTACTCCACAGAGCTCTGGGCAATGTATATAGCTCTCCTTTTATCATCTTAAGCAACCTTACCAAGGAGTTCCCCCACTGATATACAGGCCAATCAGCCAGATCAGTATACAGGTGTGCCCCAGTATCCACTGATTCAGTATCCACCGATCAGTTATCCACGGATATGATGGATACAGGGATGCCTATTAAAAAGATAAGGGAACATGAAACAAATCTCCTTTTTTACCTTCTTGTTCCCCTTTCTTTAAAGAAGGTGTCCCCAGTATCCATGAGGAGGGTCCAGAACAGAATCCTGGAGGATACTAGGGCATGCCTGTACTATACTAAGAGGGATTACCCTAGTCATTACTCTCAGCACAGTGAAGTCATTCATCAAATAAACAGAGTGATATAGATTTAACTGACTAGAAGCTCAATGCTGCCTCTTCTGAGCATACACAATCCTAGTAAGACTGAAAAGTGATGAGAAAAGAACTGGAAATTTACTTTTGGTGAAAAGGCTGGAAACAAAAGCAACGAATACATAAAAACGAGGACCTATAATCATCAAAAATGTTCAAGGCAAGCTTTATGGTTCTTTTTTGTTGACATTTTATTACAGCTATTTCAAAACAACATTTTGACTGTAAAGTGACAGTGTCCACCAACTGTTGCAAACATACAATATAATCACAAGTTAAGACGTAAATTAGCAGCAATCCACAGACTTCAATGTATCCACCTGTTCTGAATACCCTGCCCACTTCCTGTGGCATCTACGGTGAGAAATACATAGTAGGATGAAGTTGGACCATTGGTCTGGAAAACAAACTGTGGTTGCTGGTTTCAGCTCACCCATCAGAGAATTTAAAATATGCAGGAGATTTTTTAAAAGTTCAATGTATGATTTGCTTTTCTACCAGTGTAGTCACACCAATGCACAACCATTAAAAAACAACAACAGTAAAAATTAATCAATTTTCCCTCTTCTCTCTTCTCCAGACATCTCTGATTTTATGTGCAAGAACTCAGCATTTCATCTCTTTGGCTACTGACGCCATCCCTATACAGAAACCATGAAACCACTTTACATCATTCTTGCTAAAGTTGGCTTCTGCACATAAAATGCCACTGTTCCAGATTCATCTGATGCCATAAAAAAAGGGAATCTCTTCATCAGGAAGGCTAGACAATTTAATAAAAATTTAACATTTGCACAAGTCTTATTTAGATTTAGGAGAGCTTTGCAGATCATAGTTTGAGGCTGAGTCCTTTACATGGTTACTTACATGGAAGTAAGTCTCACTGTTCAATGAGGCTGACTTCTGAGCAGACATGATCACGCTGTAGGATGTGGTTGTCCAATCCCTACTTTGCTTTCCTGCTCCTGTTTCCAATTCACTATTGCATGTGCACAAGCAAAAAAAAAAAAAAAAAATCTAAAGGAACACCCTCCCAAGTTCTGCTGCTATGCACACTCTGTTAATTGTGATGGAGCTTCAACAAGATTAGCAATAATGGTTGAAAGACAGATAGCAACACAGAGCCAATGTGATCCAACCAACATAGCACAAGTTATGAGTCAGGCAGTGGGGATATTTATCTCATCTCTGCAGGTCCTACCTTGCTTATTGCAAGCCTGCAGGCAGCTGGGATGAAAGGTTGCAATATGGGAATCAGCTTGCTCTCACTCTGCAGTATTTTGTCTCTCCACCAATTCAAGTCACCTCACAATTATGTAATTGTGGCTCAGCCAGGCCAGGCTTGAGGGTACAGGAGGGTACAGGAAAGGCCTGTTCAACTGTGCCACTCTATGCCAACAGAAGACACCAGAAGCCTCATGAGATCTCTCCTTTTCACTGAAGAAAACCAACAGTGGGACAATGAAAATCAATGAACTGCTTGGGTTCACTGGACTACCCCAAAAGATGAGCACATCTCCAAAGTTAATGGAATGAAATAACAGAAATTCAAACCTGCCTTTTACATACAGTGTTTATCAGCTTCATGTTTTGCTTCTCTCATAAGTAGAACCAGAAAAAAAGCCTGCTGTACTGCAATACCTGGAACTGAATTTCATTTTCTATATTTGCATAAAGTATACATTTAGAATTACACATCAAAGCTGTGAGCTTTATACTCAGAACACATATCATTAGAAAGTCCTAAAGTCAAGATTTTGTGGTTAAATGCACTGCAGGAAACAAGACGACATTTTTTGATGGCTTACTTTAATTTGCCAATTGCTCTTCCTTCAGAGAAATAAATTGTTGTAATCAGTCATTTAATGACTACATATACATCAGCATTAGTATTTTGCAATAGTAAGAATATGGTTGTCTGGGGGAAGACTTACTGAGCGGGAGAAGCAAGTGACAGCCAATGTCAACTGTCAGTGGAGATGGGCCTGGGCATGGCCTTACAAAGGTCTGGCGAGGGAGGGATGGGTTACATACAGTACATGATTTACATTGTGCTTAATGAAGTTAAACCCCAACCTCAGTCTGGTGTTTTCCTTGGGGGTAGTGCAAGGGTAATAATAATCTACTTTAAAATGCCAGATGCAGGAAACACATCAGGACACAAGTATTTGGTTGTCTTGCGTGCTCCCTGATGCATCTGCTGGGCCACTGTGAGATACAGGAAGCTGGACTGGATGAGCCTTTGGCCTGATCCAGCAAGGCTTTTTCTTATGTTCTTAAAGGTTCCACAATCACTGTCAGCACTTTTGGTGCAGGACTGACATAGTGGAAGGAGCCCTCAGCCAGGCTGGCTGCACCACAGGCCACCAGGGGAGCGATGGGGGGAAGGAGAGGGTGGGGAGAGTAGCCTGGGAAGCGGAGGAAGGCTAAGTATGACAGGAAGGGAGGAGCTGCCTGCAGACAGCAAGGACCTTTATGGGGAATGGGAATGGTTTCAGCCGGAGAGGAAGGGGCCAAATTCAGAAAGAAAGGTTTTTAGGACCAGTCTGAGCTTTTTGATGAGGCTTTTTGGCTGGGAATGCAGCCTGAGGGTGGCACAGC
Source organism: Lerista edwardsae (assembly GCA_029204185.1). Classification (NCBI taxonomy): domain Eukaryota; kingdom Metazoa; phylum Chordata; class Lepidosauria; order Squamata; family Scincidae; genus Lerista; species Lerista edwardsae. The sequence continues at coordinate 10,548,441 of JAJKFI010000031.1, forward strand.
TGACTCCACCCACCACCCAAGGAGGGAGCAGATTGGCCAAGTGATGGAGGACTCTGGATGGAGCAACCCTGTTTCTACTCAGAGGTCCTAGATTAGGACCCAAATCTTTGGGTGAGGCCACCACCTGCTAGGCAACTGTAGTTGCCCCCCCCCCCGCATCCAGTTCACCCCGAAATGGAGCAATTACAGATGCTGGGGGTATGGCGTGCAGTGTAGGGGGTGGGACGATGGTGCTAGGGGGCACAGTAATGCAAGGGGAAACATCACAACGTCACCCCACCCAAGGCGCTGTCAGAGTCCATTATGGTTCTGTGGCTGATTGGCGCTTGAGTTAGCCGGCCTGAATTGGATTTGGGGGTAGAAAGTTCAAAACTGACTTGTGCATGTTGGTGATGTTCATCAGCCAGCACCTGCACAAACCAACTGTCTCTAAAACAGGGACCTCCGAACAGTAGCACCCAAAAGAAGAGATCCTCCTACAGCTGAGGGCTTTTATTTCTGTGTCCTTGATCACCAATGGTATAACATGGCAGTGATCATAGAAGCTGGCCTTGCAGTCTAAAATTCTAAATGGCCAGGCCTGGTCTCCAAACCAATCCATAGGCCAGGGGAAGTCGTGTTAAACAGTAGCAATAAGTACTTATGTTGCTACACTTGTTGATCCTTATAATGAAACATGAACGCATGTAGGTTATCAGGATTTCTTTTATTTCATCCCAATACCTGGTCATAATTTATACTGTCCAAAATCAGCTATGAATTTGAAACTACTTCCCTCTACTGGCAAATCTAGAGAACTAGTTTTTGCTCTTATCCAATTCTCACTCTTCAGCAACTGAGAAGACATTAATAGTGAAACATATTAACACCTTAATAGTGAAATAATAGTGAAACACCCAGCCTTCAGTCTGGCATTCAGTGGCCTGAAGTCCATATCTGAATTCTCTGTACAGTCCTGGCAACCATTTAGAAGTGCTTAGAAAATGATTTAGGACTTGAAGTGTGGAAGTTACTGTGTGGATGAACAGTTTGCTCTACTGGATTTCTTTTTCCAATAAAACAAAGCACATACATGCCAACTTTTCAGGTGGTCAAAGAACACAAAGAACAGACACAGGCAGAGAAGGAATGTGCTAATTTTGGCAGCGTCTATTAAATATTGCCAGTTTTGGAAAATTCATGGCCTTCATTAGCAATGTTTTTATTTTGACTAAAAAATAGATTTCTCTTCTTATCAGGACTTTGAATGTACTTTCTTTTTAAGCTGAACTTCATGCAGCCTGATGCAAGTGAAGTGTGCCATGCCCATTGAATTGTAGCTTTACTGTGAAATCTTAGGCATGTTTACTCCTAGTAAGTGTACTTCTACTCCTAGTAGGTTTGCAGCCTCCCAGCCCAATTCTATGCATGTCTACTATAATGTCTCCATTATAGCCAACATGGCTTACTTCCAGGTAAGTGTGGATGGGATTGCAGCCTTGATCATTTAATCATTTCCATGCACACAAGGCATTCCTCTCTCCTGATTACATGCTTGGCTTTTCTCTTCGATCACTTTCTGAGCACTATTATGTCCTTTGTTTAGCAGATGATGTGGACACACTAGTCATTTATACTTGTATACTAAGCATATGATATGATTTGATAAACTTAATGAACCTTATTTCTTGCTTGTTGGATTTTTCTTTTTAAGACTGTGACACCCACAAAGTTGTTATATTCAAGGAACATCCACAAAGATTGCTTGACCTCTTTCTTATATAATACTATTGATTGATTTCTTCAAATAGTTTATTCAGTACACACTAGTAGTAAGAAACATAACTGAAGTTTTCTTAGTGTGCTGCTTTGCTCACCTGAAAACAATGAATTTGGTCCTTTGTTTGCATCCATACCAATAAGACTATAAGGTCCTATTGGAATTCTTTGTAGTTTGTTTTAATCTTAAAATGATTTTACATTAAAAATATTTTTGAAGAACTAGAAACCTGAATTTCTAGCATAATTTGAGTATGCTGATTTAAAGACACTGCTATACATATTTATGCCAGAATAAACACAACTAGAAACATAAATATTCTACTTGTGGGAGGGTGGAACAAAGGGTAGGAGGAGGCACTCCTTCCCATGCTTTGCTCTTCCTCAAAGTGTTACTGTGTGGCTTTCAGCAGCTAATCTGCCACCAAATCCCTAAGGTTCAATAGACAACTTCCTTCGTTCAAACTGTACTTGCTTGCTATGATAAAATCCAAGTTTCAGGCTGCAATTCCATGCATACATTCCTGGAAGTAAATCCCATTAAATATAATGGGACTTCAGAGTACACATGCATAGGATTGTGCTGTTAGTCTTCCACAATGACTGCTCAAGTTAATGAACATGTCAAGATCAACAGCTTGAGCTGTACTGGCAGAAGACCAAAATCTGGCAGAATCTTAGACCAAAATCCACCCGAACCTCTCAGACTGCCACTAAAATGCACAAGACTATGCTATGCTCTATTTAGAACCCCTTTCAGATGCAATTTTTCAGAAAACACACTCAACTAATGCAACTAGCCAATCTTCACAATCAAACTCATTTTCAAAGCATTACAAAGCATAGGCAGTAGCATCTCTGCTCAAAACTGTCCAGATTCTCAACTGGAAACAGACAATGAAATTCACAGAGTTAGATGGAATATCCTGATATTTTTGTTGTTTTTATCAGCTTCACTACCTATCTACAAGCAGATGGAAACTAAAACCAAAAACAAAGGAACAAAATTTCTCAAGCTGCTCATTAGCCATATGCATAACTTAATTCGAAAATGGAAGTACTCCGCTTTATGGAGCTATTTTAAGAACATACCTGTGAGAGGAGGTTTATGTGAATGAAGAGTGCAAGGTACACTCACAATTAATTTATGATCTGGAATCTGAAGTGCTTCGTCTTCTGAAATGCTGTTGTATAAATCAAAACAAAACAGAAGGTGAAAGTTTCAAGTGAGAAACACAAATACTCTATTTTGATACAGACCCATACTTCCATAAGTGCTTTTTTTTTCAAGCAGAATAAGGGACCAAGATATTCTCACTGTTAGATGGTAACGCCCCAGGGAAACTAAATATCTAACTGCTGAGTGTATTTGTTTTTCTGAAAGATAAAGGGCAGCTTATGAAAGTGCTTAAGCTTCTGAAGTAAAAAAAAGAAACCAAAACCAATAAAGGAAAAAAAGACAACAGGAAGAAGACAAATACAACACAACCAATATATCAGTTTCTACTGTAGAATATTGCCTGCTCTTAACAAACAGATCTACATTTAATTGAAGGGAACAAAATAACTGTCTGGCAGCAACAACCAAAAGGCCAGAGGAGCTAACATACGATGGAAGGACTGGCTGCAGCGTTTTGTCTAGGTGGTTATCAAGGTTGATCCAAGAGATACCTAAATTATACTATGTCAGCAGGAGAGTTCATGTTTACTACAAGGATCTTTTACTTTCTTGTGTAGGCCAGAGTTAGTATCCACCTGAATACTAGTCAAAGTAGCTGTACTAAACCACTAGTTCTCAACATTTTCAGTGATGGACCCTGGCCAGGGGACCAATTGTGAACCTAGCTTGGTGAGGCAAAGGGAGCTTTAGAGCACAATCCTAGTCTGGAGTTAGCCGACACAGTTAGTCCAGCAAAGTTTGGCTGGCACAAGGGACACTGTAAAGTATGTTTGGACCACAATCGGAGTCAGAGAGACCAGCACACAGACGTGTGCCTTCCTCCCCGACTCTGAGCATGGTCCAAATGGGCTTTACAGTTAAGTGGCCCTTATGCTGGCCAAACTTTGATGGCCTAACTGTGCCAGCCTAACTCCAGGTTAAGATTGCGCTCTTAATTATGTTGTGTTTCTTTAACACCGATTTCCCATGCTAAACTGACAACTGAAAGGGAGTTCCCTAAGCCGGTTGTCAAGTTGTGATATGGAAAGTGAGATCGCCTTTTCAAAGGAGAAAAAAGGAGAGAAATACCCCAACCAAGCCAGCATAAGGCTTGCCTAAACCTCTTTGTTCCCAGTCTCCATTTCACATGTTTGTTTATATAGCACTATTAATGGGTGTGACATCTTAAGTAGAATATAAGAAGGCAGGTCCCTGTCCTGATAGACTTACAATTTAGATATTGGCACAAAGGAGGCAATGAGGGAGGGAAACAGGTGGAGCAAACAGGGGGGACACGTATGCAAATGACATCTCACCCACCCTTTTAGTAACTATTGACCATCATTTAGCGGCATCTTCTAGCAAGTCCTCCTTAAATCATAGCCAGAAAAAATGGAATGTTGCAACATCAAGAAGCACAGGCAACATATTCTGACTCGTTTGGCTCCATCACCCTCAGCTACTCAAAGATCTCCTGTTCCCTCAAATGGCTCCACCCCATCTCCCTTGCTGTTTCTTATGCCTGGAATTCTCTTTCTGATAATTTGAAGGATGTTGCCTCCTTTCCTGAAAATTCCTCCTCAAAACCCACCTCTTTCATGGGTTTTGTCTTTATCTTTCATGGAGCCTTTGGCACTACCCCAGTCCTTCTGTCTTACCACAACACAGCCTAGGTACATGTATTCGAAACAACTGCATGTTCTTCCCTAAATTCCCCAGCATCATTCTTCTCCCTTCTTCCTCTGCTATCTCCCCTGGGCCTATTTTAGATTGTGAGCATCTTAGACCAGGGACCTGCCTTCTATTGCTAAGTGTCCCACACATTTATGGTATTATATATAAATGAGAGCCGAACTATATCGTACAGGTGTCTTAAAGCTAGTCTTCTGGAGGCTGGAGTACAAGGCAACTTGAAATTCCAAACTGGTTTGTTAAGAAAGGATCTTGCCCAGTCCTTAGAGCTTGTTTGCAACCTCAGCTGAGCACCGCTAATGAATGTCATATAATAATACACATTAATAATATAGAGAAATCAATAGGCTCATACCTTAATGGTACATCTGTACTTCTTTGGACTCTGCCCAAAATAAGAACTTCATAAGGTTTCTTGTGCAATGAATCTAATGGAAAGATAAACTCTCCAGACTTTGTAATCTGATACAAAGAAACTGGAAATCAGTTTTGCAAGTGCAAATCAATGCAATAAGCTTTTTTCAATTCATTTACCCTAGTTAAACTTTCTTCACTATCAATCTAGTCTATGCACGTGTTGAGGGAGTACAAGTGAAACAGGAGTACAGTTGGCCCATGTTACCCATAGATTCAGAACCAGTGGACTCCAGCATCTGTCGGTCTCCCCAAACCTGCAGGGTGGATTGACCTGGACCCTCCAGAGGCAAGGGGGTGTTTTCCTCAGAATGCCTTTTAAAGGCATATAAACATCACTCCCAGTTTTGACAAAAAACCCAGAAGTGACCTTTTTCCTTTTAAACCTCATTCTGAGGCCCATAGAGGCTACAGGTGAACATGCAGGGTTTCTGTGGGGCTCAGAAGAGCCTCCAGACCTGATCAGAGCCAGAGGTGTATTTATGGTGCCACGAAGGGAGGCGGGCACAGTGGGCGCGGGTTGTGGTGGGGAAAAGATGGAGCACCTTTTGGCCCTTGCGTCCAATATGCTCCTAAATGGAGCAATTCAGGATGCTGGGGGAGTGGTAGAATGGCACAGCAGGCAGGGTGGTGGTGCTAGGAGCATGGTGACATCGCCCCGACCCCGGTGCACTCTGGCTGGTGACAGATCTGACCGGAGCCCAGATCCAGTCGAGAGTGAGGGTAGACCCCCAAACTATGGATTTCAACATCCATGTTTTTCCTTATCTGCGGGAGTTCCTGGAACGAAACCCCTGTGGCTAATGTTGGCCTGCCTGTATATGGACACTAGGATTGCCACTGGGCTATAGATCTCTCAACACACATGTATTATTGCAAGAAAGAGCTTACAAAAACCACAGGTAGGAGGTATAATCTGAGAGGAGCTATTCCACCTTCTGTCCCATACAGGAGAAAGATTGCCTCTTCTAAGATGACACTGGCCATGAAACGTGCATGCACCCTCATATAAAAACCAAGACGTGCTGCTTTTTTTCTTAAGAGTTATTGTCTCATACCTATGCACATTTTCAGTACTTAAACAGAACTCATGCTGTCATATAATTAATCTATTAAGAATTATTTAATTGGCTGATATCCCCAAATGTAACTGATCCTTTAAAAGAGAACAGAAATAATACAAAAATAAATGAAAATTGATTTTAAGTGGGATACATAAATAAGACTTGCACAGTAGTTATATGGGGAAAGGATTTCAAAACCACAGAGAAAGACAAAAGAAAAATGTTTCAGCAACTTACTTTCACCCAGTACCATTCTGCTACTCCATGCACAGACCAGTGGGGATAAAGTACATCCTTTACAAAACGCAGGTGCTTCTGTCTGTTAGTGACCCACGTGACCACGAGACAACTTGGGGCTGCCAGGGCTGGCACAGGAATCTGCTTGATTTGCCATGGTGACAAATAACCATACCTACATATGAAATATGTAGAGCATTTGAGCAGGCCCAACGCTAGCAAAGAAAACAACAGGCCCTGATAAAAATATCATACTTAATCTGAAAATTTCTATGAACATTTTCTCATGCCTATAACATTTGGAGACATTAAATCTGAGTCAAGAGTGACATCCAGTGGTGAAATCTGTTGGCATCATGAAGTGTTTGTTTCTTTACAGTTTGATCTGACCGATGCAACAATACGGATTCAAGTATTTATCCTCCTAAAATCAGACTGAAATTATGAAGGATGTAAAAATTATATGTACTGAAATATTTCTCCACAGTCCAGAATAGTCATACTGGATAGTAGAGAATTGGTATGTGTAGAACCATTTGCACTTTGTAACCTATATTGAAGTTACTATCATACATACTGTAGAACAGTGAACGATGATTGCAGTCCATTCTATTGTTTTTCTTTATTTGCCATTACCACTATAAAGTACTACATGCACCGTACTTGGATATGTTGGATATATGTTGGATATGATTTGATCCAATGTTGCCAAAATAACAAACTAGCAACTTCAATGGAAGCAGACAAAACAAGTAGATTAGCACTGCCTTTCTCCAAAAACCTCCTCAGATGATACAGCTTGCCTGAATTCAATATGGCAGGGCTTTTTGTCTGCTTATTTTGGGTGGGGTGGGATGGTTATGCAGAGAGGAAAAGATTGGGGAAAAATGCTTAAGTCCATTCCCTTGACGGCTCATGGACAAGCCTGTTTAATTTGGAATTAACAGCTTTTCCTCCTCCTGTGCCCTTACTTCACAGAATGTTCTGATATCACCTCTTCCCTGCCACCATTCAAATAATAGTGAAATTAGATTCTACAAGATACTCCTTGTAGCCCTACAGTCCACACACACACACACACACACACACACACACACACACACACAGAGAGAGAGAGAGAGAGAGAGAGAGAGAGAGAGAGAGAGAGAGAGAGAGAGAGAGA
>JAJKFI010000031.1:10555936-10658154 GCA_029204185.1 Lerista edwardsae
AGAGAGAGAGAGAGAGAGAGAGAGAGAGAGAGAGAGAGAGAGAGAGAATGTAACCATACATTATGAGGGTCCAATCCTATCCAATTTTACAATGCCAATATAGCTGTGCCAATGGTGTGTGTGCTGCATCCTGGAAGCGGGGGTGGGGGGAGGACCAATTGCAGATGCTTCTCAAGGTAACATTTGCTCCCTTGCCTCAGGGTTGCATTACAGCTGCATCAGTGCTAGAAGGTTGGATAGGCTTGGGCCCTGAGTCAAGGAAGGAAGTTGCAATGATGGAAGGAAGTTGCAATGATGGTGCTTTAACTTGTCTCAACACATCACTTATTTTAAAGGATGTATAGGACTGCTCCAATTTTCTACAGCTGGTGTTGTGCTTGGAACATTTTTTTAAAAAGTGGATTAATTAGGCACATACCCGAACAGCTTTAATCTAGCAAAACATTCCACGTGCACAAAACCATTCATTTTGATTAGCCTTGAAACAGCAGAGCACCTTCAAAGTTAGATTGATCATAGGATCATGTTAATGAAATAGTCTTGTTTTTAAAAATCAGTTCAATGCTGTCATTTCAAAAACATTTTGCTGCAATCTCACCTCTCCCCATTCCTCAGCTACAGTATCACTATAATACTTTTACCTTAGAAAGCTATAAGATCAGATTTCCCACTGCATTAAAAACTTTCAAAGTGGTTCAATTTAATTGAAGTTCTACTAATACAAAACTACGGCGTCCCACTAGAGAATCAATTTGCACATTCAAATGTAGCAATTCCACTTAAAAGAATGCTAAGCATCAGAACTCATTACATTTAGATTTCCCACTAGAAGAGAAACAACAACATGCTAAAGTGCATGGTTAATTCCTACCCACCCTAAGCCTGTGTAATTGATTCTGTGATTTGTGTGCATACAGGTATGACTCTTCATTGGCACAAGTCACACAGCTGGAACTAAAATAAAGCTATAACATAAACTCTGCAGTAATATTGAAATGGGAGTTATACACTGTTCCGACCCGTGGCAATGGCCGTGGGCTGGAGGTTTTTTTTGGATCAGAGGAAAGAGCAAGTTTAGTTCAAGGTTGGCATAAAAGAGCTTTATTGGACTATTCTAAAGCACAAGAGCATTAACTTACAGGAGTACCTCTAGGCTACCAGAGGCATCGCCAGTCACAGACCTGCATTAGTTTCAGACATAAGGCTTACATACAGGAATCTTTAGGCATGGAACTTCAACCATCAGCAGGCAGCATTTCAGGCAACTCTACAGACGAAGTCTGAGAGCATGGCAAGGTGACCTTCAGCGTTGATCAGAAGGCTCGAGAGAGAGAGCCAGGCTCGAGAAGGAGCAAAGCAATGGCCAAATACAAAAGCTGTTATAGGCTAGGTGCTTGCTTATCAGGAAATCAGTGCTAATTAGCAAAAAAAAAAAAAAAAAGAACTATTGGACAGCACAATAATAACTACGTGGGTCACATCATTAAAAGTCCTTTCATCTCAACAAGTGGGAGATGTTCCCATCTTTAGGAGACCTCTTGTTATGCACCTGCGACAGATAAGAGACATCTTATCAGTCACGTGCCAAGGATAACACATGCCAATAAGGAGGTCAACAGGAGATGTTCCCTCATTAGGGTGGCAGGCACCTGGCTTAATTGGTACACATAAAACATAAATACAATTCAGGGCTTTGAAATGGACAGCATCTTATCGCCCCATTCTCATAACATCAACCAAGGACAGCGGCTAAAGTCTTTGTTTGGAGTCTTCTTGCTTCTCACAGGAACAGCTCCATGAACAGGCAGCAGCTCCCCCACCTCTGAGTGACATGAGACAGTAGCTAGAAAATAGGAGGCGGCAGCTAGGCTCAACACCGGCCAGCCCTTACATACGCACAGGTGCATACCCCCAACATTTTAACATTTGAAAACTTACCAATTACTTCTTTTAACAGACTTGTTTTCCCATGGTGGGTCAATCACAATCATGCCAAATTTTTTATTATCTAGAAAGAAAACAGAAGGCAGAAAGGTTTTTCAGCATTAAAAATTAAGCACATAAATTATCTAAAATAAGACATTAAACTCAAGTACCTAGATTTTTTCATTTTCAGGAAATAGACATGGGCTTTTTTTTAACCTGACTTCTAAAGTAGTAATCAAAATTTATTTTCAGTCCCATTGTAAGTGTATACTGACAGCTCTGATTGCACATAAAGATAAAAGATTAAGCTGCAATGGCTTCGTTTCATATTCAATCAAACTAATTGGATGTCATGTCAATTTTAAATGTACCATAAAATGTTTCTCATTTATTAAGGGAAGAGAGTTCTTCTAATGGGCAATTTTATTTGGAAATGTACTTACAGTCCAAAAGTGGCTGCATACAAGAAATATCAGATAACAGAAAACTGCTTCTGGGAGGAAACAGGTACTTCTGTCCCATTAGTGTCACTATCCTTGCATGGGCTGTGGTGTTTTCTGTGATATAGGCAACTGGAACATGTTCTGGAACAGAGACATCCTCTTTTGTTATGGACACAGCTCTAGGCTCGCTCTCATTCAGAGAAGAAAATCGTTTTGCCATTTCACATAACTCTGCCAAACCACAACTGTTGTGTGCCGAAACACGAGTCTTGGCCCCAATCTGTTCCATAGACCTGCGCTGAAGAAAACCACTTCTGAGCCCCTCCTGAACCAAAATCTTGGCACCTTCTGAAATCACACCACTGATCTGTATAGAAACAAAAGATAAAAGGGAAAAACACCTGAAATAGGATACCTAAGGAAAACTCAAATTCCAATCCAGATAGAAGTCTTAACTGATTTAGGATTGCAGTTTGTAACTTCGTAACATTAATCTTAACTAAAGAATAGACAATATAGCGTATCATCTAAGATGATTTTGAAAAATCTGAAACTGCAATATGAAAAGGCCACAGCCACATGAAGCGCAAGATTTTGCAAAAGCTGTTTTCACAATCTTTTAATGGTCCACTAGAATTGTACCATTGGACGTGGTGGCGCAGTGAGTTAATCCGCTGTTGCTAGGCTTTCGACCGCAAGGTTGGGAGTTCAAGACTGCGTGACGGAGTGAGCTCCTGTTGCTTGTCCCAGCTCCTGCCAACCTAGCAGTTCGAAAGCACTTAAAAAATGCAAGTAGATAAATAGGGACCACTTTGGTGGGAAGGTAACAGTGTTCCTAGAGTCATGCCGGCCACATGACCACAGAAGCTTGTCCTCGGACAAAAACGCTGGCTCTACAGGCTTAGAAACGGAGATGAGTGCTGCCCCCTACAGTCGGTCACGGCTAGACCATTCGGTCGTGGGGAAACCTTTACCTTAGAATTGTAAGGCTGGGTTGAAACGGACCCTCATATGTGCCGCCTGTGAAATGAGACTGCGAAGGATTAATCAGGGAATAGCTTGTGTTGGAAATGTAAAAAGGGATATTGGTGGAGTATTCATGCAGACTTGGTGGAGTTTCAGTAAAACATGCAAGCTTTGGGAGGCGGTCGTTGCTACCATCCACTATACAGTCCATATGTGGCATCCATGAGGATTCCATTCCCAGAACCTCCACGGATGCTGAAACCTGCAAATAACCGAATCCATGGGTCTGGGCATTTACCTGACTTCCAGACAAGAATGGAAGCACCCTACAGTCACATCTGGAGGTGTTCTGAGACCTCGAGAGGCTGTGTGCAGCCTCTCCTGGCGTCAGAAAGCCTAGCCAAACATTCAAATACAAATTCTCTATCAGTAGAACTGAGGACATCAAGGTAGCAGAGCTTAATGGCATCAATTGGGCTTTGCCCCAAGAAGTATGTATAATGGGTAGCATTCTGACTGGCGCTTCCACTGTCAGCAGCTCCCCCTGGGAAAGTAAACTCCTTCCACTCAAAGGGAGAGCTTCCATTCCCAGAGGAAGCTCCTAACAACAGAAGCACTAGTTAGGATGCTGACCAAGAACAAAATCCATGACTTTCCAATTTCACTATTTGACAATGGGAAGGATATAGTCCATATATTCTCATTGTCTAAGGTTGCCATGCTAAATACACTTACACTGAACACAACTGGACTTGAGGCTACCCAACAACCACAGGCTACCGTCTTCACAGGAGACAGGCACATAAACAAGACCTGATTCAGATGTCACGCCATATATGTTTGAGAAGAACAAGTTGCAAACTTCTAGTCCAGATCTAAGAAAAACCTGGTATTTGCCCTCACAGAGTTTATGAATAAGCCATGATTTATGAATAAGCCAAAAGTATGTCCAGGCTTCAGAATACCTCATGTGAAGAAAGAAGGAAAGTTGAGACGTTAAGAGAGAACACATATACAGAAAGCTAGTTCCCAATCCAATTAACCATGGTTTGCTGGATCATCAGAAGCAGGTCTATGTTTGTATCACTCTTACAAGACAGAACTGAAGCAACCCTTAGAAACAAACACAAATTCCCAGGAATTGCACAAGGTGACAAGTTCAACAAATTTAAGGATCAAAATAGACATGACATTGGCATTGCATGAATGAGGGTGCAATCCTAACCTGGAGTTAGGCCAGCACAGTTAGGCCTGCAAATTTGGGCCACCGTAAAGCAAATTTGGACCACTCTTGGAGTTAGGGAGGATAACATACAAGATGGTCCGAACATATTTTATAGTGGCCCTTGTGCCAGCCAAACTTGGCTGGCCTAACTCCAGGTCATGATTATGCTCCCAAACTGATTTGGAGCAGAGACATAGTACAGGGAAGGAGGAGTTAATTCTTTTGACCTGCATTGATTCCAAACTTAACCATCAGAGTGGCTATTAGCCAAAGAGGTGATAATTTATAAACAGAAAAATTATACCATGGCAAATAGAAGGTAGGGGTGTGTGTGAGAGAAAGATTTGGGGCAGGACTTCAGTGAGGAAGAAAAGGATTACATCCTCCGATCAGGGAAGTCCCATGCCACATCTAGAGTCTGATTAAAGAGAATAACTAACGCTGATTCACCTCCAATACTCTAAGCTTTTATAGCTTCACTGAAGTGTTGAAGATCTGAAGCTGCCTTTTTACTGACCCAATGAGAGAAGACGTATCTCAATAACTCTTCTTATATACTGTAGTATATCCAGATTTCCAGTATAATATCAGAGGATATTATTTTGTCCCGGAAATTAATGTACCCTTCATTTTTTTATAAGAAACCACACCCATGCCAAGTGGAAAATCCCCTAAAAACTAACTTGAAATTTAGATTATTTATTACCATTAGACAGTTCTTCTCTGCCATGGAATTTAAGACAGCGTACTTAGAATTCAAAGGCAGTCTCCCATCCAGACCCTGACCAGACCTGCTTAGCTTTGGCAAGATTACTCTATCATGAGCTTTCATACCATTCTTTGGTATTCAGCTGATTTATGGACTGAAATGAAAGGGAGCTATGACCAGATTCTTGGTCTCTTGTTAGCCGGCTGCCAGTTAATACCTGTTTTTTTAGCATTTATAGACAAGGACAAATATTTGGGCCCTTTCTCATTTTCTGTGAGAAATGTACACAATGTACACTCTGTACTTGTTTTAGTACAGAGAACTGGTATAAATGTTGTAGTAACAACAAAAGTATAATTCTTAATAAACAAACGATTTCCCTATCGTGATCCTTCTTCAAACTTACCTTTAAATGATATTCTAACGCATCACGTTCACCGTGGTTGAGCTCACTGCTTCTTCTTTTACGTTTCTAAAAGTTGACAACATAAAACAGACATAAAACACTCCCCGAAAGAGCATAACTGTTTGCAATGCAGTCTTATGGATGTCAACTCAGAAGTAAGTTCTACTGTGTTCAATGGTACTTACTCCTAGGTAAGGGTGTATAGGATTGCAGCCATAGTCAACTACTTGCTGCTAAACATAAACCAACATAATTAAATTAAAACATTGAGATAATTCAACTTGTTCAAGTTTAAGATAGCAGTTCAAGAAGTTCAAGGTAGCAACTTGAACTGACAGAATTAAACATAGCATTGAATTGCTATGGGAAAAAATTGGTTTTAAAGTGCAGGGAAAAACAAAACACCAACATAGCAAGGAACCATTTGCTTCATGAGTAAACACAAACATCTAGCTCAGTTCACTTTCCATAAGGTTCAATACATTTCTTAGCTTAAAGGGACAAACTTCCTTCTCAAGTGTTTTTGGGGCCTATGTTCATTGGATTGAGACCATTCTGGTGGTATTGCATGCCCCTCAACTTGCCCTTTCCAATAACATGGGCACTGCCTACTCATGAGTAAACACATGGTGCAGCTCTGTTTCACTTTCCATAGAGCACCATGCTTTTCCTGGGCAGCTTCTGACCATGCTCAGAAGACTTTACAGCCAGTTATAGCTCCATAGCTTACAAGTTCAGTCAGATGCACTTGGAACAGCTAGGGCCTTGCTCTGTGACTCAATGCATTTACTGTATTATCCTGCATACAAGTCGATGTATTATCCTGCATACAAGTTTTCTGAGCAATTTTACGGCATAATTTTTTTTTTACTTACACACAATTATATATGGTAAACATTTGTAATTGTGACAGCTAATAGTAAATAAATGTTCTAAAGCAATTCGAAACACAACAGTCTCTTTATGCTGTACCTTTTTGGCATTGCTGCTCTGGGCTCTCTCACACTGTTCTGATCCAGCATCTTCTCGACCAGGTCCAGAACGCCTTTGCTGGGCTTCTACTTGAGAGTATGCAGTTATATGAGGTTTTAACACATTAAAAAATTCTTCCCTAAATACATAGGTTTCCTTTAGAATGTCACCTGCTTTTTTTCCGGCACCTTTGAACTCAGAAGCAGAACTTGATCTGTCAGAAGTTGCTGTTCCTGGGATGGCAGCCACAGCAGGTTCCCCATCTGAAGTAGTAGCAGGGTCATCACTAAAGCCCCCAGCAGAGTGGTCATGGGGGTAGCACAACTGGTAGCCAGATTTGTTTATGAAGGACAGGTGGTCCAGCAGCCACCCAGATGGCAGACAACACACCACAGACATGCCTGCTTTTCTCGAGTCTTTTCAAGGCATTAGTCTTTGACTTAGTTAAAAATCAATAGTTCCCTGAAAGCAAAAGAAGCAATCTTTACAGAACTAATTCAGCTTATTAACATTTTTACCTGAAAGTGTTAAGAAAAATCATCTCCTTGAAGTACATGATGTTAAATAATTCAAAAAAGTTGCTTTTAATTTCCTTCCAAGACAAGTGGATGTCAGTGACATCAATGGATCTATCTAAGCGTATGCAGCAGAAGTACACATTTTATTCTTCTTAGCATAAACCTATTATTTAGCTTTCATTGTAATATTATAACATTTATATTCTTCAAGCACATCATCAGCTAAACCTCTCTTATTGAAGTCCAATTCAAATATTGTTCATCATTCTACCTAGAATGCCTTATTCACTCCTCTCACTTTGGAGTACCTAGGAAATCAGAAGATCCCATGATTATTTATTGGCATTGCAAAATACCTGTGGTGCAGAAAGCATTCATGTCTGAGGTCTAATTTTTTCAGTACTCTGGATAAACAGCCAGGAAATGACAACCTGAACACGTTATAGGACTACAGTTCTAAACACATGTTCCTGGGAGGAAGGTTCCCAGAGTACTGGGACTTTCTTCTGAGGTAGCATGCATAAACTACATGCTTCTTACGTTTACATAGGGCCCAATCCTATTCAATTTTCCAGCTATGCTGCATCCTGCAGTGTGGAGAAAGCCATGGAGGCTTCCTCAAGATAAGGGAACATTTGCTCCCTTCGCATGGGGCAATATTACAGCTGCATTAGTGCTGGAAAATTGGATAGGACTGGCCCATAGTATCACTTGTGGGCAGCCTGATCCTTTTGGCTTCCTGCCCTTGCTCTAGCCTCACTGCCGGCTACAAGTAAAAGTGACATGAGGCACTCTGGCACTGTTGTTAAGGACCCTGGGTAAGCTGGCACTGGGCCTCAGTGGTATGAAGATGCCTGACAGGAGCAGCCAACAGTAAGTTTCCCCAGCAGCTGACAGAGATGGTTCCTGGGGCAGGGAGAGAATAGACAAGTGGGCAAATATTCTGCCGCCAAATATTGAGCCCACTCCCGGGCCTCAGAGACCTACACAGGTCTCCTCGGTTCTGCAGCCACTCAATGGCTGACACAGTTCCGAGTACACCCATCGAGGCTGCCATTCCTCCACATGAGGTAAGGAAACCACTGTTCCCTCAACCTGAGAAGACCTGAGGCTACTTCCCTGGCCCCACTGGATGCAGCAGCAGCCATTCTGGCACCACTGTAACATTGGGGAAGGGTAGGATTGGGCCCTTAGAAGCAGGTACTCCTGAAATGTATGGGCATATCTGGGTAAATTGTTTAGAACTGGGGTTCTAATAATCATCTGTTTCCTCCATTAAAAAATGATAATGAAACTCATAGTATAAACCATGCTGATTTAACCAGGGTCACTGCTGAACTGACACTCAAAGGAAAAACCACTTCTTGTTTTTATGCAGCACATTGTTTGCAGCAGCAACAATGTAAAAAATTTAGTCTAAATATTATATGATAGCCAATTACCCAAACAAGACACGGATGTCGGAATAGGGTTATCCAAAAGTTTTATTTTGCAGCTGCAAAGGCCCCAGCTGTGCTCTTGTGAGCAAAAAAAAAGGAGTCAGCTGAAGCCCAGAACAGAGATAAGAGATAATTTTTATACTTTCCTGCAAGCAAACGTTTGCTCATTACTATGCATTACTGACATAGGGTGTTACATCTAGACTTATCAGACAAAGGTTTACAGTTACAACAATTCTCAGCTTCTCAGCATTAACTCAGCTTCTGGATGTCAACCTGCCCTTTGCACATCTTATTTTGGCATTCCAAGGCTTATCTATTCTAAACAGTCTCCCTTCTCACCTAGCTGGTACATTCAGGAGCCAAAACATTCCCAGCACAGAGACGGGCACAGCCTTGACTAAACTACAAAGAAAAACATATTTTCCCTGCCAGCTTTGCAGCTTTGCTCATTTGTGACCTTTCACCGAAGCACTCAAGCTTCTGCATAAGCAAGACATTTGACAACCTTATTCAGCAAAGCACAATTCTCATATATCATATCAAGTTTGATGCACAATTCTATGCTTTTAAATAATCCTATGCATGTGTACTCAGAAGCAAACCCTATCGAGTTCAGGGAGACTCACTCCTAGATAAGTATATTTAGGATTTCAGCCTTTGCCAATTTAATCAGTTTTTAACTTGTCTGAAATGTTGGCTTCAGCAATAATTTATTTTAACATTTTCCACTCAATTAAATTGATGAAATGAACTCCCAGGAAAGTCTTATAGGATTGCAACTTTAGTCTTGGATGCTTTTCAACTGGGACAAGATTCAACATAAATGAACACAAAAGTAACTACACACACAGCATGTGTTGCTATAGGGCAAATCAAGCCCAACTGTAGTACTCAAACCAAAGTTAAAACGGTTGAAATATGGGGAACGATTAGCGTTTATTTAGCACTTTTAAGTATTTGAAGCATTTGATTTACACTAATTTGTAATCCTGACAACAATCTTGTAGAATAGGTCAGTACTGCGCTATTATTCCCATACTGGAGTTTAAGAGAAAGTGCCTGAGACGAGATATGAAGTGAGCATCTCCTGATTCATTCCAAAGCCAGAATCACATTCATCTCTACTCGGAAATAAATCCGGCTAATGTCATTGAGATTACGCTCTAGAAAGCTTGCACCGGATGAAAGAACTGGAATACTGTTATGTGTTAGAAGGGCGAGCGAGGGATCTGAACATCATTCCGGCAGCGGCAGGAGAGCGGGCACTACGTCGCTATGACTGAGGTCTAGTAAGCGCGGCAGGGAACCCCACAGCGAGCTTCGGGCTCCACGTCCTCTCTGTCCCCTCTCCAAACCAAGAAAGCGTTTCGCTCACATGCAGGCAGATCACCATGCCGAGTAAGCAGCGACAGTGGGGTGAGGCCCACGCCGCGCGCAATTACGCGCTCTGAGCCCTGCCCCACGGCGCGAGCCCGAGCTAACCATGGAGGTATGGAGCAAGGATCTTGAATAGCGGTATGGAGCTAACCGAGAGAACCATAGAGATGGAAATCTACTTGCCTTAAAAATGGAGTGGCGCCGAAAAAATGGAAAATGGGTTGGTAGGCGCTGGCCAATGGTGATCAACTTCCGGTTGCTAAGAGGTAGTGACGCTGCGCTTCTTTACTCCGCTGAAGCCTTAAGAAAACGTCACTATTGACGTTTGGCTGGCGGGTGATTTTGAAAACTAGTGACACAGAAGCCTAAAGGCGGCGAATAACGCTGTGAGGGGAGTGGAGCTAAAAAAGGCGGCAGCTCTCGCCGCCGCCTTCGTTGGGAAGACGTCGGAGGTATTGTAGGGCGTTCTTCGGAATCATTTGATGAGTCCCTTCCTCGGCGGTGGCTCGTAGAAACGTCTCTTCTGTGGGCCTAAGAGAGATTCGTGGCCCCCGCTGAGCAATTCGGTTACTTCTTGCGGCCGAGCTCCGCCTCCCCCTCCTCTTTCCTCAGGCGCGAACTTTACCTCCCTCCTTTTTCCCTCGAGATGGCAGCAATTCCCACCCCCACGCCGCACTGCTCCGCCACAAGGAAACCCGCAGCACCCCCTCAGTCCCGTTGGACTGATCTCGGGCGGGATCTCTGCCGGCAACCGCTTCTCTCTCCCGCTTGCTTGACTGAAGAGATTCCCTTCCTTTCATTGGGCTCCTTTACTTGCCATTGGAGAGAGCGAGGTTGCCTAGGCCCGGAGGCCGTTTTCCCCAGTTTTTGGAGTCTGGGGCTGCTGGGGATAGGAAACTCCAGCGTAGACTTGCTTGGACACACTCCCACCCACCCACCCTCCGTGAATATTGTCGCTCGCCGGTTTTGGCTAATGGCAACTCTTTCCACTTACGTTGCAGTTCTCCTACAGCAATGAGGCGCAGTTCAAGTACAAGCCGCAGCAGTTGCCGGCAGTCCATCCAGCCTCTTAGGGTACAGGATACCAACAAGATAGGACTTCATACCCCACAGCCGTAAGTCAAGCCAGGTAGCTTATGTTGTAGCAGGTTTCGTTTATCCCTTCATTTGCTTCACTTCACTTGGAAGTGAATGGTAGGTTCCCAAGTAGTATTTCTTGGTTGTATAGCACCATTTCAGTACATGGAGCTTTGCACAGAGTGAAAAGATGGACCCCTATCCTAAAGACTCACAATCTAAAGAAATGCAGTGGAGAAAATGGGGGAAGGGAAGGGGGTACTGAAAGAGAGACTGAGAATTAATATTTATCATGTACACTGAATTAGGTTTAGTTACAGTACTGAATAATTGGAGGTTGGCCCAAAGAAATGGTGAAATTGAGCAGAGACTTTGTTTCCAGGTGCAGTTGATAGCCCTGGATGTGATGTTTAAAAGTCCAAAATGATGTGGCTCCCAGATGGCTTATTGGTTGTTATGCACATAGGAGATGCCCTTTTCACTGTGATTGCTCTGTGTTCTCTCTATGCTCTGGAACTCCCTCCTCCAAGAAATTCCTTGTGTCCCATCCCTTTGTTTTCAGATACTTGATTTTTTTTTACTTTTTTAAATTTTTTTATTAACTAGACATTTGTTAAAATCCTGCTTGGTTCACCAGGCTTTTAGGATACATTGATTTAAGGTGCCTGCAGTTCTATATTGATTTTATGGCGATGGGTGTGTTTGTTTGGTTTTGCTTATCTGAACTGTTTTTAGTAGTTTGCTTTTACATTACACTTTAAGCTACCTTTTGGCCATAAGATGGAAAGTGGCATATAGACTTAAATAAATCACAATAAATGATAGCTAATGCTTTATACCAGGAATCTCCTGGTATAACTATTGCCTTTGGCCCACATCTGGTCTGCAACAATAAGAACATAAGAAGAGCCCTGCTGGATCAGGCAAAAGGACCATCTAGTCCAGCTTCCTGTATCTCACAGCAGCCCACCCGGTGCCCCAGGGAGGCATGAGACAACAAGATGCTTGCATCCTCTTGCCACTCCCTTGCACCCGGTACTCTGAAGTAGCCTACTACTAACGTAAGGAGGTTGCACAATCCATCATTGCCTATAGCCCACGATGGACATTTCTTCCAGAAATCTGTCCAATCCCCTCTTAAAGGCATCTAGACCAGATGCCATCACCACGTCCTGTGTCAAAGAGTTCCACAGATTAACTACCCGCTGGGTAAAAAAGTACTTCCTTTTATCTGTTCTAACTCTCCCAACCCTCAGTTTTAGTGGATGCCCCCTGGTTCTGGTTTTTTGAGAGAGGGAAAAGAATATCCCTCTATTGACTCTATCCCTTCAATAGAGGGATAAAACAATATTTTATCCAACCCACAGCAACTTGTTTTTTCTGTCAGAGCATTTGCTAATGTTTGACGTTTTTACTACTTATATGATTTCTCAGTTAAAGTATGGCATTCTTCCTTTGCAATTGTATATTTTTTGTTCTGAATTGTATTGTGCTGATTACAAAAAAGAAAAATCTATTCACTTAAATGTCATTAGTTCATTTATAAAACTTTTTTGGCCCATAAAAATATGTTAAATATACAATGTGGCCCTTGTGCTGAGAAGTTTGGAGACACCTGATTAATACCAATCAATTATTTTCATTTTGAAGGCAAGACAGGACAGGCTTTGGAAAGCTGAGTGTGGGAAAGCATGCACCAGGAACATTGGAAAGAAAATCCAGCTTCTTTGGGAAAAGGTAATGTGATAGACCATGTGATCATTTTTGGAGCCTGGGGCTGCTGGGGATGGGAAACACAAGTGTAGCACAAACTTCAAGTTGCACAATGACCATAGTGCTAGAATAGTCTTCAGGTGGCAGTTTAGCTGGAAGAAAATGAGCATGGGGAAATTTAAGTGTGCCGCTGAAAGAGTAGGCCATGTAACTTTACAGTGATGTTTCCAAAGTGGAAGGAGAGCACCGTCTTCCCTGTAAGTAGCAGCTGGAAGGTAATGCCATGAGGTCATCTATAGACTTAATATCTTGAAAGACTATGTTGCTTTTTTTCAAATCGGGAAAGAGCATCATGCTATAAAAAGGGCCCTTCTGGATCAAACCAAAAGCCTATCAAGCCAACAGCCTGATTTGCACAGTGACCTACCCATTAACACTCTTTCTTGCCATGGAAAGAGCATCAACAACTCTCTCTGTATCTGAGTTCTTTCTAAGAAAGCCAAACTGGGACCTAAAATCTTAGCGATTTTAGTGAAGTTCTCTGAGTGGGCCCCCATCAGAGTGGTTGGATCTCTCCATTTTCTTAGTTATGAGAAGTTCTTGAAACTTTTCTGCACTGAAATAATTTTGTTCCCATAAATGTTTAAGAATGCTAACAGTGAAAAATTTTATCTTGCTGCTCTGACTTTAGAACCAGTGGACCTGGAAGTTTACGAAATAGCCAATATGGTGGATTTGGAAGTGTGGAGAAGATCAAGGAACCTAGGCCGCTTCATGACAAAGCATTCATCCAGCAATGCATCCGGCAACTCTGTGATGTAGGCAATGTTTGTAAAATACCTCCATTCAAATAGGGATTCAGTGCTTAGTTAAGAATATTTATATGTAGCTTTTCAGCAAAAAGCCGTTCACAAAGTGATTCAAATAGTGAAATAAACAGTTCTCTGTCCCCAAAGGGCTCATTCTAAAAAGGGCAGAAAACATTCCAGCAATAGCCACAGGAAAATATGCCATGCCAGGGTGAGGAGGGACACTTGCTCTCCCTGTGCAACATATAAGGACACCCCCTTGAAAAAGGGCATTTCTCCCTCCCGTCACATGGGCAGACATGCCTTTTCTAAGACGACACTTCTACAACACGTATTTTTCTTTAGAATTTGCAAATGGCGTCTATTAAAATTCAAATAGTTAATCAACTAAGAGTATTTAATTTGAAGGAAACCTCTAATTTGGATCATGCATAGCTTCATGCTGAACAATTTTGCAAGAAATAAATCGTATACACTATGTTTCTTTCTGTTCTCAGTTTCTTCTAACCTACGGATATGGTCCTACTGTTTCTATGAAGTCACTCCAGACTCCATCAGTCAAGGATTTTTTGAAAATCTTCAGTTTTGTTTATGGGTTCTTTTGCCACTCTTATGAACTTCCTAGTTCCAAGTTTGAAGAAGAAATCCCAAGAATTTTTAAAGAGCTTGGGTAAGTACTAGGGTTGTATTATAAATTTTTGTAAGTGTGAAAAAAATCAAAATCCTCTTCTAGTATAACTGTTTTTAAAGCTGTGTAACAATCTAAGAGCACATTAATCCCAGAGAGAACAGTATTATTGTTATTATTTAAGGTATTTTTATACTTTTTCAAGATTTCTCAAGACACAAGGCAGTTTACATAGGCAGGCTGTTTCTAAACCACACCTTTCAAATAGGGTTTTTACCATTATTGTTCTATGTACAATTCACAGAACCCCCCATTTCTCCAGATGATTCCCTTTCAGTAGTAGTTCTATAAATACTAGTTTGGTACTTACAACCACTAAATTAGACTAGAAGTATCATTCTTCAAAAATGTAGAAAAACATACTGGTCTTTTCTATTAAATGTTTGATCCTAGGGCAGTCCTTAAACCCTTTCTAGAGGATGCTAACTGATTTATAAATGCCAAGGGGTGTGGTTATGATGAGGGGGAGCACTACTGCCCAATCACCAATAGCTATTTGCTTAACCCTTGATGCACATAGCCTAATCTGCCATTAGTTTTGCAACCCAACAAAAATTGGGTCACAATCCACTGGTGGATCCTGGCTGAGGTGAGATGGCCTTAACAGATGAGTTGGCAACAGCTCTGGCAATGCAGGGCCTTTTGGATATGTTCAGCAGCCCCCATTTGTAGCCTCCCCCAAAGACCTGTTTGAAGTAGGCTTTCCTGGCAGTATAGGGCAAAGCAGGACTAAAGCCACATGGGTGGGGAGAAGGTTACAGGCCAGTTCTGCAGCCTACCTTGCTTCACCAAAGGACTAGGGACTTGCTCTGCCCACCATGTGACTCAATGCATTTACAGTATTAACCCCTGTATAAGTAGACACCAGGTTTACTAGGCAATTTTAAGTCATAAATCATTTATACATTAGTATAATGTATACTTGTTTTTTTTTTAAAAAAAAAATTTTTTTACCATTATTTCAATTTATGTCTTTCTCTAGGTATCCATTTCCATTGACAAAAAGCTCTATGTACACAGTGGGAGCACCACACACATGGCCTCAGATTGTAGCCAGTTTGGTCTGGTTGATAGACTGTTTCAAGGTATAAATAAAACTATCAATGTTTTAAGTTTCCTTTTTTGTAAATCTCATATGAAGGTGCTGGGTTTGCATTCACCTTTTATATTAAAAAAAGATGTAAACAGACATGATTTAAGCATTTTATATCTGTTGGTTAAACTTGGAATATGTATAATTTTGGGTCAAAATTTATTTAGTGGTTTCTTCAGTCAGATTCTTGGCAGCTGAAATTCTAAGCTGCTTTGTCAGTGGTTGAAATGTGCATTTTCTTACCTTGGAAAAACGTGGCTAAAGCAACAATATCCAAGCAGTACAGAATTCCTCCACTCAATAACAGGTTAGGTTCCAGGGTTCTGTTAAATCATTGAGAACAAAATTGGTAGCTAATATTGGTAGTGAACATGTTGTGAAATATGAAAAAAATGCATTTAGTACCCTGTAGTACCTTGAATGTATTACCTTGAAACACAGGCTAGCAGGGCTTGCTTCTTTACAATGAGAAGTTGGGATATAGAGTGTTGCAAGCCAGGTAAGTTTGGGAAATACTGAGCTACTATATAGGAGGGGTTCTCATTCCTGCAAAAATGCATCCAAATTGTAAAAACAAATGGATTTGTTTATTGGAGCATGAGTTGCCTCCATTCAGGGCTTTCCTTTTTCATTATTAATGCTCCCGTGTGCTTAATCATCTGCGATAATTTTGCAACACTTCTGGTGATGGAAGCCCTAACCAGCTCTTTAAAAGACTTTGTTTTGGTGACCTAATGGAAGAATTGCCAGTTAACTTCCCCAAGCAACAGCAGTAGCTGGACTGGAGTCCTTCATGCCTCATGATTCTCATGATACTTCTGAAAACAAAAGCCCCAGCCAGTCGCAAGAGTTCATTAGTAGAAAGTATGTAATTTTGCAACACTTTAAAATAACTATTACCCCGCTTGCCCCATTTAATGTGGCAAATTTGATATTAACAAAAACTTTGGACAACTAATTTGTTTGTCATTTAGTGAACCTGCATACCCTTCTTTCTAAGGAAATTAATTTTATCTTTTTTCTGTTATAATGCAGTAGTCTGCTCTGGAACTAGCCAGCATCTTTATATAGTTGCTTATGTGAAATATTACTATAGGCATGCATCGCTTAGGGATGTTCCATCCAATGATGATCAAAGCACAACAAAGAATAGGCTCTTACTGAAGCAACTGAGTATCCAGTAATCTGCCAGCAGCAGGGAGTTGTTTACACAACAAAGAAGCTGCTCTTAATGAGGATCTCAGGTAGCCTTTATGCAGCAGAGGCTGTTAATGTAATCCATAGCCTGCAACCAGCCAGTGTCTGTTTGCACAACAAAAAACAAAATGTTCGCATAATTATATTATGATGGGGATCTGAGAACTGTATCTGGTCTTCAGCATGAATCTGCATATGTTTATGATCCTATTCAGTTGTATTCTGCTTTGAAAGAGAATCCACCATCATTTGATGAAGGGCAGACTTTGGGAGGAGAGACAGAAGATGAAATTGTACATAATAAGGTAACTGCAACATTTCCCTAATGTGCAAAAGTAGAAATATTCTGCTATGTGATTCAACTGATGAGATCTACCACAAAAAAACTCTGCTTTTCTAAACCCATATTCTTGTTTTGATCATCTCTTGAGGCATCTCATCTCTTGAGGTTAACAGGAGGGTATAAATGAATTAAAAGATGTTGTCATCCAATATCTTAAGCTGTATGCCAACTTTAGTTGGTGTACTGTGCAAAACTTGCACTTTGTTAGGAATTTGAGGAATTAAAATGTTTCATTCTGTGTATACTGTCCATCCACACCTGTCAGATATTTACCCCAATTTGTGTTCCCTGGTTTTGACTCTTATGTTATACCTAGAGACCATTTCCTTCTGAACGTCCTGCTTCAACCTCTTCAGTTCATCACTTCCCAAGACTAGCCTGACTACCCAAGATTCTCAAATCTGTGTTCATTCTATAATCTCTTTGCTTTAACTTCCCCATCTTAATTCTCTTGTAACTAATCCTATAAACATATTTACTTGGGAATAAGTCCCATTGTATCCAACGGCTCCTACTCTTGCCTAAGTATGCTTAGAATTGTAGCCTTGCAATGCAATTTTATGCACATCTACTCAAATATAAGCCTCACTGAGACTTGTTTCCAGGTAAGTGTGTGCAGGAATGCAGTCCTAGTGTTGTAATTGTTTCCTAAGGCCAGCTGTTCCCAAACTGTACTGGAGTTTGGGAACAATTGTAAGCACTTGCAAGGGTGGGGTATGGAAGTGACGCGATCTGGCAACGTATTGTGGCTAGGGAGGGGACTTGTCGCTGCCCGCCCCAGCTTTTGTGAGGATCAGGGAGACCCACAAACCTTTCTGCAGGGCTTCCTGTGCGTCTGAAAACTTTTTTTAAAAAATTGACCCAGTGGGTCGTGATAGTTTTTTGAGACTCACAGGGAGCTGCTGGATAAGAAACATTGGTTGCAAAATGTTGAATCTTCTATGTTTGCCTTGAATTGTCCATAAAGCTTGGTGATTTCAAAATACAACATCAAAATACAAAATTTGACATTCTCATATTTGTGCAAAATTCCATTTTGGTTTGGATTAAAATTTGCTTTGTTCTATAAAATGTACTGAAGAGAAAAATGAGAGGGAACCTTAGTTCCTAAAGTACCTCTTCAATATGTTCTATGTTTGACCTGTAACACAGTGTTAATTTGTTTCTACGCTTAAAAAAAAGCTACTGTGGAATGAAGATGACTTATATAATTTTGTCAGCCTTTTTTAGACTATGTTATAAAGTGTTATGACCACTTTATGAGGGGTGGAGACACGTTTGAAGAATTTGATGCTGAAATACAGTCAAAACAAAGTAAGTAGTTATTTTCAATCTAGTACAATGTCATGGATAATATTTGTTTTCTCATCTTTTCTGTAGCTTATGTAGTATGTTTGTTTACACCAGAGTTGAATGAATTTGTCCAATTACCTAAATCTGTGGTTTTGTAACCTACCTGGATCACAACATCTCTGTAACCTGTTTTTCCTGGTTCAGCTGGGTGCTGCATCTTGGATCTTGCGAGATTTCACAAGATGGCTATGCCTGGGAAGTGGGTAGGTGGGGCCACTGGGGATCCCACAGTGCTTGTATGAGTGCACAGCAACTCTCCAAGGTGTCACAACATGCACTTTGGGAAACCCTTCCTTAAATTCTGAAATAATTGAAACGGTCTTGCTTTACCTAGCTCCATCTTCCTTTTTGCTAGCTCACTTTGCCTAAAATAACTAAGGGCCAAATTCTATTCAATTTTCCAGCCTTGATGTAGCCATCCCAATTGGGGGTGTGATGCATTCTGTGGTGGAGGGGGCCAACTCAAGATAAGGGAATGTTGATTTGCTTACCTTGGGGCTGAATTGCAGCTGCATTGGGATTAGAAACTTGGATAGGATTGGGTTCTTAATATCCCATACAAAGGGCCCAATCCTATCCAGAATTTCCAGCACTAATGCAACTGCAATGCAGGCTAAGGTAAGAGTACAAATGCTCTCATACCTTAAAGAGACCTCTGTGACTGTCACCATGCCCCAGTGGCATGGCTGCATCAGTGCTGAAAGCTGGCTAGGATTGGCCCAAAGTGTAATTAGGTTGGTGTATTTCACATTGAAGGTACTTGATATAAGTATTTTCTTGAGTTGTATTCTAAAATACCCTGCAGCAGGTTCTGTGGGGTAGTTTCTGGCAACTACCATGTAAGTAAACACTAGACTTCATTCCTAATATTTTCTTGTCCCCGGATCCCTTTGTATTTGGTATTACTGATATGTATAGTTACTTAAGAGTTATTCTGGTTTTACTTATTTTCTTTCAGAGGATTTATTTAAAATTGATGAAAATCGCATAAATGCACAAGAAGCAGAAGAAAAAAGATTGAATGAAGAGATTGCAAGACGTGAGAAGGAGAGAGAAAGTGAACCAGTTAGTAAATAGCTGCATTGGTTTGGGAAGAATATAAAGGCTATGTAAAAATTCTTTTCTCACATTGGGTTAAAACTTTTTTGCTATTATTGCAGGATGCTAACTAAATGGCAATCTCTTCCTACCATTTTGTTTTTCAAACTAAAAAGGATCGTCTGGTGACTCTGCGGAAACTGAAATCATCATTACAAGCTGATAGTCAGAAATATGACGCTTACATGGCCACCCTGGAGTCCCACTCAAGCAGTATTACTCAGAAGTCAAAGGGTATTACTGACATGCTTGAGGCTGCAGGTAAGGACACAGCGCTGATTCTCAGCAGCTTCTGTAGTATAACATTGTTCTTGGCTGACAGAAAATAATTTCCTTTTAGAAATTTCATTCTGCAACCTCTGTTCTACAGAGTTGTTTCAAAGAAGTAAACTGCATAGAAACAGAGCAGCTGTTCTTATATTACTGGGGAAAGATAAAGTTAATTCACAGTTAGTCATGATTTCTCTACAACTAAAAAAGATTTTTATTTACAATGTACAGGATGTGAGGAACTAGTAATACCAAATTACATGACCAGATTTTTCTTTGGCTTGTACACACCAACAGCCATGTTTTATATTATACCTATATGTATGCATGATAAATGATCACCATTTCTTTTCCTTTTTAATTGAGAGGAGTTGTTCACCAGATAGGGCCTCTTGCCTCATAAACCACACTATCCTTCCTGCTGGCAATTCTTCGGGATATATTTCTGGACTGTCTTTTGAAAGGGGTTGCTAGCAGCCAGGGCCTCAGAAGTGTTGTGAGGAGGAGGTTGTTCTCATTGTCCATCCTTTGGGGAAGCCAGAGGCATGTCCCTGGAGATGTGTGTCTCATCTGGCTACTACCTCAAAGTATTTTGGCTGCCTCTCCTTGATTGCCCAACCCCCATCACAGGCCTGGTTTTTATCCCCAGCCTGGGCTTTAGTAGTCTTCGGAAGCTGTACCCACACACCTCCCTGCAGAAGGACCGAGCTCGTTTGGACCTGTACTTTGCCTTCCTGAAGGTGTCCCCTCAAGGAAGGAGAATGCACACCTCCCACCAGAGCCACCCCCTTGCCAGAGCAGGACCATGCAGCACACATGGAACCAGAAGCAACACAGCCCCATCTACCACTATCTCGGACTTCTCATGACCCTGCCACAAGACCCCTGGACTGCAGCATGCTCCCCTAAGCCTCAGCTGAGCTGTCCAAGCAAGAGGCACGGCAAAGGCCTGGATGGTGGGCATGAGATGGCGTGAACCTTGCTGGCCGGGGGTGGGGGGGCATCACAGGGGATGCTGGAAGCGAATCCAACCCCAGACATTAATATTGCTAATTTTCTTATCTTTCAATGTTCTTTAAGGGAAAAAAGTCCTTTTTGAAAATTTGAATTTCAAACATCTTGAAATTCTTTCTGCATATGTGAAAATTATTTAAACAATAAGAGAGCAAAATGAAAACTCGTCCACTATGCAAATGCTTGTAATTTTCTCAGTTTTTCATTGTCTTCCTAATAGTTTTTCATATATTCTATCTTAACTTAGCCATGGAAACTGAAGCACTGAAACAGGAGAACACTCGCCTGGGACATATTTGTGATAACCAGAAGTATTCTGTTGCGGATATTCAAAGACTAAAT
This sequence comes from Lerista edwardsae, assembly GCA_029204185.1. Classification (NCBI taxonomy): domain Eukaryota; kingdom Metazoa; phylum Chordata; class Lepidosauria; order Squamata; family Scincidae; genus Lerista; species Lerista edwardsae. The sequence goes on from JAJKFI010000031.1 coordinate 10,576,918, forward strand.
AGTGAAAGAGAGGAGTTGCAGCAGGCGGTCAATAAAGAAACCAAGAAACTGGAAGCAGAACAACATCAATTGTGGAATGAGGAATTAAAATATGCTAAAGGAAAAGAGGCGGTATGTTACCTAAAAAAAGTCTTTTCCAAGTTTTTCCTCTTCTCTGCTCCCTCCCCATCCCCTTCACACTTTTTGTTGCTGCTACCTTTTTCCCCTTAGCAGAATTAAATGTTGGAACTGGAATCTAATATAAAAGGTGATTAGTAAATCATTAGGAAACCTTTTTTGACCTATTCTAACAGTTTTTGAAGTAGCCCAGAATGTGGTGCATGGGATTAATCCTGCATTTTGTTCCTTGTGCTTAGCAAGAGAGGAAGCAGAACAAAACTTTATAATTTGCAAGGCTTGGGGGGGGGGAGAAGAGCAGGCCAAAGCTCCTCTAAGCTGTGGCTATGCGTGTAGATGTGTAAGGAAAAGATATTCTGCATGTTCAATAAAAATCTTGAGGTAAAATTTAAATGTGAAATGGTACCAAAAATTCTACTTAAATGCTGGAGAAATAAGGCTTTCTGAAGGAGCTCTACATTCAATTTGAACTACTAAGTTGTTTAAGCTTGTGCATTTTGTCAACAGATTGAAACCCAATTGGAAGACTACCACAAACTGGCTCGAAAGTTGAAGCTAATTCCTATAAGTACAGAGAATTCTGGTGTAATTGATTTTGAGATTAAGTTTAATCCTGATGCAGGTCAAAATTGTCTCGTCAAATATAAAACTCAGATTCAGGTAAATGTGTTTGTTTCAATGTACATTTTCTCTTCCAAAAATAGTCTTGAGCTTCATATATGGATTATGTTAAAAACCCTTCCTAATTTCAAATGTGACCGGTGTGACCAGTTGCCCTCTTTTTTTCAGAACATGTCCTACATTTCAACCTTCTGTCCTGGGTGAATTTCAAAATGTCCTACATTTCAAGACAGACAAGGCATGCCAGTGTCAAGAAGGGCTGCCCTTGCTTGTGTGTTAATACATTTGTTGGGCTGCATTAAAAGAAGACAAGATACCCTAAAATCAATATATACAGAGTGTTTTTAGCTTTTATTTTGTAACTTCCTAAATTTTTCTTGAATGTCCCATATTTTGGGATACTGTGTCCTCCCTTGTGGTTAATCTGACATCTGGTCACTCAAATTTTACAAACACTACTTGTTTGGCATAGTAAGTAACAATTGAAAATAACTGCCTTGTTTCCTAGGCATAGTAATGAGCTTAAGTGTTGTAGTAATAGAGCATTTCACATACAGGAATTTATAACTTAAATTTATAACTGGTACATTACCATTTGAATTTTGTTTGAAATCATATGGTATACCTAGATCCCCAAAGTGGTCTCAGTCACTTTAAATGTATTGTAATATTCAGCGTGTTGCACCTTTAGAATCTAGATTTCCCGTCCCATCCTCCTTGTGTGTCCCCAAAAGCCACTGCTAAGAGTTGGGGGATCCTCTGCAGCAGGATGGGATGGAAGGAGAAGGACCTATAGAGTAAGAGGGGAAACATGGAAAACAGGATGGGAACCCTGAGCAGGTGGGTTAAATTGGCTTCCATGAGGATCATGCTGTGGATGCTGTTTATAATATAAACAGTCCTTAATATAATTAAGGACTTTCAATAGGTTCCTTTGTGCGGTACCAGCTGATAAAATTACTCAAGGGTGTAAGATTTCTTCTAAAATCAGTTTCTGAAAAAAAACTTTCACTAAATAGAAATACTGCATTCTTATAAAAGAAAACGATCCTTGAATGTACAATGTGCAATTTTTTTCTATGATTCCTCAATGATAATATATGATCACTGCAGACTCCTCTTATACATCTCACAAACAAGACTAATGAGGAAATTGCTAATGCTACGAAGAAAAAAATTGCCTTGGAGGATACTTTAGAACAGGTGAGTGTCTACCTCAGTCTCAATTAGACACCTAATGTGTGCTGTAATAAAGAATATATTCATGACTATAGTCCATATAATTTAAAATTACTGTATATTTCCTCCCAAATCAAAACTAGTCATCCTCCCAAATTTGATTTGGATTATAATCTGTCATATTTTCACAAAGAATTACTATGCTCAGTGGCTTACATAAACACAAAAAAGGAATCTCATTCCAAAATTTGAACTTCCACACATAAGAAATTCATTCCCTACAGTGCCAATAAAAAGCTTGTACATACAAGCTCCCCCTAGAGCCACTTCACCTTAGCTGGGCCTTACATAATTAACAGGCAGCCGAATCCTAACCTGTGTTGGAGCAGGCAGGCCGACTGACCTGCACAGCATCCAGTGCAGGCTAGCAAACCACTCAAGCTCAACTCGGTCAGGGAATATTTTCCCCTTACTCTTTTTTTCCCCCTGGGGTAAATTCTAGCTAGTCCTATGGGACTGCTTGGATCTGCATCAATGAAATAAAATCACTGGCGCAAATTCGAGTGGTCCAGATAAGGGCCAACTGGCCCAGGGACAGGGGTTAGCATCTGGCCTAAGTGCTGGATCCATGCTCTGCTTCCCTTCCTCCCCAAGCCTCCACATCAGCCAAATCATTAGGGCAGCGTGACTCCCTGCTTCAGCCCAGCACCTTGTGCAAAGGTGCTGGGCTGGCACAAGTAACATGTGCCAGCCTAATGGGCACTTAGGATTGCACCCTTATGCTATCACTATGGAACTAAGTGATCCTCCTCCTCCCTATTCAACTTGCAGAGGGAAGAGACTTAAGAATAAATGTACAGTATAGAATACTGTACAGAATAAATGTATTAGTAGTAGGCTACTTCAGAGTACCGGGTGCAAGGGAGTGGCAAGAGGATGCAAGCATCTTGTTGTCTCATGCCTCCCTGGGCACCTGGTGGGCTGCTGTGAGATACAGGAAGCTGGACTAGATGGGCCTTTGGCCTGATCCAGCAGGGCTCTTCTTATGTTCTTATGTACAGTTGCACGTTTTCTCATTGAGTTCAGGTACCTGTAACTAATAAATTGAGATAGAATGGGGAAGGTACAGGACATTGAAACTCCTTTTCTATTGCATTAGAACTTTTGATTTGGATAGATGTATCCTATGTATTTGCCAAATTTGTGGATATACTAAACTTTTCAAAGTGGTGAAAACCATAAGGAATTGTGAAGAGCTCCAGAGGGATATCTCCAAACTGCGGTAATGGGCAGCAAAATGGCAGATGCATTTCAATGTAGACAAGTGTAAAGTGATACATATTGGGGCAAAAAATCAAAACACCACATATAGGTTAATGGGGTATGAGTTGTCTACAACAGATCTGACTAGTGGACAATTCAATGAAAGTGTCAACCCAGTAGTGGTGAAGAAGGCCAAATTCCATTTAAAAGGGGGTTGAAAATAAAACTGCCAATATTATGCCACTGTACAAAATGGTAAGGCCGCATCTGAAGTATTGTGTACAGTTCTGGCCACCACACCTCAAAAAAGATATAGGGGAACTAGAGAAGGTGCAGAAGAGAGCAGCCAAAATGATTACTGGGCTGGGGCGCCTCCCAAATGAGGAAAGGCTACAGCATTTGGGGCTCATCAGTCTAGAAAAAAGTCACCTGAGGGGGGACTTGATTGACACATACAAAATTCAGTATGGGATGGATAAAGTGGATAGAGGTTCTTTTCCCTCTCACAATACCAGAACCAGAGGACATCCACTAAAATTGAGTGTTGGGAGAGTTGAGAACACATAAAAGGAAATACTTTTTTACCCAGCGGGTAATTAATCTGTGGAACTCCTTGCCAGAGAAGGTGGTGATGGCATCTTCCCTAGGTGCCTTTAAAAGGGGGACTAGATTTTTCTGGAGGAAGTGTCCATTACAGGCCATGACAATTAGTTCAACTTCCATACTTTAAAAGTAAGCTACCTCAGAATGCCAGAGGCAGGGGAGTGACAATGAGATGCAGGTATCTACAGTAGTTGTCTAGTGTGCTCCCCAAGGTATCTGGTGGGCCACTAATATACAAGCTGGACTAGCCTGATCCAGTGGGGCTCTTATGTTCTTATGCATCTAAGAGATACATCCTGTCAAAGTGTTCCAAACTTGCTGGAAATCTTTTAGCCAGTACATTTTCTATTCTCGCCACTAGAAGGTACATTTCAAAGGGCTGAGCCTGAGCTGGATTCAGAGGCAATACCTGGCTACCTTGAGTTTGTGTTCCTCTTTCACTGTTATTGCCTTCTAATTAAATGCATATTCCTTAAGGTAAACACAATGGAAGCAGACCGAAACAACAGCGTGAAAATGCTGTCAGAAGAAGCCCAAAAACTAGAAGAGATTGTACAACAGAAAATCAAGGTAAGTGAAAAGTCTCAAAACATGTTTTACCCTTACAAATAAACCAAATCTACATCCATTATATTCGTACATTTTGATAGGTGATTTCTGGAAGTAAAGTGGAGAATAGTTCACTTCCTCGGTTTGGCTGAATTCTTCTAATATTGTATGCTGCAATCCTACATGCATCTTCCTGGAAATAAGCCCTATTGTATGCAGCAGGACTTACTTCTGAGTAGATATGCATAGAATGGCACTGAGAGTTCATTTTAACTTGTACCGTTTTTTATGGGGAAGACACACTCCGCATTCCTTTCCCATCAACAGTGAACGTATATTGCACAGGAAACTCGGCTGTTGATCTTGTTCTATTCAAGGAAGAAGTTTTAAATTGAGGGACAGTTTCATTTCCTGCTCTGAAAAGTGAGACGAGAACCTCAGATTCTTAGGTACCACAAGAAAATTATGGTACTGCTCTAACTGACGTCTTCTGCTAGTAATCATTTTAAGATACAGATCCCACTTCTGTATCTGCAAATTCGGGACCTGCAGTTTTAACTAACCGTGGGTTCCAAACCTGCAGTGGAGGCCAGACCTGTACCTCCAGACAGAACTCTTGCATTTGGAGGTCTGGCATGTCCTGACCCACGAATTTCATTATCCACAAGAGTTCCAGAAACAGAACCCCCATGGATGCCAAGCCACTAATATACAGTGTAATATGACAATATTTTAAAATTACTATGTTTAATGCCTTTCCACACTGTGCGCTCTCATTGCGTAGACTCTATCTATAGTAAAATATGTTTATCATAGGAAGCTGCAGAAGAAGAAGAAAAGGGTGTTAAAGAGATGGAACTGCTAGAGAAGCATAAATTCTTACTTGAAAGTGGAGTCAATGAAGGTGTCAGTGAAGCTATGAAAGAACTACAGGAAATCCGATGCCGGTAAAGTAACTGCTATGTTCATCCGAAATCTTTTAAAAGTTTGCTTAATACTTAACGCATTTCTTACAATCATAATTGTTTTCCAAGTAAATTCTATTTGTAAAGCATAATTTCTATCATTCCTATTGGAAAGGAGAGTGTAAACCTCTGCCTACATGAAAAAGTGAGATTTGAAAGGAGGGCTACTAATGATGGCCATAATCTATATATATAAAAATGGACGTGGGTATGTGGGTGGGTGTGGGTGTATGTCTGTCTGTATGTATGTTATGCATAGGCTTCCCCACGCCTTGACCGAGTGCCACGAAACTTGGCACACACGTACCTTGCAGCCTGGAAAGAAACACTGCGGGGGTCAGACCCCCCTCGCGCCCCCGGGGGTGGGGGTACGCGGGGGTCTTCGCGTGAACATCGTCGGAAACGTCCGAAATCGGCGTCAAATCCACAGTTTTCGGGGTCGCCGAGATGAGTGGCGACCGTCCCGATGCCGTTGGAGTCTGGGTTCAGCCCCCCCCGACGGGGGGCAAAAAGGGGTGCGAGACACAACGTCTGCCATGCCCTGCTGGAATGCCTGGACCGATTGGCATGAAACTCGGCATGCGGAAGCCTGGCCGCAAATACTGCGGGGGTCGGGCCCGCCCCCGGGGGTGGGGGTACGGGGGGCCGACGTGAGAACGGCTAAAAACGGCCAAACTTGGAGTCAAATCCACAGTTTTTGGGGTCGCCGAGATGAGTGGCAATGCTCCCAATGCAGTTGAAGTCTGGGTTTGCCCCCCCCACGTGGGGACAAGAAGGGGTGCGAGACACAGCGTCCGCCATGCCCTGCTGGAACGCCTGGACCCATTGGCACCAAACTCGGCATGTGGAAGCCTAGCAGCCTGGCCACAAACACTGCGGGGGGCGGGGGCCCCTAGCGCCCCCGGGGGTGGGGGTACATGGGGGTCCCCACTTGAAAACGGTCAAAAATGGCCAATATTGGTGTCAAATCCATAGTTTCCGGGGTTGCCGGAGCGAGCGGCGATGCTCCTGACACCATCGAAGTCCTGGTTCGCCCCCCCTCGGCATGGGGTGCGCGACGGGGTGCAAGACACAATATCTACCTTGCCCTGCTGCCATGCCTGGAGCGATGTCCACCAAACTCGGCATGCGCATGCCTTACAGCCTGGCAACAGACCCTCTGGGGGTCTGGCCCCCCTAGCGCCCCGGGGGGGCCCCAGGGCCCCCGCGTGAAAATGGTCAGAAATCGACGAGATCGTCCTCGGTTCTGTAGTTTCTGGGCTCACCGAGGCCAACAGTGACACTGTGGGAGTTCGGGTCCACGCCCCCCAATGTGGGGGGCGGGAAGGGGTGCGATACGAGATCTCCACCATGCCCCACTGTGACGCCTGGAGCAATTGGTGCCAGACTCGGCATGCGTATGCCTTGCGGCCTGGCGACAAACACTGTGGGGGTCAGGCCCCCCCAGGGGTGGGGGTGCGCAGGGGGCCCCAGGTGAAAATGGTCGAAAACGCCCGAAACTGGGAGATGGGTCACGGATGGGTCAGGGATGGGAGATATAAACACCCGGGCAACGCCGGGTAACAAAAAGCTAGTCTGCCTATATAACTCTTGAAATGTACAAATAAGATTTATCTGTGCAAGCCTTAATTGCATTGAAGCATTTGTCCCTTTTTGTCCTTCAAATATAGTTTCATAAATGGCATCAGAGGAACACTTGGTGCAAATATGAAAATAGCAAGAACATAATTGGTGTGGTTTTTCATTACTGGCCTCATTCATTTGTCTTAGATACAGTGGGTAGCATCTCAACTAGTGGAGAGAACTTCAGTTTGCAGAAAGAGCTCCCAACAGTAGAAATGTTGAGAAGACGTATGTTCAGAAAAAAATTTTAATTCAACGAATCTGAAAATTGTATCTCTTTTGTAACACCGCAAGAACTTATGAAGTGCCTATACTGCAAGAATCAAGTCCACATTCTAGCCAAGTGTTAAATATGCCTAAACCTATTCATTTCAATTGACTTAAGCATTGTTGTTTTTCCTCAGATATCAAGTGGTTACGCAAATAACATCAGAAGAAAGCAGGAAAGTGGTTGAAAATTTACAACACATTCTGGAACTGATATCTACTCATGTTGAATCTGTAGAGGTAACCAGTCCTGCACAATCAGAAAAAGTCATTCAGTTTAAGAACTCCCATGAAACAATGATGTGATTCTTTTAAATAGTTCAGTGAAGACCATGTGTAGTCTTGTTACAAGACTATACATATTCTTCACTGAACTATTTAAAAGAATCTTGTTACAAGATGTGGCCTCCCCAAATCAGGGAAAAGGGAATCAACATAATAATAATAGCTACTTTATCCTCCTATTCCTATCTGCAACTTTCTTATTTACGAACTTTCTTATTATTTTGTAGAATGTTGGAATTTTTTTCCCAATGACGACACTGGCAAATTGGCTATTTGCTAAAATCATGAAACATCCTTTTTGTAACTTTTGAAAAGCACTTGCTCTAGTTGCATACCATTCTGCATGCTTAGTTGTAGCAAAATATGTTCCTACATTTCTTGTTTCTTAACTGCATGCTTCATTTTATGAAAGATAAAATATTAACAGAGAAGGTATGCTTTGCAGTGAATCTGATAGCATAGGGTATCTTGTATGCAGCAGCTCAGAGACCATGCATTGTGTTTGTGTGATCCCAGCGGCGGCCTTACCTTCCACCCCCTCACTGCATGTTTCTGGTATGCAGCTATACTTTTCCTGAAATAAAAATGAAACAAAACATTACAATTTGACCTATTCTTTTTAATTTTATTCTAGAAGTACCTGGCCGAACAGAATGATAAGATTGACAGAGAATTTGATGAATTTATGTCTGAGGATCCATTGGCTACTTTGAGAGAAATACGAGACAGCTACAAAATGAAGCTGGATACTTTGAATACTTCAGACAACTGAGGATGAAAGTGTTAGCAACTGTGTAGAGCTCAGAGGCTTTGTTTGCTTTCTTTCCATTGTATTGTCCATTGTATTGTATTTTTTAGTTTAATGGGTAAATGTATTTCACATGAATAAATTTTTTTGAATGATATTCGTTTCTTCAGCACTCTGATATCAAATGTCCCACATCTCATAGTTTATAAAACTATAAGTTGTTTGCTGTCACAGATGAGAACTGATTAGTTGAGGCAATGGGTGCTAGACTAACTATTCAGTGTAGCTGTGAGGATAAAATGGAGTAACCTCCATGCATGTTAGCTACCCTTATCTTCAAGAAAGTGTAGACATAAATTCTATATAATTGCAAAAAAACTCTATAGAGTTCTGGTGGTGTGACTATATAACTGTTGCTTTATTCTGCCTGTGTATTCCGGTTCAACATTTTAAAATGGGTTGGTTTGACATCCAAACTCTTCTGTTTACTATTGTCAACACTGTCCTATCTGAGGTTACAACATCCTGCTCCTCTTCCTTCTTCAGTAGTTCTAAGGGTCATATACATCTTTCCCTAGTGCTAAAATCCTTGTTCATACTTCAGTCAACTCACCTGTGATCACTAGTTGGCCACTAGAGTCATAGGAAGCTCATGCTAATAAATGCATGATTTACAGTGCAAATTTACACATTTATTAAGTACATTTCACTGCCTTAAATAGGGCTTATTCCCTAGTAAGAGTGCCTATAATTCTAGCATTACTGGGTTGTTACAATGCTTAACCTTGAAAAGTCAAATATATACCCTCATAGTTTGTTTTTACACCAGCTGTTTAAAAACTGCTTTCCTATTTGATAGATTCTCAGGCTTTATTGATTGATTTGATTTGATTTTTACCCCGCCTTTTTGCCCGGAGGCACCCAAATTTAATTGTATAACATGTATATTGCTATAATTTTAAACCAGGCAATTTTTCAAAAGCAGTATTTATTTTAACTGAGTCTCGGTAGTGCTAAACAAATGTTTACTAGTGGTCAGTGTAACCTATGCTGTTCTGTGCCAGTTACAACCTCTGTACACAGTTATGAAGGCAAAGAGCCATCTGCAGAGCAAATATTTGTGCTTTTATCTTCTGTCACTTCCACCATGCTAAAAAGGTGACTTGAGGCAGCTTGCTCAAAGTGACGGTACATTATCAATGAGTCAAGAAAGTTTATCTACTATAACGCCAGAAGACTATATAATATAATATATGCCAATCTAACCTCAAGGTTGCAATAAGATAGATTGCATTTTCATTTTATTTGTTGAAAAGTCATCTTGGATAGGGTTACTGCACATGCAAGTGTTCTTACGCATGTACTGAAAAACTTGTTTGCAGAATCCTTAATTGTGTGCTTGTGATGCACCCCAATGGAAGCTGGACTTTATTGGAGATGATAGGTATAAGTGCCAACACAGTATGTACCGTATTTCCCCAAGTATAAGACACACCCATTTATAAGAAGCACCTTAATTTTGGGGCCAGAAATTTGAAAAACTTGGAAATGAAATCCCATTCTCGGCCACCGTGGTACTTCCAAGTCAAGCCACAGTCCCGCAATCAGAGACGAGAGCCTGTAAGGTAAGAAGACCGGCCAGCACCTATACACACCCCTTGTATAAGACGCACCCAGTTTTTAGAGCCCAAATTTTTTGAAAAAAAGGTGCGTCTTATACTTGGGGAAATACAGTATTAGAGAAGGGATAAAGGTACAGAAGAAAAGGGGAATTGGAATGAGTACAGTCAATGAGCAGTGATCTAAGTATTTACATAGATAGTAAAATTGCCTTAAAAGAAGGGGAGAATATTAAACCTTTGGAAAAGAGGATGAGTGGCAGGGACACACAAACTGAGATGTTAGTTTCTTAGGAGGAGTGAACAGAAGAGGTGGAGATTACTATCTTTAGGCAATGTGGGTGTTTAGCCATGGAACAAATGCTCCTCAATGAGTAAGCAAGGAACACATAAATTCTAAGGCTATATGAACGAAATGGGAACTCGGAACACAGTATAGATAAACAGCTGCAACTTGGCTTCAAATAACAAGAGATTCAAAATGTGGCATGGGACCTCAAACGAGTTGACTGGCAAAGAAGGGAAGAGCAGCAAATTACACTGGCAATATACTGTGCAAGAGATTCAGAGGAGGATCAGTGGCCAAGGCCACCGTTCTTTAATCTGAAATGGTTTCTTGTCATTAAAACATAGGTGTGGGAACAGTGTTCTGGAATTCTAGTGATGACATACAGTCAATCCTCATCTGCTAGGTTTAGTTTCTGGAAATCCTCACAGACTGCTAACAGATAACGAATCATTATCTGGGATTATTATCTATGGGATTATTGGGTTAGATGCAAGGGGTACTGTATCTGCAATCAGAAGAATCCAGTAGTGAACATCAAGAAGCCAGCAGAGTGCAACAGTAGAGCAGCAAGATGGGCAAAAAGGCAAATAACTTTTCAAGATGCCTGGGTTGGTATGAGCCAGTGGAATGGAAGTCTGTTGTGCAGCACAGTAGGGGACTCGAACAAGTACAGTTGAGAAGGCAAGATAGGAAAAGTTAAGGAGTTTTTGTCTGAAACTTGTTAGAGTTTTTAAAATAGGGTTAGCTACAATCTTCTAAGCCAAATTGGGGGGGGGGAGGATTGTTTCTACCTTCTTGTCCCCCAAAGGCTTGATTGTAAATAATTCATAACTCAGTTTGACTGCTTCAACTTCCTTGAGATAGATTAAAATAAGTAAAGCATAGTAGTTGTGGTAATGTTCATACCTGGGAAGTAAAAACACTTGATCCCTAAGACCAGTGATTTTCAATCAGTGTACTGTTATGTGGCATACTGGTGTGACAAGAAGTGCTGTAGGAATTTAGGTCATTTATTATCAAGGCCATTGATGGATGCGAGTCCCATACCAGCAGTTTGGTGTGCCTTGCCATTTGTAGTGCCTTGCCTGGATTCTGTGAGATGAAAAAGACTGAAAATAGCTAAGATGACAAGACTTCCTTATGAGAATTGGGATCCAAAATAGCCGTTGAACTGTGCATTGAACTCTACTCTTACTATGCTGGGTTCCAGGTTGCAAGTTATTCTGGAAATTAGGGGATTCTACAATCAGGGCTGTATTTTGAGTATTCAAAATAAGAATTGTATATGAGGTTCATATGAAGAATAAAGTGCCTGTGTAGAGCAAGTTTCTCTTCCAGGGGTTCCAGACTGCAGCTTTTTGTCCAAACACAGAGAGCCCCAGCCCAAGTGCTGGCTTTATTTATTTAAGAGATTTCTACCCCACCTTTCTTCTGCCAAGGCAGATGCCCAAGGTGGCTTACAATTACTGGAGGGGGGGAAACAAAAAGTACAGTACATAAAAATAAAACAATAAAATAGGCAATAAAAGCAAAGCACTTTTTTAGCTTTATCAATATCTGTGAAGTTTGGAAAGCTCTTCAAGTGTTAACAGCTGCAGCAATCACCTTGGATCGGTTAGGTAATCACTCAAAAAGACCTGTACTGCCGCTGAAGGCAAAACGGCAGGTGGAATACTATGAACTTCTTGGAAACGAAAACGATGAACATAAAACGCAGCTTTCTTGTCACTTTTTCTTATTTGATGCGAACAGCGAGAAGCCTGGAGAGAACAAGCCTTTGACTGAGGCACACGGAAGGCGCCTTCCCGTCTCTCGTAACCGTGACAGGACTAGCCTGTGAAAAAAAGCCGCTCCGAGTCTCGGCACCTCCGCGGTAATACGGGGACGGTCGCTCCCAGATTCAGCAGAAGGATGCCACTTTCGTTTTCCATTTTTACTATAGGCGCGCAAAGTACACCAGGAGCCCGTCACCTCAGACGAAGCAATTCGCTAGTCGGTTGCTTACGACGGACGTGACGTCCATGTGACGTCCCTTATCGCCACATACCGGCAGCCGGATTGAAACTCCCGCGGGCAGTTTCGCTTCCGGGTTTTAATGGTTCTCGCCAGCCCGGCCCCGCCTCTTTCGCACATTCCTCCGCGCTTTTTGTTTTTGTAGGCCCCGCCCCTTCTCCCTCCTTCGACCCACCTCAGTGTCATGCAAGCCCCGCCCCCTACGTGGCCCCTCCCCTTTCCTCAGCAGAGACGAAACCGTTTGCTGAGCCTGTTAAGGAGAGCGGCGTCGGACGGGGGAGCCAACTCGCTGCTCAGTAGCTTTCGCTACTTGTGCGTCCCAACATGGCAGCGGCAGGAATGGGTGGCAGCGGCAAAGCCCTGACCATATTCCTGTATGACCGGCGTAAGGAGGACGCGGCAGATACCGGCGAGAAAGTTCTGAAGTGCCGCGAAGAAACCTTTGAGGACTTCCGTAAGGCCGCGTGCCAGGTAACGGGGGGGCGCGCGGAAAAGAGGGGGTGAGGTAAAGTGAGTCAGTCTTTTTAACGGACTGCGGGGAGGTGACGCCTCTCGATGTGGAACGCCCCTCATTCCGCCTCAGTTTCTCGTTCGCGGCCATGCGCGCGCTCACCATTCCGCACCTGCCAAAGTGCTCGGAGTGCCGGAGACGTTCTAGAAGAACTTGAACTTCAGCACCTGGCGCTGGCAGCACGTGCCGCATAAGGGGCTGGAGGGCGGAGGAGCTTTCTCTCAGGTGTGCGGGAAGGTGCGAAGAAAGCAAGCGTAAAGGTAGGTTGTGACAACCTTTTGCGCAGGAAGGCGCGGGTCAGAGCCTTCCTTGGTAGCCTGGCTTGTTCAGAAACAGGTTTCCTGTGCGAATGCAGCACCAAATCTCCCTGTTTTTCCTTTTTATTTTGTGTTAACACATATTGAAAGTATGGTCACATAAAGCAATATGCAAGTCATCTCAAACACATCAGCAGAAACTGGAAACATTAAGGGCACAGTCCTAACCAGCTTCTCAGCACTGACATAACGGTGCCAATGGGGCATGTGCCGCATCCTGCAATTGGAGGGGCAGTCACAGAGGCCTCCTCAAGGTAAAGGAATGTTTGTTCCCTTACCTCGGAGCTGCATTGCCCTTAGCCTGGTACTGGAAAGTTGGTTAGGATTGCGCCCTAAATAATGTACCAATTGAAGTTGTAAATGTCATCCTTTCATGTTTCTGTGCATCATGTAGGTTGTTTTTATGCATGACCAGTGTCAGGCATGTTTTCCTGCATGTAGTTTTTTTTTTTTGTACTTGAAAACCATTTTGCATCATACTATGGCCTGTCATGTCATAGTTTTTGGCAGTAGTGTAGTGCCTACTTTCTAATTGGTCAAAAGTGACTTTCAGCTGGTTGAGACAATTCTGGAAGTTTAAACTGGTACTATAAGTTTAAGGGTGTATTTGCAACTTGCATACTGTACAACTGGTTCATCATTGCAATCATACACAGGCCCCCATTCTGCAGTTTAGGTAGCTTGCCTGGATGTGAAGGAAGGGGCCAGGATGAGTCCAAGTAGACATTAGGAATGTTTACATCCTTAAATGTGTGGGATTGGTTAAGACTATAAGTGTTATCTGAAGTGGCCATTTGTGTTTAGAGGTGTTGTTATATCAAACAGTGTCTGATTTGCTTGCATTGTGTGCACATGTCCATGGCAGTTCCAGACATCTCTGTGGGAGAAGAACCAGGATACTTGGTAGCAGAGATGCAACAAGGATGGAGCCTGAGGGGCAGCTGCCCCAGGGCGCTACACCAAGGGAGGGCGCAATTTTCCTGTGGACCCACTTTAAAAATGTTAAAAAGTAAAGAAAAAAGCCCTAGATAGCTTACCCTACTGTTGCACAGAAAAACCATAGAATTTGAAGAACTCTCTAGGCAGTTTTCTGAGGTCCCTGCTGCCTCTTCTGGGTTGCATGGAGACCCCTCCCTTTGCCCAGGGGCACCATATATACTTGCTTGTCCCAGGCGCTTTTTTGTCTAGTTACGCTTCTGTTTGGCAGATTACTGGCTTTTACTGTCAAGATGAGATCACCAGTACAGACATTTTTGTGTATAGCAATGACATGTAAACAGAAAATGTAAAAGCTGTTGACTTTTTCTTAAAATGACTAATAGTGGTCCATAACTAGAATTGATTAAATGACTAAAAGCTGCCCTACACAGAGTGCCAAAGATATTGGCAAATTGTTTGCTTTCATTTTTCCAGCATTGTTGATGCTTCCTCAAACACCAAGAACAAGATAAGATTGTGTCCCATGAGCAAATATGCTTGCTTATTGAATTACGTAGAAAAAATTTGGGGATGTTGTTAATAGTACTTGATAATAGTATAGTGTAAGAAAATACTATATAGACTGCAGCAACATGCAGTGTAGGGGTAGAAGGTGAGACAGAACAACCCCCCCCCCCCGGAGTTCTTTGAAATGTGCTGCCACTGCTCTGATCAGGCAAACACAACCTATGGGTTCTGTGCAGCTAGAGTCTGTGGGTTATAAGTGTTTGTGGGATCACAGCCACCACAGCGACAGTGGAGGCACTTTTCAAAGAACTCTGATGGAGCGGTTCTGCTTCACCTTCCGCTCCACACTGCATGTCATTGTTAAACTGTGGAGAAAAGATCCAGTACAGATACCATAAGAGGTGTAAACTGCTTAAAGGGTAAGTAATTTTTTTAAGCAGACTTTCAAGGTGGACAGGCATTAGCTACATGCATTTAAAGATGGGATAACATTTAAAGATGGGAGATGGGATAAAGGTGGGAGTTCATTTATAGATGGGATAACAACAGAGATGAGGCTAGGTAAGTCCCTATTGTTGCCTCCTTGGTTTCCCTATCAGAATTAGCAAAGAACTGCAGATTCCCATTTAGGCTGAGTGGACGGGGAGGGTGGTAAATTCATCCCTGAAGGAGGGGGTGCTCCTGCCTGCCTTGAAGCAGGTGATGGTTCGCCCCCTCCAGAAGAAACCCTCCTTGGATCCCACTAATTTGAACAACTTTTGGCCAGTCTCGAATATCCCATTTCTGGGCAAGGTGATTGAGCGGGTGGTGGCGTCCCAGCTTCAGAGGGTTCTGGACCCATTCCAATCTGGCTTCAGGCCGGGTTTCGGGACGGAGACTGCCTTGGTCGCCTTGGTGGATGACCTTCGCGGGGAATGGACAGGGGGAGTGCGACCCTGTTAGTCCTGCTGGACCTCTCGGCGGCTTTCGATACCATTGACCAGGGTGTTCTTCTGGGTCGGCTGGCCGGGTTGGGGCTTGGAGGCACTGTTTTGAAGTGGTTCCGCTCCTTTCTGGCTGACAGATCCCAGAAGGTGGTGCTGGGGGACACTTGTTCGGCACCCCGACCTCTTAACTTTGGGGTGCCACAAGGTTCCATCTTATCCCCCATGCTATTTAACATCTACATGAAACCACTGGGATAGGTCATCCGGGGGTTTGGAGTGGGGTGCCATCAATATGCTTATGACACCCAACTTTATCTCTCCTTTCCCCCATGATTCTGAGGAAGTGGTTGAGGTCCTGGATCGCTGCCTGGAGGCGGTTGGGGGCTGGATGTGGGCGAACAAGCTGAAATTAAATCCAGATAAGACAGAGGTGCTTTTGGTTCGGAAATCCACAGCTTGGGTATTGGACTATCGCCCTGCTCTGAATAGGGTTGCACTCCCTCTGAAGGAGCAGGTTTGCAGCTTGGGGGTTCTCCTGGATCCACAGCTGCACCTGGAGTCCCAGGTGGCGGTGGTGGCCAGGGGAGCCTTTGCTCAGCTTTGGCTGATTCGCCAGCTGCGACCGTACCTGAGCTGCACGGACCTGGCCACAGTGACCCATGCCCTAGTGACATCCAGATTAGATTATTGCAATGCGCTCGACGTGGGGCTGCCTTTGAAGACGGTCCGGAAATTACAACTAGTACAGAATGCGGCTACTCGTGTGGTTGCTGGGGCACATCGATTCGACTCTGTCGGGCCTGTCGACACTGGCTGCCGGTTCCGTTCCGGGCCCGATTCAAGGTGCTAGTTTTGACCTTTAAAGCCCTTTACGGCTTGGGGCCGGGGTATTTGAGGGACTGCCTCCTTCCATATAATCCTGCCCGTACTCTTAGGTCTTCTGGGGGGGGCCCTTTTGACAGTGCCGCCACTGGGAGAGGTGAGAGGGGTGGCGGCCAGGAATAGGGCCTTCTCGGTGGTGGCCCCCCAACTTTGGAACGCCCTCCCCTTAGAATTAAGAACTGCTCCCTCTTTGGCAACATTCCGGCGGGGGTTGAAGACCTTTTTATTTCAACAAGCTTTTATATATTGACAGGCAGACTGGTATTTTTTACATCTTTCAATCCACGGGGCTTGTTTAAATTTTTAACTGTTTTTAATATTGTTTTTAATATGTTTTAATTGTATATAGTGTGGCTTGTATTGCCTTTTAATTGTAAGCCGCCTTGTGTGCCTTCGGGCAGAAAGGCAGGGTAGAAATCAAATAAATAATAATAATAATAATGGCTGCTACTTTTTCTGGGAGGAAAGATATTTGTGCACAACTTTATAAGTACAGTACTATGATACACCTCTGTTTTGTACTTGTTGTTCAGTACAAAGGTCTGCTGAGAAATGGTTATTAGCGCATATACTGATGCAATGCTTCTAATTAAAGTATAAACCAAACACAAGGAGGGTATTATGATTAGGTGCTCAGAGACTTTCTGTAGAGCGGGTGAAACTGTGTTCTAAATGTTATAGCTTGTACTCTGAGATTCTTAAATTGTAGAAAACTGTAAGTAAAGCTAGTTAATACATTGTTGATATGCCAGGATGAAAAAAGTGGTGACCACTTTTAACTGTGTTAAAAGTAAGGCTCAGGTTATATAATGAACACACTATTAAGAAAAATCCAGAGAAAAGTGCCAAGAAAAAATTGAAGCTTGAAATTATTGATGAGACTGCAGTGAAACTCCAGACTGTTGAGGGAGGGACATGAAATAAGTAGGTTTCTGCAAGGGCAAATAGGCTACTTTAGAATGTTTGCTGCAAGGGAGTGGCAGTGAGATAAAAGTGTCTTATTGTCCTATGTTAGTGATGGCGAACCTTTTGGGTTTGGTGTGTCAAAAATGTTTAACTTGACTCTGCTGGTGTGTTAACCCCTCCCCCCAACAAAAGACAAACAATTCTTTGTATTCATTTATTTAAACAAAAAATATAGTCCAATAATGTGTGCTGCTTTGTATTATATAAACACCAAATAATTATAAAAATGAATACAACAACTTCAATTTTTGTCAGGTGTTGGTGAACGCTGGTGTGTCACCCCAAACATAAGAACATAAGAAGAGCCCTGCTGGATCAGGCCAGAGGCCCATCTAGTCCAGCTTCCTGTATCTCACAGCGGCCCACCAGGTGCCCCAGGGAGGCATGAGACAACAAGATGCTTGGATCCTGTTGCCACTCCCTTGCACCCAGTACTCTGAAGTAGCCCACCACCTTTGTAAGGAGGTTGCACAATCCATCATTGCCTATAGCCCACGATGGACCTTTCCTCCAGAAATCCGTCCAATCCCCTCTTAAAGGCATCCAGACCAGATGCCATCACCACCTCCTGTGGCAAAGAGTTCCACAGATTAACTACCCGCTGGGTAAAAAAGTACTTCCTTTTATCTGTTTTAACTCTCCCAACCCTCAGTTTTAGCGGATGTTCCCTGGTTCTAGTGTTTTGAGAGAGGGAAAAGAACATCCCCCTATCGACTCTATCCCTTCCATGCATAATTTTGTATGTCTCAATCATGTTCCCCCTCAGGCGCCTTTTTTCTAGACTGAAGAGCCCCAAACGCTGCAGTCTTTCTTCATAAGGGAGGTGCCCCAGCCCCGTAATCATTTTCGACGCTCTCTTCTGCACCTTTTCCAACTCCACTATGTCCTTTTTGAGGTGCGGCGACCAGAACTGTACACAATATTCCAGGTGTGGCCTTACCATCGATTTATACAATGGCATGATAATATTGGCTGTTTTATTCTCAACCCCTTTTTTAATTACCCCAAGCATGGAATTGGCCTTCTTAATTGCTGCCGCACACTGGGTCGATACCTTCATTGAATTGTCCACCAGCACACCAAGATCTCTCTCCTGAGCTGTCACAGACAGCTCAGAACCCATTAGCCTATAGCTGAAGTTTTGGGGTTTTGCCCCAATGTGCCTCACTTTACACTTGTCTATGTTGAAACACATCTGCCATTTTGCTGCCCATTCCCCCAACTTGGAGAGATCCTTCTGGAGCTCTTCACAATCCTTTCCGGTTTTTACCACCCAGAAAAGTTTTTACCACCCATCTGAAAACTTGGCCACCTCGCTGCTTATCCCTATCTCCAGGTCATTTATGAATAAGTTGAAAAGCACGGGCCCCAAGACAGATCCCTGGGGCACTCCACTTTTCACCTCTCTACATTGTGAAAATTGCCCATTGACCCCCACTCTCTGTTTCCTGGCCCTCAACCAATTCTGGATCCATAAGAGGACCTGCCCTCTTATTCCCTGACTGTGAAGTTTCTTCAGCAGCCTTTGATGGGGGACTGTGTCAAACGCCTTCTGAAAATCCAGGTATATGATATCCACAGGTTCACCCACCCTTTCAAATAATTCCAAAAGGTTCATGAGGCAAGACTCACCCTTACAGAAGCCATGCTGACTTTCCTTTAGTAGTACTTGTTCCTCTACGTGTTTTAGGATTTTATCTTTGATGAGGCTTTCCACCATCTTACCGGAACAGATGTTAGGCTGACCGGCCTGTAGTTTCCAGTGTCCCCCCCTTCTCCCTTTTTTAAAGATTTTGCGTGACATTGGCTATCCTCCAATCCTCTGGCACCGTGGCCGTTCGAAGGGACAAGTTGCATACTCTAGTTAGGAGGTCAGCAACTTCATTCTTTAGTTCCTAAACATTGTGGTGTGTCACCTTTGACACGCGTGTCATAGGTTCACCATCACTGTCTTATGTGTTCCCTGCGGCACCTTGGGGGCCACTGTGAGATACAGGAAGCTGGACTAGTTGGGCCTTTAGCCTGATCCAGTGCGGCTATTCTTGTGTTGGCCTTCACTGTGGAAATAGAACAGATATATGTATATCTGCTTTGTAATTTTCTGGGTCTCCCCTTGAATCCCTTTATAAATTCAGCATTACATTGTCTACTTTCCAATCAGTCCAGTCAACTGGGCTGATCTAGAAGAAACCATTTGACTTGGAAAAACTCCCTCACAAAAGCCTGAGTAAAATTAGTGCTGTAGGGTGGGTCTCCATATGGACTGATAACTGGATAAAAATTTGAATACAGGGGTTAAAGTCAGTGTACAGCTCTCACAGTGGAGGGAGGTACCATATATACTATCATTTATATTAAAAAAGTAAGCCTAAAAATCAACCCTGAAAAGCTGGCTCGTCTTCTTAACAGGCACTTGTGATCCTGGCCCTTGTGCCACCCAGGGCCAGGAACACAATATGCAGTCCCCCACCAGTTGCGTTCAAAGGCCTAATAATGTAACTTCCAGTTTCTGCCAAAAACTGAAAGTGACTTTTGTATGTCTTCCAGAGGCCTCAGAAGGCCTTCTAAGGCCTATAAACATCCTTCTAAAGATTAAAAAAACAGGTGGCAGGGAGGAAGTCACAGCACTGTCTCCTGTCAGGTGGTATTTGTCCTCCTCCTCCTCCTCCTCCTCCTCGGTATGCTAGTGTTAACCATTTTTTACCATAGGTGCATTTGAGCATCGCTGCCAAAAGTGCCTTTTTGCAATATGCTCAGAGGAGTGAAGATTTTCTCATAATATTTTGTTGTGCTTTTTGTCCTCACAAAAACAAAAAGAGTGGATATCTGTCTGGTTCCTCTCTTCAAAATTGATTCTTCTCATGCAGAATTATAAATAGATTCTTTGATTCTAAAAAGGTTGTTTAACTTCTACCATACATTTCTGTCCACAGGGATGCTCAAAGGTCTGTGCTGCATTGTGAATAGCCGTAATAAAATAGTTTCTTGGGTGTGAAGTACTGGATGCTGTGTTCCTACTTTCATCCTGTCCTCCTCCATACAAAATACCATATATACTCAAGAACAAGTCGATCTCATGGATAAGTTGAGAGCAAGTTCTGTTGTAGTATTTGTGTAAATAATAGCAGAGTTGGAGGCTCGGATACCCATTCCAGCGCTTGCCTTAGCGCTCCGGAGCGAAGGAACGAGGCGCTCGCTACATCTCAATAAACAAAGTCTCTTTATTGGTTTCAGTAGCGAAAGTGAGATAGGTGAAAAGTTCAGTCTGCCGGTTGAGAAAGCCGGCGAAGTCTTTGCCGCTCGCAGGCGGCGTTTCAGTGCAGCTTTTACATCTTAGTGCACACACAGTGAAATATTCCTTCTACACAAGAACAAAAGGATGCAACCAGAGTATATCTGGTAGGTGGATACCTGAAGACCCTTGTGCCCCATTTTACCCAATGAGGTGCCCCTTTGGACACTATGATCTCATGAGAAAGCAAAGTGTTTGTAGCCAGTTCTTCCCGTGTGAAATTGCCTGCTTTCATTACACTATCGGAAAGGGAGTAAAGCTAGTTGCCCTAACAAGCTTGGGAAGCTGACCAGCTCAAGGACTCACAGGTGTCTATCTGATCTGGAGAAGCAGAGACGGAATGCCAGTTTCAACCAGTTCTGGACTGTGAGATGTGAAACTGCAACAAGTTCTAAGCCCAAAATAATAAAAAAATTGCTATGACTCATGCATAAGTCGAGGGTGAAACTTAGGGGGCAGGTATGAAATTATTTGAAAATGACTTATCAGTAATTCTTCTGAGACAGCAATAGAAAGCCAACCAAAAAATGAGCTATTGCACATTCTTCTTAGGCAGCACAGAAATAGAGCTATTCTCCAAACAATAAGGAGGAGAGATGAAGGTGCTTATTGGAGTTGTAGCACAGCACCTCGACAGCAGCAGCCTTCATAATGACTACAATTCCCAAAAGCACCTTCACCCCTCTGCTTGTTTGGAGAAGAAGGAAAACGGCTACTGTTTTTTTGCTTGCTGTCTGTTGGTGCCTGAGAACAATTACTGGTAAGTAAAATTGCTCTGGTTTTTTTCCAATGCCCCCAGCTTTCTGCTTCTTAGCCCTTCCCCTATCCAAGCTGCTGTTAAAAGCTTTATTAACTGTATTGACCCATATATAAGTCGATCCATGTTTTCAAGGTCAATTTTCAGACATAAATTTTTAGACTTATACATGAGTATATACAATAGAACAAGAACTCTGCAAAATGAGTTCTGAAAATGAGAGCTTCTTACATGGCAGAACTCAAATGGAAAGTTATTGAGGGCACAATTTTTAAACAAAAAATATAGTCCAATAATGTGTGCTGCTTTGTATTATATAAAGAAACACCAAATAATTATAAAAATAAAAAAATGAATACAACAACTTCAATTTTTGTCAGGTGTTGGTGAACGCTGGTATGTGACCCCAAACATAAGAAGAGCCCTGCTGGATCAGGCCAGAGGCCCATCTAATCCAGCTTCCTGTATCTCACAGCGGCCCACCAGGTGTCCCAGGCACCTTCTTATGAGACAACTCCAGGTTAGGAGTTAGGCCAGCAAAGTTTGACCAGCACAAGGGATACCATAAAGTATCAACCACTAAAGTGTCGACTGCTCTCAGAGTCAGAGAGGCCAGCACACAGATGTGCGCCATCCTCTCTGACTCCAAGAGTGGTCCAAACATATTTCATGATGGCCCTTGTGCCAGCCAAACTTTGCTGACCTAACTGTGCTGGCCTCACTCCAGGTTATGATTGCATCCTGTATCTGGCTCACAGGCTTCACTTGACCAAAGTCTAAAATACACAACTAGAGTCACATCATCACTATGGGTGGTAAGTGCCAATTGGTTATAATGTTTTATGTTAAACGAAGACTAAGGGCCCAATCCTATCCAACTTTCCAGCACTGATGGAGCTAAGCTAATGGGGCATATGCTGCATCTTGGAGGAAGGCAATCATGGAGGCCTCCTCAAGTAAGGGAACATTTGTACCCTTACCTTGGGGTTGCATTGCGGCTGCATCTGCAATGGAAAGTAGGATAAGATTGGCCCTAAAATTAATCAAGGTACTGAATGAAAACGTACATTATTATTTACTACCCCTTCAATAAGTTTGACTATGTAATTCTTACTGGCAAGTCGTTAGATGTGCGTGAATGATTGCCAGCTTTTCCAGGTTCTGGCCTCAGGTAAAACAAAATTATCTAGTTCAGTATTCTTCAACCTTGGGGTCGGGACCCCAATGGAGTCACGCTCAGTTTTTGGATGACGGCAACTTATGGGAAAAGGGTTGAAGATAACTGGACTAGAGCACCACCTGCTAAAGGGGGAAGCATCTGATGTACCTCTTCAGGTACCAGAAGATTGTGTCCCAAACCTGCTCAGGTTCTTAGTAATTGTTCTAAAATAGCTTTTATTAGTGCCAGGCTTATTAATGGTAACTTTTCGTTCTAGTAAGAATATTTAGTTACAATGAACAGTGCTGGGAGCAAGGAGTTGGTGGAATCAGCAGTGAGGTCCCCAGTCTCAAACTTTATTTTCTTACATATTGGAGACATGGCATGAAAAAGGTTGAAGAAGACCATTGATCTAATTCAAAGAATTTAATAAGACCTTAAGTTGTACACTTAATTTATCTACTGGTCATAGCAAATTTCATTATTTTTGCCCTCATCAACGAGATCAACTTATATGCAAGCATATACAGTTGAATCAAAAACCTGTACTGAAACCATAAATTAGCTGAAGTCATGGCCCAATCTTATCCAACTTTCCAGCGCCAATACAGCCAAGCCAATGGGATGGGCGCTGCATCCTGCAGGGGGGGAAAATAACAGAAAATCTCAAGGCAAGGGAAGATTTGTTCCCTTACTTCGGGGCTGCATTCGTGCTGGAAAGTTGGATAGGATTTGGCCCTCAGAGTAGTATTATGGACAAGTTTGTGGATGACACCAAATTATTCAGAACCAAAAAAGCTCAGACTGTGAAGAGCTCCAAAAGGACTATTCTAAATTGGATGAATAAGCAACAAGATAGCAACTGAAGTTCAGTGTAAGTGTAAAGTGGTGCAGAGTGGGTCAAAAAATGATCACTGTGTATACTGATGATACTTGTGGTGGTGGTGACTGATTAGGGATGAAATCTTGGGATGAAATCTTGGGGTTGCGATGGATATCTTAATGAAATACACTCAG
Source organism: Lerista edwardsae (assembly GCA_029204185.1). NCBI lineage: Eukaryota > Metazoa > Chordata > Lepidosauria > Squamata > Scincidae > Lerista > Lerista edwardsae. The sequence continues at coordinate 10,600,332 of JAJKFI010000031.1, forward strand.
TAGAAAGGAACTGTGAAACAAAGTAAATTCCATGTTATGGATTAATTAGGAAAGGTATTGAGAATAAGATGACCAGTAATATAATGCCATTATATGAATACACGTTTATAGATAGATAAAACAATGTTTGGAGTATTTAGAGTTTGGTTGTTATACATAAAAAATAACAGAGCTGAAAAAGATACAGAATGGTCAGCCAAAGCAATCAAGGTATAGAAGTACTTTCCCCGTGTGAAAAGAAAAAAACCTCATGCCCAGGCTGAATGTTAAATACATCAATGGGAAATCACATTCTGAATGTCAACTTATGTGTGATTTGCAACCCACCTTCATTCCAACCCAGGGGTTTATTAACGGAAAAAGTCACACTAGTTGCACTTCCAACGCTGTCAATCATTGTTTGTCTTGCCTTCTTTGAGGACTCAAAATTCATAGATATTGAACAACCATATGTTCAAAACCCATGTGATTGATTCTGAACAGGAGAATTAATACTTGGCTTATCCCATGAAGAAAAACTCACAGATAAAGAAACCCATGTGGGTTTTGAATCCAAGTATGATATAACTATGGAAAATGCTAATTTCCACATGGATTTTTTGCACATTTGTCCTGTGCCTTGGTTTAGAAAGAAGACTGAAAAGGAACATAATGGGTTATATATTTATAACTATATAAATATACAACTATGCATAATATTTTAAAGCTTGGATCATTTAATAATATTGGTGGTCAAAAGCTCTCCGCCAGTGCTCTCTGGCCAATGCTACTCCTAGCATCAGCTCACGAGCTCTAGCGCTGATGCAGGGGTGCCGGTCGGTGCCCCCACATGGGTGCTAGTGACATAGCGCCTACGCAGTGACATTGTCCGCACTGTGTCCAATGTAAGATTGCACCCTAAGTCTCTTTTAAGCATGATAGCTAAATAGAAGTAGGTTCAGGGCCGGGCAGTAAGCCACGGGCAGCCCTATCTTGTGTTGGAACAGGCAGGCCAGGTGGTCTGTGCTGTATCCACAGCAGGTTTAGCTCACCTCAGGGCAAAGAGATGTTTGTCCCCTTACCCCAGGGTAAGCCTCTGTCAGACCTATAGGTCAGCCACCCCTAAGAGCCAATGCAGGAGCAGTTAACCTGGCCATCTCCACGCATTCCTGGGTTGGCGCAACTGCCTGCGCCAACCCAGTGCATCTTGCGCTGTCATGGACGTGCCTTATGGCACATTTGCAACAGCCCTGGGGCAATGCAAGCAAGATGCATTGGCCTAGGAGGCGCTGGGGATTGTGCCTGTAGTGCTAGTTACTGGGAGTAGCAGTTGGATAGTATATTGCTTTCATACCCTGCTTGTGTGTGTCTTCCAGCATTTGGGCTATTCACTGTGGAAAACGGGGTGCTGGGCTCTTATTTACTGTAACCTCTCTCTCTCTCTCTCTCTCTCTCTCTCTGTGTGTGTGTGTGTGTGTGTGTGTGTGTGTGTGTGTGTGTGTAAAAATATTTAATGTACCTTCACCTTACACAGGTATTTGGCATAGCGTGTGAAGAAACATTTATTATTACAACAACAAGTAGAAAAGAGATCACAGATGAAAATTTCAGTAAGTATGTTTATGTAACAGGTACAATCTATACTAGACATAAACCTATCAAGAGCATCCCACCCCTTCTCCCAAATTTTGGTATTTAAGAGATTATAGGAATTTGCCAATTTTACCAAAGAGCTGATATGGTTCTTTATAGTTACTATTAAATGACAGGAATATTTTGATATGCATGATCAAGAAGGAAAAAACATTTCAGAGACCTGGGTGTTAATTTTTAGGAGCCAGCGTCACAAATTTTAGACACTGTTAGTAGCCATAGAAAAGACCTGCTTCAGATATTTTGATTGACCTGGCCAATCATATGTTTGAGAATTTTCAAGATATATTTTTATGGTAACTATTGAGTTGTTTTCATGCACTGCACTCTCATGCACTGCACTCTCACAAGTTTTTATTTCTAAATTTAAAGTAAAAAGTTTTTTATTAAGTAGTGTAAAAGTAATGTTGTTAGAAAGTACATTTTCACATTTTACGAAGTTAGTTTCCTTAACGTTTAAGGTTCTACATATATGTTGCAGATGAACTTGTTCAAGACAGAAAGACTTTCTACTTGCTGCAGTCTGTTGATCAGTCACTGTCTTCAGCAACAAAGGAGTGGATTGATTTCCTTCCACATTATGATACACTTGTTAAAAGTGGCATGTATGAATACTATGCCAGTGAAGGCCAAAATCCTCTGCGTAAGTATTTCACATGTTTTTGGAGTGGTAAATGTATAAGAGGCATTACATTGGCCATAAATGTGTTCACATTTATGAGAATTTTTTTCTGTTGAACAAAATGTTCAAGTGGTACATAAAAGTGGTGCTCGTGCAAGCTATCTCATTTCCCTTCTTGCTAAGGAAGCTGCCTGAACCCTCCAAAAATTACTCCTGAGGCCTAGGCGCCCTTGAATGGTGTGAGCTGCAGCACAGGGAGAAATGGGAGAAATGGGTAAAAATAGTACAAATAGGATCAATGAACAGAGAGGGCAGGGAAAAGAGTTGTCTTAGGAGACAATTCAGTGTAAATGTGTAACATTTAAAAATAAATACTTTTTTCCTTCCCTCATCTCAACAGTGGTAAGCTAGGTATTGTCCATTAATTTTATTGCATTTTTGCTTTTCTATTTATATCAGATTTCATGCTGAAAAGTTGTAGATTTTTAAAAAATCATGTCAGTATTCCAGTTGTTCAAAAGTTTTATAATGGTTTATGGCCGTAGGGAATATAATACACGAGTGTTTCCCATGTTTTGTTGGGAGCACTGTGGAGGAGGGGCTAAGGCAGTGATGCAATCCCCAGAATCCTGCCACTGCTAGGAACAGAAGGGTTTTTTCCTATTTACAGGACCCAGTGCCAGCCTCTGGGAGACACCTCCACAAGGCTTCCCAATCCTCAAAATAACAAAAAATCTCAATCAGAATTTACTTCTGGTTTTGTGGTAAATCCAGAAGTCTGATCATGATTTTTTTTTTGTTATTCTGAGGTTTGAAGAGCCCTATGGAGATATGTGCAGGACTACTTGCACACACACACCCCCGGAGGGTGGCACTTGTTCATATAAATAGAATCCCCCTTTTCTGTCCTCTGCAATAGTGCAATCCTGAGGATCATGTCACTGCCTTCCCTTCCCTGCCTACTCCTTAAAAGAACATGGACTAGTGCTTCCCGGGCTGGTGGGTTGTGATCTACCACTTTGGAAAGCACTGTTGTACACTAATAAGTCTCAATTATTGTAAGTTTCTGATAAGCGTATGTCAGAATTGTCATAGAGGAGGATAAAATGCAGCTTAAATTGCACATTGCTTCTCAGATGTTCTAATTTTTTCAGTAATAACACTCATGAAATATTCTCCTTCTTTATTTAGCATTTGCACTCGCAGAATTAGTTGATAACTCTTTATCGGCTACTTCCCAAAATACTGGCGTCCGGCGCATACAGTTAAAGCTGGTAAGGCACTAATATAAGGAACTGGTGTTTTGCAGGTGATAGAAATTAATGATCATCAACCATAGAATGTTCTGTCAGGAAGGATGTCTGGCCCAATGACCAAAGATAAGCCTGGCATAAGTAAACCAGCAGAATGTGCTAAGGGGGATGGAAGGGCAGGTACTAGATGAATGAACAGGATCACCCAATACAGATAGAAGTCTTGCTTGCTAGCTTTTGCTGAATCATCTTTGCTTGAGCTGAAAATATATTAAAAAATTCTGGTGCATACAATAATTCTGATGTACAGTCTGGCTGATTGGTCCCTGCAAGGGTTCTGACCGTGCTGTCTTGCTGGTGTTTCAGTACAGAGTTAAACAGTGGAATTGTTGATTGTAGGCATTGGCTGTTTTTTGTGGTCTTTTTGTCCATAGCACAGTCATACTGTTTCACAGTATCTTTATGACACATTTTTTTTATTTTTATACTAGTTATTTGATGACACTCAGGGAAAACCAGCTGTTGCAGTGATTGACAACGGAAGAGGCATGACTTCTAAACAACTTAATAATTGGGCTGTGTATCGGTTGTCAAAGTTTACGCGACAAGGTGATTCTGAAAGGTTAGCAAATTCTCATCTCAGTAATAGTTAAATACAGTCAACCCCCATTACTTGCTACCTCAGTATTTGTGATCTCACCTATCCACAAGGGGCTGTTTGGTGCCCTACCCCTCACTTCCCATGACCTTTTCCTCCATATGTGTGAAATAAACAGCCTCTTGAAATTCCTTTGGTTGCCCCAAAGCTCCAGCAACCCTCTCCTATCAACTCCCAGACAACTGCCAGATCTAAAACAATGAGAAAGAAGTACTGGCAACATCAATTCCCAACCAACAGCTGATCTAATCAGAGGTGATAGCAACAAGGGAGCATTTACATGCTAAGGGAGCATTTACAAATGACAAACCATGATGAGGGAAGAAAAGCAAAGAGGAAGCAAGGCAGTTCTCTTTGCTTTTCTTCCCTGGTTGGGATTTGTTATTTGTAGTCGCTCCCTTGGTGCGCCTGGGGCTTGTGGCTTTGTCTGTTGCTCCTCTCTAATTTGGGTGCTTTTGTGTCCTGGAGAATCTTTCTTGGAGAGTCTAGTGTGATCTGTGCTGTTTCAGATGAGAGCCAATTTTATTTTATGATGACTGCTTGTCAATGTAGTGCTGCAATTTGGGGGAACCTTAGAAAACAAAGCATTGCGTTCTCTGTACTGCACTTTAATCTGCTCATTTTCTGTGGGTTTTCTTTTTGCCAACTTTATGTTGTTCTATTATGCTCTACCTTTGTAGGGTGCCAACAATGTACTGTAATAAAAAAAATATGCTTGGAAACTAAGCCATGCTTTAAGAACATAGGAAAAAACCTTGCTGGATCAGGCCAAAGGCCCGTCTAGTCCAGCCACCTGCATTTCACAGCGGCCACCAGATGCCCCAGGGAGCACACAAGAAAACCAGATACTTGTATCCTGCTATCACTCCCCTGCATCTGGCATTTTAAGTAGACTATTACCCTTGCACCACCCCCAAGGAAGACACCAGACTGAGGTTGGGGTTCAACTTTATTAAGCACAAATGTAAATCATGTAACTACTGAACACCCATCCCTTCCTCCCTCGTCAGTCTGGGGTAGGCAAAAAACTACCATCCGTGGCTAATTTGGATGACAGAAAAAAATTCCTATCCAGCCCTCATGATGAGCGACCAGCTAATCTCAGACTGCACATACCCATCATAGCTTGTAACCTGTAATGGAGTTTTCCTCCATAAATCTATCCAATTCTCTTCTAAAGGCATCCAGGCCCAATGCCATCACTACATCTCGCAGCGAGGAGTTCCATATTCTAACTACATGCTGGGTAAAGAAATATTTTCTTTTGTTTGTTCTAACTCTAACACTGAGCTTTAGAGGATGTCCCCTGGTTCTGGTATTGTGTGAGAGGGAAAAGAGATTCCCTTTATCTACTCTATCGCCTCCATGCATGATTTTGTATGTCTCAATCATGTCCCCCCTCAGGCGCCTTCTTTCTAGACTGAAGAGCCCCAAATGCTATAACCTTTGCTCATAAGGGAGGTGCCCCAGCCCAGTAATCATTTTGGTTGCTCTCTCTTCTGTACTTTTTCTAATTCCACTATGTCCTTTTTGAGATGTGGACACCAAAACTGTACGCAGTACTCTAGGTGTGGCCTTACCATTTGCCTTGTACAATGGCAATACAATATTGGCTGTTTTTTCTTCTTCTCAATCCCTTTTCTAATTACCCCTAGCATGGAATTTGCCTTCTTCACTGCCACTGCACACTGGGTCGACGTTTTCATTGAGCTGTGCACCAGCACACCAATATTTCTATCCTGCTCTGTCACTGACAGCTCAGAACCCATTAACCTATATGTGAATTTTTGATTTTTTGCCCCAATATGCATTACTTTGCACTTATTTACATTGAAACGCATCTGCCATTTTATTGCCTGTTCTCCCAGTTGTGAGAGATCCTTCTGGAGCTCTTCACAATCCTTTCTAGGTTTTACCACCTGGAAAAGTTTAGTGTCATCTGCAGATTTGGCTATGCCTGTCTCCAATTCATTTATTAATAAATTAAAAAGCACTGGTCCCAGGACAGATTCCTGGGGCACACCGCTCTTCTCCTTTCTCCACTGTGAAAATTGCCCATTAATTCCCACTCTGTTTCCTGATCCTCAACCAATTTTCAGTCCATAAGAGGACCTGACCAGAAGTTTTTCCAGCAGCCTTTGGTGAGGGACTGTGTCAAATGCTTTCTGAAAATCCAGATATATAATACCTACTGGTTCACCAACATTCACATGCCTGTTGACCCTCTCGAAGAATTCCAAAAGGTTTGTGAGGCAAGACTTACCCTTACAGAAGCCATGCTGATTCTCCCGCAGCAAGGTTTGGTCTTCTATATGTTTTAGGATTTTGTCTTTGATGAGACTTTCCACCATCTTACCTGGAATGAATGTGAGGCTGACTGGCCTATAGATTCCTGGGTCCCCCCTCCTACCTTTTTTAAAGATTGATGTGACATTTGCTATCCTCCAATCCTCTGGTATCATGGCAGTTTTAAGGGACAAGTTGCTTATTATAGTCAAGAAATCAGCAACTTCATTCTTTATCTCCTTAATAACTCTTGGATGAATGCCATCTGGGCCATCTTTCTCTCAGTTTATTTTTTCTGTGCCTGTAAAGCACCTTTATTTGCTCATTTTCTGTGTTGTTTTTCCTTAAAATAGAATATAGGATAGAATAAAATAGAATATTATACAGTATATGCAATATAATAGTGCTTCCCAATTTGTAGGTCCTGACCCACTCTTTAAGGGGAGTGGCTCAGTTATGGGTGTCCCTATGATGCTTCTGCTATCACAGTGCCATGGGACACCCAGGGACTTCAGCCCTTACCTGGGGTTGTGCTGAGGTCTGAGGGGATCTAGGAGGCCCGCAGCCTCCTCCATGATGTAGAATGAACCCCAGCTTTTTGTGCATTGCACGAAAGCAGGAAGTGCTTGTCGCGCTAAAAATGGGACTTTATTCTGCATTGCAGAGATCCACAGAGGGGGATGCAGACCTCCCAGGCCCCCTCGGACCTCAACGTGACCTCCAGGTAAGGGCTGAAGCCCTGGGTGTCCTGTGGTGCTGCAATCACAATGGCGCCGTCGGGACACCCCTGCAGCCTCCAGCCCCACCCTGCAACTACTTTTCCAATGTCCAAGTAGGACTTTAAGAACCGCTGCAATATAACAATATATAGTACTGTATTAAAATATATTGGTTCATAATGTCCATAGAATGTATTGTGAAGAAGGTCCCCTTGCACCTAACTCCTTATTTCCCATAGGCTCAATGATTCAGTATCTGCGAATTCAGTATCCTCTAGCTTTTCCAGAAACCTAACCCTAGTGGGTAATGAAGATTGACTGTATAAAAAAGATGGATGTGTGAATAGTCTTCATTAGGAGAACACTGCTTTGTGCCATTGGCTCCCACTTGTGTAGCACAACCAGCACAGTTGTTGGCAAATGTGCAGATAAATGGAATCTTATGCATGATTGACTTGCATGAATTCTAGTATATGCACTCAGCCCCCCCCCCACTCAGCTCCCCCCCAGTTATAGAAAAGCAACAATTTAAATAGTGTAGGTGATTCCATCTGCCATTTGACTTATTCTGTTTATGACCTGGAGTGAACCTGAAAAGAGAATGAAGCTCCTGTTCCTTAGTTGTCTCAGTTCCTGCATGTCTCACAGGCTGTCACTGTAGTTCTTAAAGAGACAGGATGTATTTGATTTAAGGGAGTTTTGACTATACATGATTTTGGCTGTACATGTGTACCTCGGGTCATTACCCTCTCATAAGATGCAGACCAACTGTACCTAAATCCAGTAAGGAGTAGAGATATTACTACCAAAATAGAAAGGAACTGATATATGGTACCCAATTACCAATCAAACACGGATGCCGGAATAGGGTTTTCAAAGTTTATTCTGCAGCTGCAAGAAGGCTTCAGCTGTGCCCCTACGGGCAAGGCAAAAAAAAAAAAAAACCCAACTGAAGCCCCGAACACAAGATAAGGCATAGTTTATATACTTTTCTGTAAACAAGATCTGCTCATAGCAACGCGTTAGCAACCCGTTTCTTTTCTCCCAGATATCCTCCCCACCTTCCCTGTCTTTTCTGCTGATTTTTACTTTTTTTATGCATGTCAATTTGCCCCTGGAATCGCGCTACAGAACATCCTCGGTCCTTGGCATTCCAGACCCTTATCTGCTTAGCCTAAACATTCTCTCTAGCTGGTACAGACTGAAGCTGAAAGCATTCTCTGGGTATCTGTACAGAAACACAGGAAAAACATTGTTCTCCCTTGAAGCTACCTTTACATTAAAATCCTTTATTCAGCAAAGCCCACCATCATGTAACAGAATGAACAAGCAAAGGTCAACTTGGAATGAAAAAAGGCAAAGAAACAAAATGAGTAGAATAATGCTGGAAAATGAGTGGACTAGTTAAGCAACATAGGGATCTGCAGTTGAAACCTAGATCCAGTATATTTCTCAGTTGAAAAGACTTCAATGCAGTGTATTTCTTAAATGCTGAGAAATTAAATACTTACATTTTGAGATCAGTATTTAACCCTATCTTCCATGTTTGGCCTATCATTACAAATAGTAGTATTGGTGTACCAGATTTCGTATTCTGTTTTGTTTAAATGATTCATCTGGCAAGTTGTGAAATATGTGGTTATTCTCACATTGGTAATTGTCAACCTCATGAAATGGCCCAATAACTACCATGAAATAAATTCATTTTCCTGACCATTGGAATAAATGTATATTAGATATATTTTACTTGTTTGTGATATGGTAAACCTTACACAGTTGTGTCTTGATATTAACAAACTATAACATGGTGACTATTTATTTAATAGTTGCATACTTCTTTGGATTTATTGATTTAATATTATTGATTGCCATTTGTTTTACACAGGAAAAGTGGGATATAAATTCTGAACAATAGTTTGTGATATTTCTTTTTGTCTAATTTTGATGTTAGTGATCATTCAGGATATGTACGCCCCCCAGCAGTACCTCGCAGTTTAAACAGTGACATATCCTATTTTGGGGTTGGTGGAAAACAAGCAGTATTTTTTGTCGGGCAGTCTGTCAGAGTAAGTAAAATTTTGTTTTGTCATAGTTTTATGGTGCAGTCTTATGCATGATTTCCTGGGAGTAATGATGCCCCCCCCACACACACACTTTCTTCAACTGCACACAGAAATACTCAATCTCAGGCCCAGCTTTACAGAATTAAAGCCAAATCGAGGAAATTTATATTCTTTAACCAGCCAAATTACAAGGAGGCAGTGACTGGCTTTTATGGGGCTGTAGACTGGGTAGCAGAGCAAACAACCTCATAATGCCTCTAACTAGGCTAAAAGTAACAACAAGGCAAAGTTTCTAAAAAGAATACAGGCTCAACCTTTTTATACACTGATGTTTGATTCATGGATTAAACACTGAAGCCTGCTGCGGATGAGGAGGACCCTGCCTGTCCCCAGAGAAGTGGAAAAAACCATGTACAATTGCTGTTCTAAAAATTGCTTTTCTAGGGAATCATGCTAGTAGAACTGCTATTTTGTAGCTTGCTTCAAGAAAAGCGACCCCCTCCCTTCACTCTAGTTCACTGAGCAATGGAATGCGGAAATGATTAACTGGTTTCACTTCCATTTTACAGCAAGCAAGGGCTAGGAGAGGGAATTGCTTTTCTCAGAGCAAGCTGCAAAATAGCAGTTTTAATTGGCCGCCTGACTGATTTGTGTTTTGTTTTAACTTATTTAAAAAGCAGTTTTGGGTATCAGCGAGGAATCTCGGAACCAAAACCCAGCTGCTACTAAGGTCCCACCTATATAGGTTTTATTGAAAAGTCATAGAAAAACAATAATAAAAATAGTTTTGCATATAAGACGATATGTGGGTGTAGGATAACTAAAAATCATTCAGACAAGCATAGGTTAAGTGTAAAGAGCTGAAGAGAATGAATCAGGCTGCCAGCTAGGCAGAATTTTTTCAGCTCAAGACAGCCCAAAGACAGAAGAGAAGAAGACTGGTAAGAAGTTCAAAGTACGCATTAGGGGGTAAAATCTTAGGAGCATGGAAGAGTTTGTTAGAGATTGTAGGAGGAAGAGAAATTATCTATTTTTGGTCAACTGGATAGACATGGGTATACTGTTTTTTAACAAAATGAGACGAAGTTGCATGGCTTCACGTCCTGAGAAAAAAAATGGAAAATCACAGCCAAAAATATGCCCATTTGTGGGTGGGATAGGCAGTTCCCTAAGATTTAAAGTGGCTATTACAGCCAGAGGTTTCAAAGCAGAGAAATCCTTCTTGAAACGGACAAAGTAGAATTATCTGTTGGAGAGATATTACCAGAATTAGCTGCATGGACCCCGCACTAAGGATGAGAATGAAAATGACAAATTTCTGCTTCTTGAGCAGAGGTAGTTATAAGAATCTGAGCAAAGGATACACAAATACGATCTGGAACATCTCCTGGGTGTGCAGCCAGAAATTTCCTAGGCTTGGTTGAGTTAGGGTGTTAGAGATTGTAGGAAGAAGAGAAATTTTGTGCCCTTCCAGAAGGTTCTTGAAGGAACAAAAGTTACTGCAGGCTGCGTGAACCATCCATGCTTGAGCAAGACATTCTGAACAGGAGGTTTGAAAAGAGTGCCCAGGTGCCCTGATCATTAGGTAGTTCAGCTCAGTTTATTATTCAGGAAGATATGTGCTTGCAGACAGGATTATGTCTAGGTAGTGTTGCTGGATGCCCACTGTTGGTAAGCAGGCGGGCTTTATCATGCCATGTTAGTGCATCAGGGAATGAAAGAGTAAGTTGCATGCTGCTCTTTGGAGTTCTGAAGGGGCAAATTCATACTGATGTTCCTGCTATCTAGTGCACTTCTTGCATAATTGATATGCCTGCATCTCACATTGCCACAGGCAGTGCGTCTATTATTAGCTGTATCTCTTCTGATTATTTACATTAATTCCTTGTACAGATGATAAGCAAGCCTTCAGATTCTCAAGATGTTCATGAACTTGTCCTTTCTAAAGAGGACTTTGAACAGAAAGAAAAAAATAAAGAGCATATATACAGGGGATACATTAAAAACAGAAAGGTAAGATAATAATATCACAGTTTTGCTTAGGCATGTAAAACATTAAAAATTCCTCTTCCTATTTAGGATGAAACATGATAACCTACTTTGAATGTAGGCACACGATTGGTCCATCTACCTCAGTATTGTCATAACTGACTAGCAGACAGGAGTTTTGCGTTGCCATACCTGGAGACACTAGAGATTGAACCGGGGATCTTCTATATGCAATGCAGATATTCTTCCACCAAGCTATGTTCCATCTGTTTGCAGGGAGCTGCGAGGATGTGAGCAATTGAAATGCATGAATTATAGCTCCTAGTTTTCTTTCTTTTTAAACGGGTTAAGAACGGGAAGTGTGGTCATTGCCAAGATTTTTTTAATCTCATAGTTTTCCATGTTCCTAATATTTGATCCTTTGATGAATTAATAGCCAAACTAATGATTACGGTATTCTTTTTGACATTTTTTTATTCAATTGTCATAGCCAACTGATTCTTCTCACATTGTTAACGATGATGAGCGATTCCTGTTCAGTCTTATCAAGGAAGAAAAGGACAAAGAAAGTTTCACTGCAGTAGTTATTACAGGTGTGCAGACAGATCATGTGCAATATCTGAAAAACAATTTTCATCTCTGGACAAGGCAGCTAGCGTAAGTAAAATGCTTCTTCAGGCTGAGTGGGGAGTACATTCAAATGCTTTTGACTACAGAATGGACAGTCATATCCTGTCAGTCTTGGGAACTTTAGAACATACCCAAAACATAGAAATTAACTTGGATGTAATATTATGCTAGATCTCTTGGGCTTTTTTATTTTTTTTATTTTTTTGAGGGGGGAATATATGGGAGGGTCATTTCCCCCATACATGCACACCATTTTATTTTTTTTGTGCAAGGACAGGAAGTACTAAAGTCTTCCCTTTTCTGTCCCAGGTTATGTTGGTCATCAACACTTGGGCTCTCTGAAATAAGGAAAAGGTGTATGAGAAACAACTTGAATTTTTATATATAGTCCTGATTTCAGATGCCTATTGTGATATCAATTTTGCAACTCTAATTTAGGATAAAGTAAATACGGGTGTACCCTGATATCTGCTGATTTGGTATCTATAGTTCGTTATCCACAGATACCCTGGATATTGGGACGCCTATTAAAAAGATTGTTGTTGTTGTTCAGTCGCTAATTCGTGTCCGACTCTTTGCGACCCCATGGACCACAGCACGCCAGGCCTCCCTGTCCTCCACTAGCTTCCGGAGTTCGCCCAATTTCATGTTCATTGCTTCGGTGACACTATCTAACCATCTCATCCTCTGCCGCCCCCTTCTCCTTTTGCCTTCAATCTTTCCCAACATGAGGGTATTTTCTAAAGAGTCCTCTCTTCTCATGAGGTGGCCAAAGTATTGGAGCTTCAGCTTCAGGATTTGTCCTTCCAGGGAGCAATCAGGCTTGACTTCCTGGAGGATTGACCGATTGGATCTCCTTGCAGTCCAGGGGACTCTCAAGAGTCTTCTCCAGCACCATAATTCGAAAGCATCTATTCTTCGGCGCTCTGCCTTTCTTATGGTCCAGCTCTCACAGCCATACATTGCTACTGGGAAAACCATAGCTTTGACTATGCGAACCTTGGTTGGCAGGGTGATGTCTCGGCTTTTGATTAAGTTGTCTAGGTTCGCCATAGCTTTCCTCCCAAGAAGTAAATGTATTTTAATTTCATGGCTGCAGTCACCATCTGCGGTGATCTGGGAGCCCAGGAAAATCAAGTCTGTCACTGCTTCCATTTCTTCCCCATCTATTTGCCAGGAAGTGATGGGAGTGGTTGCCATGATCTTAGTTTTTTTAATGTTGAGCTTCAAGCCAATTTTGGCACTTTCCTCTTTCACCCTCATCAGAAGGTTCTTTAGGTCTTCCTCACTTTCTGCCATTAGAGTGGTGTCATCTGCATATCTGAGGTTGATATTTCTCCCAGCGATCTTGATTCCAGCTTGTGAATCATCCAGCCCTGCCTTCCTCATGATGTACTCTGCATATAAGTTAAATAAGCAGGGTGACAGGATACAGCCTTGTCGTACGCCTTTCCCAATTTGAAACCAGTCGGTTGTTCCATGTCCAGTTCTAACTGTTGCTTCCTGACCCGCATACAGGTTTCTCAGAAGACAGATAAGGTGGTCTGGTACTCCCATCTCTTCAAGAACTTGCCACAATTTGTTGTGATCCACACAATCAAAGGCTTTAGCATAGTCAATGAAGCAGAGGTAGATGTTTTTCTGGAACTCTCTTGCTTTCTCCATGATCCAGCGAATGTTGGCAATTTGATCTCTAGTTCCTCTGCCTCTTCGGAAACCAGCTTGTACATCTGGTAGTTCTCGATTCACATACTGCTGAAGCCTAGCTTGTAGGATTTTGAGCATCACCTTGCTAGCATGTGAAATGAGTGCAATGGTGCGGTAGTTCGAGCAATCCTTGGCATTGCCCTTCTTTGGGATTGGAATGTAGACTGATCTTTTCCAGTCTTGTGGCCACTGTTGTGTTTTCCAAATTTGCTGGCATATGCAGTGCAGCACTTTGACAGCGTCATCTTTTAAGATTTTGAGTAATTCCGCTGGAATGCTGTCAGCTCCACTAGCTTTGTTGTTAGTGATGCTTTCTAAAGCCCACTTAAACTTCACACTCCAGGATGTCAGGTTCGAGCTCAGTGGCTCATTGTGGTTATCAGGAACATTTAGATCGGCCTTATAGAGTTCCTCTGTGTATTCTTGCCACCTCTTAATCTCATCTGCTTCTGTTAGGTCCTTGCCATTCTTGTCCTTTATTGTGCCTACCTTTGCACGGAATTGTCCTTTGACATCTCCAATTTTCTTGAAAAGATCTCTAGTCTTTCCCATTCTATTGTTTTCCTCTATTTCTTTGCATAGCTCATTTAGGAAGGCCTTCCTATCTCTCCTTGCTGTTCTCTGGAAATCTGCATTCAGTTGGGTATATCTTTCCCTTTCTCCCTTGCTTTTGGCTTCCCTTCTTTCCTTAGCTATTTGTAAAGCCTCTTCAGACAGCCACTTTGCCTTCTTGCATTTCTTTCTCTTTGGGATGGTTTTAGTTGCTGCCTCCGTCCAAAGTTCTTCAGGCACTCTGTCTACCAAATCTAAGCCCCTAAATCTATTTGTCACCTCCACTGTATATTCGTATGGGATCTGATTTAGGTCATACATGGAGGGCCTAGTGGTTTTCCCTACTTTTTTCAGTTTAAGCCTGAATTTGGCAATAAGAAGCTCATGATCTGAGCCACAGTCAGCTCCAGGTCTTGTTTTTACTGCCTGTATAGAACTTCTCCATCTTTGGCTGCAAAGCATGTAATCAATCTGATTTCGATGTAGACCATCTGGTGAAGTCCATGTGTACAGTCACCGTTTGTGTTGCTGGAAAAGTGTGTTTGCTATGACTAATGTGTTCTCCTGACAAAACTCTATCAGTCTTTGCCTTGCTTCATTTTGTACTCCAAGACCAAACTTGCCTGTTATTCCTATTACCTCCTGACTGCCTACTTTAGCATTCCAATCCCCTATGATGAGAAGGACATCTTTTTTGGGGTGTTAATTCTAGAAGCTGTTCTAGGTCTTCATAGAAACAGTCAACTTCTTCCTCTTCAGCACCAGTAGTTGGGGCGTAGACTTGGATTACTGTGATGTTGAAAGGTTTGCCTTGGATCCGAATGGAAATCATTCTATCATTTTTGAGGTTATACCCCAGTACTGCTGTTCTCACTCTCTTGTTCACGATGAAGGCTACTCCATTTCTTCTAAGGGATTCCTGCCCACAATAGTAAATGTAATGGTCATCTGAATTAAATTCTCCCATTCCTGTCCATTTTAGTTCACTAACTCCCATGATGTCGAAGTTCAGCCTTGACATTTCGCGTTTGACCACATCTAGCTTACCTTGATTCATAGATCTGACGTTCCAGGTTCCTATGCAGTATTGTTCTTTGCAGCATCGCACTTTCCTTTCACTTCCAGACACATCCACAGCTGAGCTTCCTTTCGGCTTTGGCCCAGCTACTTCACTCTTTCTGGAGCTACTAGTACTTGTGTTCTGCTCTTCCCCAGTAGCATAATGGACACCTTCCGACCTGAGGGTCTCATCTTCCAGTGTCATATCGTTTAGCCTTTTAGTTTTGTAATCCATGGGGTTTTCTTGGCAAGAGTACTGGAGTGGGTTGCCATTTCCTTCTCCAGCGGATCACGTTTAGTCAGAACTCTCTACTATGACCTGTCCATCTTGGGTAACCCTACATGGCATAGCTCACAGCTTCATTGAGCTACTCAAGCCCCTTCGCCATGACAAGGCAGTGATCCATGAAAGGGATTAAAAAGATAGAGGAACATTAAACAAATCTTTTTTTTACCTTGTTGCAGCAAAGCCACTGATATTCCTCTATCTTTAAAAAGACATCCCCTGTATCCATGGTTTTAGGTATCCACAGAGAGGGTGGTTAGGAACAGAATACCAGCAGATACAGGGGCATGCCTATATTCAGTACTATTTGAATATTTGGATTTTACTAAACCTTGAATATTCAACAGGAAACATTCAGATTTTGTACCATATTTTAATCAAACTCTTTAATTATTACAGACATATATATCATTATTATATCCATGGGCAAAAAGGAAATGATATTAACTTAGTAATGAAGGAATCTGGACCATTCAAAAATATTGATATTGAGGTAGGATATACTGTATATAAAATTCACTGAAAATGATTATATTGGGTATTAATACATATATGGTGTTACTTTTGAAGTATGTTAAGAGAAATATATGAAGTTTCAATAACAAAATATTTACTAGATTGCTTTAATACTTGATCATACTAGTTGTCCATTGCTTACTGTTGCAAGAGATGCATGCCTTTGAAGAGGAACTTAAATTTTTTTAAACATTTAGGTTTCAATGTTTGAAAAAGGAAAGACACCCAAGATTGTGAATCTTAGAGAAATCAAAGATGATATGCAGACCTTGTATATAAATACTGCAGCAGATAGTTTTGAATTTAAAGCTCATGTTGAAGGAGATGGTATGGTGGAAGGCATTATTCGTTATCATCCTTTCTTGTATGATAAAGAAACCTATCCCGAAGATCCTTGCTTTCCTTCAAGTAAGTTGAATAACTGTTAAACTGCTTCTAACTTATTTCCAAATAATGAAGCCTAAATTTCACCAAAATGATTGATGTCCCCAAAAGTTTCTGAGCTGTATGGTGTGTGTGTTATCAATATAATATGTAATGAAATACTTATTCTAAATTGTAGCTTTATTCTTAAATACTAATTCTCAGTGCATTGATAATATCAAGCGATTATTACAGGTGGAGCCTTCTCATCCAGTTTTCCCATCTCATTTCCTGATTTGACTCAGGGCAGTGCCACCATAGAAGAGAAGGGCTCATTAAGTTAAACAGAAACGTGCAATTAATTAGCAGTCACAGTTTTTAAAGAAGCTTCTCTTAACATGGCAACGCAGCGATTTCTCTAGGGGTTTAAGAGCAAATTAGTAGCTCTGAGATAAGACCTCCTCCCTCAACCCAGGAAGTTTGATTAATCACGTCTGTTTTGCTGATGGATTTTAATCTGCTCTAAGCCCCTGGACAATGGCTGCATCCATGTTGCCATGGTAAGAGAAGCTTTTTTAAAATGCTGACTGCTAATTAATGGCACGTGTTTCTTTTTTAATAGGATTTTATTTAATGCTTTTTTTTGCCATCAACGAGAGTTCCCGGCTCAGAACTCCAAACACACTCAACGTATCATTGTGACATATCATTGTGAACTGTGGGTCATTGTTATGAAGAATAATTAAGACTGCGTATCTTTTCCCATTATGAGGTGTGCATATTTGAGGGCCAAATCCTGTCTAATTTTCCAATGCTGATGCAGCTACAATGCAGTTTCGAGGTAAGGGAACCAATGTTCCCCTACCTTGAGGTGATCTCTGTGACTGCCCCTCAATTGCAGGATTTAGTATATACTCTGCTGACACAGTTGAAAGGCGCTGGAAAGTTGGATAGGATTGGGCCCTGAGTCATTGTTCAAATTATGAAGGACTTTTTTTCTATTTGGGATAATGGAATGTTTCCTAGGTGCAGCTTTAAAATCTCACAATTTGGTTCAAAAGTTTGCATTTGAATGCATTGAGTTGAACAGTTTGTCCATTTGAAAACAGACAACTTCTCCTTAAGAGTCTGGATAAGAAAGAAGGCATCTACAGAACAAAAATTAATACTTCCTTTACTCTCTGTTAGTTACTTGCTTTCAGTGCTATGAAATGTTATGGGCAGTGCCATCCAAACCCTGCCTTTGGGCTGACAAAAGACACTTGCGTTGACTCAGTACTGTCGCAAACGTGCCATAAAGCATGTTCACACCAGTGCGAGAATCACTGGGCTGATGCAGGGAGCAGCGTCAGCCCAACACATTCAGCAGGACCAGCAGGTCCCGCATCAGCTGAGTTTGGCCAGCCTTGGGCCATTTCTGGGCAGGGAGAAGGTGGGAGGGAAGGTGAAATGGGGTGGAGGGAGGGCATTCTCGTAGGTAGGGCAACCCTGGGGAGGAGCCGTGATCCAGCAGTTATGCCGTATCCAAACCCCAGTCCTGGGCCATGCAGCCCTGATCCAGCCTGCAGCAGGGTGCTTGGACTTGCACCTTCTAAACAGGTGCAGATCCAAAGAGCCCCATTGGCCTGGCTGGGGCTAACCCTGGGGCAAGGGGAAAATATTCCCCTTGTTAAAATGCAGCACAGGCCTGCTGGCTCCTGTCCTGCACAAATTAGGATTGCTCCCTATACTAGGGCACAGCTGAGTTTAACAAACAAACAAGATCACCTTCAGTAGAGTATGCATTTCTGTCTTTGATGTTGGTGTGAGGCAGAAAAGGGATGCTGCTCTCCTTCTGGTCAAACATTGTTAACAGTAATTAAATGCTGTTGGGAGAAGTCAGGAAGAAGTTAGAATCTGAGGTGGAGTAGTTGAGTCGTATAGTGAAAGAAAATTGTAGAGCTGTGGAGAAATTGGTTAAATTTTGAAGGTGCTCTATGTCACTTCTGACCTGATATATGGAACAAACCATGAAGCTGATGTGAGTTAACCTTCATGAACTTCATTTACTGACCAGTGTTGAGCAGACCTTTTATTTTTAGTAAATTTATAAAACTAGTTGCCACAAAGAAATAATTATACCATGGTGTTTGAAAGAAATTATACAGAGAAATTATATAAAGAAATAATTATACCATGAAACTGACAAACATGGAGAGAGAGAGAGGCACAGAGTCATTCCTGATAGGTATAGTTCTGTTTAAATAGCATTATTTGAGTCTAGTCTGAATCTAGTGTTCCAGTTAATAAACCAATATATTCTGTGTTTGCATCTCTTCATTATTATAACCACACCTTTTAATTTAGGATTAACAGATGAGGATGGCGATGAAGAATGCTATATAATAGAAAAGGGAGCCAGAGGAAAAAGGCCTATTTTTGAATGTTTTTGGAATGGAAGATTAATACCATACACAACTGTAGAAGAGTAAGATATACCAATGCTTCAATGCATGTTTTTGTTTTTGTTATTATTATTTGTTTCTAAATATTGTCTTTGTCTCCTAAGTTTTGAATGGTGTGCTCCTCCCAAGAAGAGAGGGCTTGCTCCAATTGAATGTTACAACAGAATTTCTGGTGCATTGTTTACCAATGACAAATTTCAGGTCAGCACAAACAAGCTAACTTTTATGGATTTGGAGTTAAAGTTAAAAGACAAAAATACGCTTTTTACAAGAATGATCAATGGACAGGTAATACTTTATTTGCTTGCTAGTATTGAATAGCTTTAGAAACTTTAATTATCAGAGTCAAGCTTATGTATTTTTTTTAATTAGTTGGCTTCTTTCTCCTTACTTATCTGTTTTAATATGAGGAGTTAGGTGTGTTCTATTGTTGTATACTTCGGTGTAAATTAATATTAGGTAAGTTGGGCCAAACAGGACTGGCGTTAAAATGTTGGTAATCTCAAATATATTTAATAAAAGAATGAACATAAAAGCAAAATAAAATATTGGACTAGACTTTCAAAATCTAGAAGCCCTTAAGTTCAATATTAGTAATTTCATGAATTATTTTAACTGCCTAAAAAGGTTTCTTCTAAAACTACCAGTTTCCCACATTAAACTGCTAAACCAGTAAAAATGAAAGCAGAGCGCAGGAAGGGGGTTTGCATGCTAACTACTAGGCACTACGCCTGTCAGCCTGCAACCTTCTCTGGTTACCTTCCATGGCAACGTATTTGAAATTTTCCTTTCTCTGGAAAAGGGAGGAGGGCATTCTCCCACTATGTGGGAAGCCCCTCCCATCCGGGAAGGCAGAGTCGGACCTGATTGGATACTCCTCTCCTGGTGCGGGAGGGGCTCCCAACCCAGTCCGGCTCTGCCTTTCGTGGATTCAAGTCGTGTGCCTATGAGCTGTCCGAGATTACTGAATTTTTTCAGTGATTTTCCTCTCCAAATTTTTTCCGTCTGTTTGTTTTTCCCGTCTGTGACCTCAGTTAAATGCCTGGTGTTTCCTATCCCTACCCACTCCCCTGTCAGACTCTGAGGGAGTTTGAGGAGGATCGGACCGGAGCGGCTTCGGCTACACTTGAGAGGTCCGTAGCTTGTTATAGGACAGTTGGGTCCCAAGCTAAAGAGACGAGGCAGATAGGGGCTATTTAGGAAAAATCTCCTCCCAGGGGAGCATAGAACCCCAGGGGTGCTTATTAAAAATCACATTGTAGGAGTGTCCACAAATGATTGTCACATATGACAACTTGCTGCATTACTCTTGAATGTGGACTAGGCAAGAAAGAAGTCAAAAGAAAATTAAGCAAAATGGGGGAAAGGGGTAGAAAAAGTACAACAAGCAGAATATGCCGGAATGTGTCTCAGTGGACATAGCTTGACTAATTTGGATAGGGTAATTAGTAGCTCCAAGCAGACAGATCCAGAAAGCTACAGCAAAGCTCACAAAACCTCCAAGTCACTAACCTGGTGAAGTTGCTGACTTGTAGTGAAAATGGAAAATAAAACAAAATCACCTAAAACCTAGCTAAAAGTACAGTCACTTTTTACTAACTGCTTACTTTGCACCAGGAATCTTGGTCCCTGTAAACTCCAGGGACATGCTGTGAGAGGAGGCTAAGCCTCAGCTCTGAGGCTCCGGGAGGTCCCAGCTCCCAGACCTTAGCTAGCTCTGAATGCGACTGGAGTTGTTCTCTAGTTACGTTCAGAGGCCCTGAGAGATCCAGAAGTAATGTAACACTTTTGGGTCTCTGAGATCTGGTGCTGTGTGCCTCACTGGCACACAGCATCATAGAACATCCTGTCCCTGACTTAATCAAGAGTAAGTGGTTGTGCCTTCCATGAACCACATTAGATTTCACAGCAGACCTGGCAGATGCACACACTAGTGTCCCTATGCTTAACTGAAGTAACCTAGTCTTGACGATGTCATACAGCAGGGGTGTAAAATGTGTTTCATATTATGGGCCGAATAGCCTTCCTCCTAAGGGCCAGAAGTGCCATCATTAAATAGGAATGGCATTGGCCAGAAATAAGCACTTTGCTCTCACATAGAATCTCATGAGCTGCAAATAACTGAACAAGTAAATCTTTCGTATTTTCAAGATGGGAAGAGTCAATTATCACACAGTCCATATAAAAGATTTTGTTGTTGGCAACTGCATGCTTACCTGAGCAACATATAGAATCCTGGCACTCAATGGGGAAACAATTACAATTTGAATAAATGAAGAAATATAAAGTAGTTAAATTGCAATTTTTTGGAAATAAAATTTCATTAATTCAAATTATTTCTGAGAGCTAATAGCTAGTGGTTTTGAATGAGGGAAAATCCAGTTGAGCTGTGATACTTGCCAAGTTGCCTTGGGAGTGTTAACCATTCCTGCCTGAAAGTAGTTAATATTTCACTTAGTTAATAAGTATGAGTCCAGAATATTACTCTGAATTTTTTGGAAGAAATGGGATACAAGTGTAACTCTCTTCATTATGATTTTTGAGAACTTCGGTCATTGGCTAAACCAGAATTGGAGAATGTAAATTACCAATGAAATAATACAAGTTTATAATCTGAAATCTGTTGTTAAAAATTAATATATTCATTGTTGTTGAGGTCTGTACAAGGAGAGTAAGGTTTTCATGTAAATCTGCAAACAGTCATAAATGCTGAATTATAGTCACCATGGGGTTTATTTTATAATACCTGTATATAACTTTTCACAGGAGCAGAGAATGAAAATTGACAGGGAATTTGCATCGTGGCTGAAGGACTGCCATGAAAAAAATGACAAACAGATAAAATTTACTCTCTTTAAAGGAATAGTTACACGCACCGAACTGACTTCTAAAAGAATGCAGAGTCCTTGGTCTTCGTATTTGGCTATAGAATGGGATGGAAGAACATATAAAGCTGGGCAGCTGGTAAGAAAATTGTTATTTGAAGACCATAGACCACTTTTAGAAATGGCTGTAAGGCATATTTGTTAGGAGTATGAGATGAATAAAACGTTTGTTAAAAGAACGTTGATTGATAGGATAAGGATTAATGGGGAAACATTAGTATTTGTTTGCTTGTCTTTCATAGCAAAGACAAAATTTTCATTGTTACAATTTCTTATATGGATGGGGCCTTTTTATCTTTGAGGGTTCAGTTCTTGGAACCCTTATGGATTTTGAAACAATCCGTGGCTAACTAAACCCATGGATTTTGCCTCCCCACCACCAAACCTGACAGAAACACTGCTCCACTCAGGTCCAGAGGGCTTTCTGAGATCTGCCAAGGCCACGCACATTCTCCCCCCACCCCGCACCTCGATGGGTCTCAGAATGGCTGTTTAGGCCCCCCAAAATGAATGTTCTATTTTTTCAGCAAAACTGGTAAATATTAGGTTTTTAATGCCTCTAATGCCATATAAGGCATTACAAACCTAACTTTTTCTTGTTTTGCCAAAAAACCAGAAGCATTTTTCAGCCTAAATGGCCATTCTGAGACCCGCCAAGGCCACAGATGAGCATGCGTGGTCTCGGCGGGACTCAGAAGAGCATCCAGAGGCAACCAGAGCACAGCTCCAGTTGCCTGTGGAAGCTTCAGAGAGAACTGAGGACCTGCATTGAACCAAATCCACAGATGTAAAACCTGCAGATAATTAGGCTTAATCTGTATACAGCTGTGCTCTTGTGGAAAGAGTAATGTATACAAACATGTGTTAGAGTTCTTTCTGGAGCGAAGTTTGAAGCACGGGAGCCACCCGCTAAGAATTGCTGCTCCTGTACACCCTGGTCAGACAACTGGGGCGACGTTAAAGCAGTCACGGACCAGACCAGCCAGGCGCAGTTTGCCTGAATTGGCATTAGAAAAACGGCCCCAGTGTTGATCAACTTCACTGGTTTCTGACGTAAAAAAGTTTTAAAATCCGTCCAACAACAAAAAGCCTCAGCTGTGTCAGCTTGAAAAGCGGCAATGCGGCTAACTGACATCTTTCCCTTTAAAGGGTTTAGAAAACACATTTTTGCAGCAAAAAATGGCAGACACAAAAAAACAAAAGGCAGAAGAAGCCAAAAGAAAAATTGGGGAGGAGGTTCATAAAAATAGGCTGTGGGCTGAGAGCCCAACTGTTGATGTCCTATTGCTCATCGAGGTAGAGCCGAACTGGGGAAATGGTCACCATTGTGTGGAGAAGTGGCAGTTAAACTGCCGATCCTACCTCGCAACTGGCACAAAGACTTCCCAGTCCGTTATGAATGCCCTTCCTCTGCCAGGAAAATGTGTTAGCATTCTGTCCAGCAAGTGGTTTTTTGGTGTAACCCCAAAGGTGTCACTAGAGTTTGCGACACCCGGTGTGAGAGCTCTTTGCGTCACTCCCATGGTGGACTTTCTCCTGTATCAGACCATACCATACAGCTGGTTCATTAGCCCCATCCTTGGCACTATCCCTTTCTCCCTTTATTCCTAAATAGAGGTTCCTACACTGTGTGTCAATGCCCCGGGGCGTCGCAAGCTGTTTAGCATGGCAAGCATGACAGATCAAGGACCAGAATTTCTGCTCTGTTAGTTGAGGGCCAGACGCAGGTTTTTAAGGGCCCACTTGCCCTCCCTGACCATTTTTGTGCCAATTTTGAAGCTTTTTTTTAGGTACAATCCAGAAGAGCCAGTGATAGCAAATCACCAGCACTTCCTGGTTCTGCGACAGGCACCAGCAGAGGAAGGGCGTCAGGTCGCAGATAAATTTGAGAAACATTGCATTGTTACCAGCTTGTAATCTGTCTTGACAGTAGAAGAAACAGTTGGCTAAATCACCCTTCTACACAGTTCATGACAGTTCAGCAGCCATGTCAGAGTCTGGTCTCTAGGCTTAACAACCCCTTACAGGCATTGCTCTATAACTCAGTCCCAAGTTCTCCCATATGTTTGTTTTCTCCCTATCCCTTTGCTCAGTGTGGGCTTCCTAAACTGTATGAGATTTTGCCCAGGCCTGGTTTTTCCTTGGCTCCTTTATTCTTTGTGCCGCTACCACCCATTATTTCTTGCTATTCCATGTACTGCTTCTTGTTCTAGTCACTGGTCTCTTGGCCAGTCTCCTCTTCCTCCAGCTTATGTGATAATATCCATCATGCGATGGGTTATTGCTTGCGGATTAGTTTTTTAAAGATTCATTTTATCCATACATTTTCATACAGAAGATGCTTCTATGTGGGCTGTTGAAAGCTTCTCTGTTAATATTGGATATTTACATAGTACTAATAAATATTACAAACATTCTTTTAATATTAAATTATTGCATAGACCTATAAATAAGTGTATAGTTGCCAAGGATGTTTTAATGAATTTAGGATATGTAGAATATTTTTAAGGTTCTGAATCCAAAAAATTGCTTCATTTGCCTGATTGATTCTTGTTTTGGGGGTACGGCATAGCCATATCTGCAGATTCAAGCTGCTTCCTTATGAGGCAGCCAACACCATGGCTTCCTCATGAGGAAGCTGCTTGAATTTGCATGTAAGGTGGCTATGCTCTACCCCCAAAATTAGAGCCAATCGGGCAAAACTGATGCCATTTTTGTATTCAGCACCCCAAATAGCGTATACCCAAGAATAGGTCTAAGTTTACAACAAAATGTGTGCAGGCCTGTATTAGCTAAGAAGTAGATTAAAAATAAATATAAAATTGCTGAACTGCTTTTGTCCTAGGTAAAAACAATTAAAACACTTCCAATATTTTATGGAAGTATAAAAACTTTTTTTCTGTATGGAGATCATGATGGAGATGTGTATGCTACTGGAGGAGATGTTCAGATAGCTTTGGTAAGTATAAATATTTAAGCTTCTAAACTGATCAAATAAATACAATGGATATAAACAGTTTGAAATATGCAGATTAATTTCATATAGAAAATATGTCTTCCTTTCTGATCATCAGTATGATGTGCAACTGAAATGGATTTTATCAAAGGCCTATCAGTGACAGCATGTATATCATAGTAGTGATAGTCTTTGTACTTTGTGCAAATATTCAAAACTTGCATGTGCTGGGGGAAGAGGATTAAATTGAATAATTTGTCTGGCCTTTGCCAGATGAATTAGATTTCATGTTTGCATAGGACTCATAGACACAGGGACCCATGTTTCATAATCTCGTTTTGTGTGATACAGATTGTGTAGATAGGGCCAAGGTCTGTTAGCTTCCCTGCATGTATGCCCTATCCAAACATGAAAATCAAATCACAAATATGGAGCAGAGTGTGCCAGTGCCATCACATTTTCCCTTACTGCATACAGGTTTTGAACTTCAGCATAGAAATTATTGCATAATACCAACATTGCTTAAATAGATTCTAATAGATTTTTTAACTTGTCAGTGACCACTATTTAACAGGGGAACTTTCCCTTTCTTGATGATCCTGCAGAATGGTACCTACAATGTGGGTGTCAGAATTTAAATGGTACCAATGAAATGTCAGGCAGCCCAATCTTAACTACAGTTATGTAACTCTTTAAGACAGTGGAACACAGTTCCACTGTTCCAAATGGCTATGTGGTAATGCACCGGCAGATATTTTTATCCATTGCTGCAGCTGGCTACCACCAGTAGTAAAGGTTAGTCAGTGACATGGGCAGGGGTGGGCAGAACAGGGGGTGGAAGACAGGAATGTCTGAGCAGGGAAGGGGGGGCAGGAAGTAGAACAGGGATAGGGTGGTTGCACTTATGTGCACTGGTATATAACTCTGTTCCCTCTCCCCTTCCCCCATAATTACCTTCCTTGAACTCTGGTCAGCAAAACAGATCCGAGAAGACCCATCAAGTTAGAGGCTTGCCCAGGCCTCCAGATTGCCCTTCTACCCTGTCCCCCCCCCCCAAGCTGGATGCAGTGCTGGTGCAGCTGCATCAGTGGTTTTTTTTTCTTTCTTTAGTTAGGATTGGGCTGAAAGTATATTAATTGAAAAGTCTATAACAGCTTCCTCCATATCCTGTAGTTTCTTGGTTGAGTTTTGTTTGAATGGAGACACTCTATGGTTGTAATCTCCATCCATGACTGTATGAAAGTAAGGCTTGCTAAAGACGTACTTCCATGAGATCTTTGTGCATGTAGAAATAATCCTTGCATGAATACAAGTGTTTTCTTCACAAACAGTTGCAGTCAAACTTCTGTAGCTATCAATCAAAAATGGCATTGTGTATGTAATTGATTTGTATCTTCTAAGAATCTTGCTATTCAGTACAACATGAGATTGTTTGGTTTAACACTAGACACAACTGCTTTGTTCATTCTATTCATGTTTGACAACGATCTAAATACAAAGTGATGATTCTGTGCTTACTTGCTGTCCTGTTGGAATGTATTTATGTAAAAACAGTTTTAATTTTTCAGGAACCCAATGCACTGTATGATGAGACAAAGGTTATTCCAATTTGCAAACTTGATCGTTTAGTGTCAGACAAAGCAGTGAAGAAATACATTGAGGAGGAAATGGCCAAGTAAGTTTTAAGCATGCTGTTGAAGATTTCACGTTTTAATTCAGAAATATTAAAACATTTGAACATTACTTTCTTTGAAAGTAAGGAAAAATATTAAGTCAATTTAAAAGAATTTTAATTGTATGAATTATAATCAATCAGTTCATTACATGATTGCATCTGCATAAACAGGCATAGGAGACCGGTTTTTAATCAGTTAATTTAACTAATGAAATGTTATAAGTAAAGCCCTGAAAAGGTACATACAATGTGAATTTCAGCTTGATTCTACAAAAGTAAATCTTGTTTTATAATGACATCTTTATTTTTGAATTAGGCTTCCTGATAGGTTGGCAGTAACATGGCCTGAAGGAGATGAATTGTTACCAAATGATACGAAACACGCAGGAGCAACTATAGGTATGTCCAGAGACAGTTTGAGTAGTCATTGATATCCATAATGATACTTGATAGAAGTGGGCTGAAAAGAATTATGTGATTATTTTTTAATCCATTTTATTCACT
Organism: Lerista edwardsae; assembly: GCA_029204185.1. NCBI lineage: Eukaryota > Metazoa > Chordata > Lepidosauria > Squamata > Scincidae > Lerista > Lerista edwardsae. The sequence goes on from JAJKFI010000031.1 coordinate 10,627,131, forward strand.
GCTATGTCTTACAGGAGCATTAAGAATTGAAATATTGAATAAAAAAGGAGAGGCTATGCAAAAGCTTCCTGGTACAAGTCATGGAGGATCAAAGAAATTGCTTGTGGAACTCAAGGTTATTTTGCATTGTAAGAATACAAATGAAGTTTTTTGTGTATTAATTTAAAATGTTAGTTGCGTATTTTGTCTTAGTTGTGTGATTTGTTCTGGCCACTGCCTCGGGAATTTTTAGCATGATATAGTTTCCTTAGTCGTTTTGGAAACTGTCACTTTTTAAAAATTTGATTGGCTTTTATAGAAATGTGGGTATCATCAGTGATAAGAACTGTGTAACAAGAGAACTAAACTGAATATTTTGAATTACCATGCTGTCCCTATGGAAGCATTAGTGTGTCATATTATTTAATTGAATTGTGGTGGAGAGACAGTAGCTTAATGATAGAGCTTCTGCTTGCAAAGCAGTATCATTGAGCTACAAAGGCCGAGATAGTACTGAGAAAGAAACCACAGAGAGTGAATAGCAGGCAGTGTAGACAAAGCTGGCTACATTGTCTGCATTGTCCATTAGGCCTAGAAGGTCTGCTCCTGGATGATGCAACTTCTTTATGTTCAGTGTGCTTAGAAGTGAATATCTAGCTCTTTTTTATATATAGTTAATTCTTTTTTTTCTAATCTGTTTAAGCCCCTGGTGGAAATAAAGAAATAATTTCTCATATCAGTCAGCATGGGGGCAAATGGCCTTACTGGTTCAAAAAAATGGGTAAGTACTTTTGCTTTGCATGTATCCTACAATGATCAGTTTTTGATTATTTCACTTGTAACTTTTGATCTGGTTTTATGCAGAAAATATTAATAAACTTGGGACCTACACATTGAAACTGCAAGTGGTACTGAATGAAAGTAATGCAGACACTTATGCAGGAAGACCTCTTCCATCTAAAATACTTAAATTTAATATAATAGGTAAGGATAATACCACTGTTTTTCTCAGCAGTCAGTGCCCATTCTCTGCACAGTAAGCGTGACAAGTTCAATAAGAGTGTTGATCTTCTTCAAACTGGATATATTTTGTAAGCATTCTTTAAGGTATTAATAAACAAAATGCTAGCAAGTGAGTCCCAACACTTCTGATACTTCTTTATAAATGCTAAAGTTCTGCACAGTAATTTCGTGAGGAATAATACAAGACATTAAGATAGGTGTCTGTGATTGCATTTTTACAGATGACAATCTCAGGATAAGAAGTAACGACTTGTATAAACCTATGCAGACAAGCATAGCAAGTACAAACTATGGCAAGGAATTGGGAACGACACCATAGGAGTGCACATACTCTCCTTGTAACTCCTCAGTTCTTGTATGCCTTCCTTGCCATTAATCATAGTTGAACATTACATCTGCACCAGGGCATCCCTTTCAGTGTGTTCATGGCAAAAAACAGGATTGGAACAAAATCTTCCAAACCCACGTCCAGTTTTCATTTATGGACAGGCCAGCATTTTAAACACAAATATTAATTAAACTCTCCTAATATCTTTTGACTAAGCAATCAATTTGTAATCACTTAAAGCATCCTGTGTTGATTTACAAACTATGCTTAAAGAAATAAGAGTGAACGTTTTTTCCAGACCTGTGCCAAATCAGCTTTGATGTTGTTCAAATTACAAATTTTGCTTTTTTCACTAATAAAGATCGTTGTCTTTGTTCCTGAAAATATGTGAAGGAAGAAAGCAATAATTACTAGAAACAAACCCCCTAACCCCCTAAACAATGCAGTTACAAAAATGCTGGTCTCATTAAAGATTTATTTCTCCCTCAGAGGGCAAGCCTCAGAAGTTTTCAGTAGGCCTTCTGGATCCTCCGTTCCGGGTTGGACATCCATTCAATATTCCATTAGATGTACAGGATGAATTTGGTCATGCTACTTATCTGACAGATGATATTGTGCCAGTCCTTGAAGCCAGGTAACCATTATATTCTTATAATGAATATAATAATTCTTCAACATATAACATATAATGCTTCTTCAATATATTTCTATTTGATGTATTGGCTATAATATTGTGAGTCCCTGATGTGCTAAAGTTTGCATAAACATACCCTAATGCTTTTCAGTCTGGTAACCACTGATTCACCTACACAAAACTAGAAAATCTCCCCCAGTGATTTCCAGAGGATTTCCCCCAGGATTTCCAGAGGCATCTGGAATTTTTGTTGGGGGGAATAGTCCTTGGTTTTTGTCTTGCTTTCAGTAAGTTGGGAAACTTGTAGCCCAATCCTGAGCTCTGTAATGCCAGTGGTACACATGGTGCTGCTGACAGGGTGCCAGTGGTATCATGAACATGCTGCAAAGCATTCTGAGGCACCCAGGGAGGTAGGAGTGCCACTGCTGGCCCAGTGCTGCTCAGAACAGATGGCAATAAGTGGCACCCTCGCTCAGTGGTGTGGCTTTTCGGGATAGGGTGGAGGAATGGGCCTGGCAGCAGGGTGGAGAAGTCAGCAACCTCTGCTGCCATATCCTGTGCTCCCTCCGACACAGGCCTCCTTGACTCTGCACCACTTAATAGTGGGCACAGAGCCTAGGAGACCCACTGCCGCCAGCTATAGTCTACCTGGGGTAAGGGAGCAAACACTCTGCTCCCTGATGAGTCCAAATGCTCGTACTCCTTACCCTGAGGAGACCACCTTCAGTAGCCCAGCACCTAGCAGCTCTTTGAGGTATTCTCTGAAGCCTTCCTTTTGACTTCTGACTCCCCCCCCCCCGTTCTTTTGACTTAAATAGTTATCAGGGGCATAAATAAAGTGCTCTATTTCTGGCAGCTTTCTCTCTAAGCTTCATGAATCATTTTGTGTATCTTTTCATTGCGAGTCCAAGCTGGTTAATTGAGTTCTTAAATTGTCTCATTTTTGTTTGTTAGTGGTTTAACATTACAGTTTGAAGAAATAGATAGAGGACCAAATTGTGTCATTAAAGGTGTAATTGCTAAAGGTCTTGTTAACAACTGCCAGGGCAAGGTATGTTGTGTGACTTCCAATATGGTAAGAATATATTGTTTTGTTATAATAGTGGCGTGTGTGTGTGTGTTTCTGTAGTTTGTTTCACAATAATTTACAAAGATATCCTGTGTGTATATATAATCAGTATATTAGACCGGGGAGATTTGAGCTTACTTGTGAACCCCGCTTCCAAGTGGCTACATAGTCAAGGTAAATCGTAGAGAGTGCTGAAAGCACTTGTCACCTAGATTGGGATGGGGCCCAGCTCCCCCTTTCTGTAGTAATGTCTTACAGATTCCTGGAACCTTGATCTATATGCTTCACAGCAACTGGACTGGAAATAGGGGAGGGTCCTTTAAGGCTTTCCTAATCTGGGATACACAGGGAGCCCCTCCCCTCAGGAAGACTTTCAACCTGACTTGTCTGCCTGAGAGGGAGGAAGAGTCCATATGACAAGGACTAACCCTGCCATGAACAGGCCACTGGAGAATGATTATGTACAATCATTAGAGGTTATGAAATAGAATTGCTACAGCATTTTTTTCAAGTACTACTTGGTGTTGGAGGACCAGGATTATTATAACATTGCCTTTGCAGAATTTGAAAAATAGTAGAAGATTCAGGCTGTGATGCTATAGGCACTTACCTTAAAGTAAAGCCTATTGAACTTACTTCTGAATAGCTGTCCATAGGATTATGCAGTTAGTTAAGTAAAGGCGCATATTAGTGGGAAAGCAGGAGCCTTCCTGCCTGCATCAGAGAATATTTCTGGACCCAGTGAGGTGGAACAAGGCAGGGATAGGGAGAGGGTGGGTTGGGACAGGTAAGGGGTGATTTTAACACTGCCCCAGTCCTGATTCCATGGAAAGGGTCCATGCACCATTGAATTCATTAGCTCAGTAGAGTAGACCCAGCTGAGTAGACCCCTGAGTGTGGAGGCTTTCTGCAAGAGAACAAATGTTCTGCAGTTGACCTCCCCTACAGGATGCAGCTGCAATTTTGCACCTGCCTGGGGGGTGGGGGGAGGGATAGGGCTATGCCCTGAAGGTGTGAGGATAAATGCAGCATGAATAAAAATATAAATGTAACCATTTTATTTAATCCTTTCTCAGATAAAATTTCCAAATAATTGTTGTATAAGATAAACACACTGCTGAACACTAAATGCACAAATGCAATGAATAGCCCCCAACATTGATTTAAAATCATTTTTTTAAAATAGAACTTCAGTTTGAAGATTATTCTTCCTGGTCTGAAGGAAGAATCCCAAGTTTTGAAAATGAAACTCCTCCCAGGTAAGTGAAATGAATGAAAACATTGCTGAAACCGGTTCCTGAATATTTAAAAAAAAAGTGAAATTTTTAAAATTGTTCTTTTTTTCAGTAATAGAACATATTGTGATATGTCAGCTTTTATTCTCATGCCAGTGTGAAACCAATATCAGCACTTAACCAATGTTTAACACTGTAACAAAGCCACATAACCAGAACAGAATTTAAATTTAAGGCTTGCTACTTCAATATAACCAAGACTTATAGCCAGGAAATATCTTTTAATGCATATCACTTGATTGAAGCAAAACTAGAGAAGTCCAAATCAGGAGTAAATTTACCCTATATATATTACTCATGGATAAATCAAGGTTAGGTTTTAAGCCAAAAATTATAGAATTTGCTATGAACTGTGGATAGTGGGTAAAAATTAGGAGGTGTATAAAATTCCTTAAAATGGGTGGCCAACCCCTGGCACGCTTGTCATTAGTGGCACTCTGAGAGTTTTGAAATGGCTTGCAGAGGGATCTGTCAAAGCCACTGTCCGCATTATCTTCATTAGGTGGCAGCCAGAATCTGTGGGGAGAGTTTGGGCACACGGGTGCATTGTAAAGTGTGTGAACATAGCCTATTTGTGCAGACCTTGGTATGGGCTGAAGCAGAGTGCACATACCTCCAGCTGGGCCAGGCTGCGGCTGCATCAAGAACCTCCGTGGCCTGAGGTGGCATGCTGGAGATTTCTTGGGAGTTGTGTTCTATCCCTGCTTCAGATGCAACTCAGCAAGGCTTGGAGCAGTCATTTCTTTGCGCCGAAGCAGAGAAGCAGCCACTCTGAGCTTTGCCGGTAGCATGCTCTGTGCCTTTCATCTCCGACTCTGCAATGGAGAGAAAGGCACTTCTGGAGGGAGCGGCAGTGGCATCGCTTGTAAGCCTGATCATTCCCCTTTCCCTGTCCTGCAATACCCTTTTGAGTTATGTCTTCTCCCCTGCCTGCCATGGCTGACATGGTTTCTTGTCACCTCTCGTTCATATTTCTGTCCGAGTTGGAAAGCTGCCCCCAACTTTCAGAAGTTGTCTCAGCTGTAGTCTCTGCTTTCTCTGCTCTCCCTCTGAAATAAGAGGATAAGAATGTGTATCTACTGCTATAAAAGAAGGGGCAGAAGTTGGGGGGCGCACGCACGCACGCACGCACGCACGCACGCACGCACACACACACACACACACACACACACACACACACAGAGAGAGAGAGAGAGAGAGAGAGAGAGAATATGTGGGGAAGGTATGTAGACAGGAGCTAGCTTCAGCATCTTGCAGTAGAGCACTCACTCACTCAGAAGGAGGAGGAGGATCGATAAATGAAAATGAAAACCTAGGAATTTGTGAATTATTTACATAATAATAATTTTTCCTTCAAAACATATTTTATGTGAAGTATACAATAAGCATACAATAAGCATACACAGCCTGCTCTGTTGGCCTCAGAATGGCCTGCAAAAGTGTCTGGAAGCAGCTTCTAGTTTTCAGAAGTGACTTTTGGTTTGAGCAAAAGTCACTTCCAGACACTCCTGTGGACTGTTTTGAGGCCCACAGAGGACAATAGGGTGGGTTCTGGGCCTGGCACAACCTGGAAGAGACCTGCGTAGGCTCCCAGTAAGTCATTCCAGCTAGCAATGTCATGAGTGACCATAGAGGACAAGGTGGGTTGTGATTCTGGTAAGTTTGGGAACTGCTCCTTTAACAAATAGCCACCTTGGGAACAAATCAATGTGCCAATACCATTACTGTTACATTCCATGTAACTAAATTGGTATATTAATTGCCTGGGAAAAGGTTTGGAAAATATTTGTCTTTTTAAATTTTCTTTTGTAGGTTTTTGAAATACTGGCTTGGACTCAAGGGTACATTGCACAAGCGGAAAGTCTCCTGAAATTTGTACCCAGTTCACCAATTCTTGCCTCCCATGTCTCCCAGGGAATCTTGCCTCTGGATTTTCATGGGAACTGCATTGGGGGAGAGGAGGGAGAGAGCTCTATTGCACAGGTGGAACTATGCTGATGCTTCTTCAGATTCAACATCTGTTGTGCCAGTTGGCTCTTTGAGACACACGTTTTTAAATTCCAGCATTTACAAAAGCACAAACAAAACTCTAGATTATTAACTCAACAGGTCCCGCACGGCAGCTGAACGTCAAACCGGATGCTGATGTATTGAAAATTGAAAATGGAACAGCATTCCCTTTTCAAGTTGAAGTATGTGATGAAGTAGGAAACATAACAGCACAACCAAAACTAATTGTTCATTGCAAGGTAGGTAAATAGGTTACTTACCTATTAAATAATAAAATTATTTTTTGAAAATATGACATGAGTCAGGTTGGGCATGTTATTTCATTGTCCTATTACTAACAATAGTATTAAAAACAGTATATGCTTTTGTTGTTCCAAGCCACTGAAAATAAATTGTGACCTTTCATTCAATTAATTGAAGAAGACTTGTTTTCGGTGGTTCAAGGATGTTTCAGTGTTGCCACTTGAGTAGCTCTTCCCTCCTGATCAGACAGGTCAAATGATCAAAGCCTGGGAGGGGAGGGACTCCCATTATCACCTTAGTTTGTTGGCAGCTGCTGTTGTATTTTCCTGATTCTTGGCAGAGCAATCTTATAAAGGTAATAAAGGGGCTTAGAACCTCAAAGTCAATAGCAGTTCGCTTCTTGGAGCTCAGGTGTCAACATGGTAGCAGGGACAATGCAAGTCAGCACTTGCCATGCCCTCTGTCTCAACCTGGACAGGAATTGGTTTGGGAGCCAGTGGCCATGAGGCAATGCCTCAGGAGGAGTGCAGCGACATGAGGATGCACCTGACCCAAAGTGTGCCAAGCACTATTTTGCACTTAGCCGTAGCCCTAACTGACCTTTGTTCCCTTTATTGGGGTGGAGTTGGTGTAAATGAAGCCTGTGTACAAGCAACAGATGGTCTGCTCTGTTACCCTCCCCAAAAGAGGGATGGAGAAGCAGTTTAGCCATGCAGCCCTTGACCTACCCCACAGGGCTTCAGACTAGGTGCTTGCAGAATTGGTGTGTGAAGTAAGTCCCCCTTTTTTCCTTTCCTATCACCATGGCCAGCCCCACTAGGGAACAGGAGCAGGCACTTACCTGTTTTCCAAAATCTTTGCCTGTCCTGGGCTGGGAAGACAGCAAGCAGAATTAATAAGATGATGACAGTGTCAATGTTGCTTCCTGTTCTTCCAGCCCAGAGAAAGAGCTAAGAACCTCCATGAGACCTAGAAATAGGTCATTAGTGCTATTTTTATCCCCCAGAGGCTTGGAAACCTCACAGTTCAACTGTGCGTTACTAAGGAATGCGATTTTCACATTTTTTCCCTCTTTAAAGGCATTTAAATGGCAACCCTGGCATACGCTGTGAGTTAAATCCATAGATATTGTATCTGTGGATACACAGTTTGCACCTGATGACATGTCTTGCTGTAAAAACCCTGACTTAAGCATATATGGCATTAATTCTTAATACATGCAATTATATTAGTTTTCAGGGGCTCCAGACCTTCCTGTGTATACTGTGGATTGCAGCAGTGGTGGGTCAAATGTGTTAACTGGACCAGTTCTGCATGTGCAGAATATAAAGAAAGATCAAACACTTAAAGCAAGAATTGAAATACCTGTAAGTAAACTACTTTTATGATGTTTTGCCAAAAGTGTTTTTAAAAAGCAAAATTTCAAATAATAGGAAACACTGTTCAGCCTGAGCTTTATTTAGCACTGGTGCTGGTGCAATGCAACTCCATTAAGGTTGTTTCTGAAAATGTATCAAAAAAACATATCAAATATCACTCCTTTTATTTGCCAACAAAGCAATGTTTATATACCTTCTAGCATTTTGAAAATATTGAATGGAAAATTGTGAATAAGAGAAGATGCTAATTAAAATTAGTCATGTACTTTGTGGTTCAATTTTATTATGTTTCAATTGGCCAATATAAAGCCTGTTAGTGTGAGAGACTGGATTTACAGTTCATGGTGTAAGTGTAACTCTGAAGTACCAGTTTCCCAGTTTTTGTTTATTCTTCCCCCTTGTTTTCATTTAGGGTTGTAAAAGTGTGCCATCACTGGAGAAGACTATTAAACTGATTCCCAGTACCCGCATTGCGCGGCTACAGATTTTTAGTGTGGGGGGAGAAAAGGCTATTCAAATCAAACACCTGGATGAAATTAATTGGATTGCGGGTGACATTATGCAAAACCTTATCTTCCAAATGTATGATGAAGGGGAAAGAGAGATTATAATCACTCCAGCTTTGGCTGAAAAAATTAAGGTAGGTACTTCCAGGAAATTAAAACTTAGATTCAGAATAAATAGGACATTTAATGTACCTTGTAGATGGTTGCCTTAGAAAAATATATGAAAAGAAAAAGGTAACCTTAGCAACGTTAAATCATTATCATTAATTGTTGAAGGATTTCAGCCTAAACCACTTCTAAAATTAAGTTCTACCAAAATGGGACATATCATGTGCATATAACTTGAAGAATATGTCTTTCATATGCTTTTTAATGTTTAAAACTTGCTTTGAGTTTATAAGATGCGCCATATCAATATACTGGATAGGTAACAGTAAATATATCACAGGACTCAAAACTATTCATCTGGCTTTTCTATAGTAACAGGACTCTAGAGAAGGAGTCTCCAGAAAAAGGGGGTTTTCTGGCCATTGAGTTTTCCTTCTACTGTCACCCTAAATTCTGGATCTATTTTTCCTATGCTCAAGAAAATGTCAGAGGAGGATGTTGTAGATCCTCTTCCCCAGTAAAATTCTCAGTGAAAAAAATCATGTGAGCAGTGAAGGAAGAGGATAAAATAGTGCAGTAATGAAGCAGGGTATGCCATGCTTAGTTCTGCTGTCCCTTCCCTTCTTCCAAAGACTATGCTTACTCATCTGCTGTGCTCTGCCCAGTGCTGTTGGGGTAGTTCCCACTTGCCCACCGCTGGCTGCTCCTTCAGTCTTCTGTTGGTGCTGCCCAGAATATTTGTCCGCTTCCTAACACCAGCTGTCATTTGCTCTGCTATGCCATGCCCAGTGCTGCCCTATAGGCATTTGTACTATTCAACATTCATGTCCATATTAGGATGCAATAATAATTGGCAGCCCTACGCAGTATCCAATACAGGTTGGGACTGCATTGGAGCCTCCATGGGACAAGGGCATGTTCATGCCCATGCCCTGGGGTTGGTGCCAGGCAGCTCTATAGGTACTTGAATCTGCACCTGGTATATAGTGGGCGTAGATCTGAGTTCTCCGCACGGCCAACCTCCACCCACTCCCTAGGCAAGACCACCTCCCGGACCTCCCTCCGCCGATCCTATTCTGCCCTCCCTCACGCCCTCCCAGAACCGCCCCTGTGCCAGCTGAACTCTGTGCAGGAGCTGTGCACCGGGGGCTTGTGCCAGCGCTGCAGCTTCAATGCAGATGCCTGTGGCAGCACTACACCAAAAGCACAGGCGCACCTGTGCTTTATGGCACATGCACAACAGCATTTGATCAGCTCAAGAGGCTTGTGCCAGCCGTGGAAAAAAGGTTGGATTGTGCTGCCTGAGCCATTTCCTGGGCAGTGGAGCCTGGCAATAGTGATTGTTGCTTTGTGCATTTGCTATGTTGTTGCTTTGTGCATTTGCTTTGTGCATTTTGTGTATTGCTCAACTTTTTGGGCTTTGCTCGGGCAACTTTAAAGGGTCAGAGAGCTGAGGGAAACCTTTCAACAAGTTATTTCTCTTTATATATGTGCGCATTTAAATAGAAAGTAAGGTGGTTCTAGCCATTTAGAAATTCTGAATTTTGAAAATGTAAATTAAATGCTAATGTGCATCCCTTTGATTTAGTTCTATCAGCAGTACTCTCTTCCATTCAGGAGAGAGACTAAATTTTAAATTTTCATTGAGAAAAATGAATTTATAATTTCCAAAAGATTTTATGGTCATAGAATAACTGTTACTATTCTATATGTTGTAGGAGAGATGTGTTTACTACACAGTCTATCTTGTTTTTATTTGTATTCGAGAAGACAAGTAACAAGACACAAAACAGCTAATAACCTTTTTGTCTGTTAGTTTATTTTCAAGTTCACCTGACTCACACTGTTGGAATTATTTTGTTTTTAGGTTAACTGGACCCCCAGGATTAATAAGGAACAACTGGTTAAAGGATTGTTACCTGATGTGAAAGTGCCAAAATCTGTAAATGATGTGCATTATTGTCTGGTTACATTCCATGATGACCATGTGTCTTTAGAAAGTGCATTTACAGTCAGGTTTGTACTTTTTTACTTTAATTATAAATATAGTATTATGAGGTTTACTCATCATTTTTTATTGCTTCTATTGGTTTTACGAAAAGTATTTTTATTGGTAACTGAACCACTTAAGTATATAATAATTTGTATACTTAATCATGCATATATTTAAAATCAAGGTTTTTTTTGTTATGACTATACTACATATTGAATTGTATCTTAACCTCAATTTGACAATTAAGAAAATACTTTCATTTGCCCAATGGGGGATTTTTGTTAATTCATCTCTACTTTGGCAGCCTCTTTTTCTGCATCCCATGTTGCTCCAGAGGGTCTCTGAAACCTGAGGAGTAAATTTTCTGTGAAAAGAGAGTTACAATGCAGGTACAAAATAGTAATTGACTCCAGCTAACCTGACCAATAGAAATGTTAACATTGATTTATCTTGTGATAAACTGTTACACTGAATTTTTATTAAGGAGTGTCAGTGAATTGACTAGAAGTCCAGTCAAAGGGAGTAGACACCCCTTTCTGCTCCCCACTTCCCCTTTACTTGGGGAGTGGATAATAGAAGAAAACTGGTGGTTTCTATCTGTTGCTACCATCCCAGATTACAGAGAAAGAGCAGGGCTGTGGGTGGGGTGAACCTCCCGTCCAGGAGACCACTGAATTGTAGCTTCATAAGTCAAAACACAATAGCAATGAAAGAGCAATTAAACATGAGAACCTGCTGAATTACCAATGAATATGGACTGGGCAAGAGATGAGTCAAAATATAACTTAAAAATCCAAAAGAAAAGGAATTGGAACCAAATGGGGAAAGGGGAATAGGAGGACGGGTACAATCAGTCTGGTGGAAAATGTCTGAACTCAGCTGGATGGATACAAAGGAAAAGCTTGATTAAATTAGATAAAATAATTTGTAACTCCCAGCAGATGGAACTGAAACACATCTCAAAAACAAAGCACACAAACCCCCTTCCCAATGCACTGTTAAACTGGTAAAATATGTAAACTGGGTTTGGAGTAGAGAAATACATTTTTTAAAGTGTCTAGCTAGGATTACAGTCTCTAGCACTAGCCAAGGAATCCTACTCCCTGCACTTACTGAAGAGTAAGTACGTATGTCTTTCACATACCAAGATTAAGTAACATGGCTGACTTGGCAAAAACACACATGAGCATTCCTGTCCTTGAATTTTAAATAATTAGTTGGATGATATCATCATTACCTGATAACAGGAGTGGAACCGATCTCCATCCAAACCCTTTACTTGGAAAAATAGATTTGGCTACCCAATCAGCAAGGGTTAGCTGCTACAGATAGATAAGAATGATTTAAAAGCACATGGCTGGTCTGTAATGGTGATTCAACCAAAGTGCAAAAGGCTGCTGAACTTGCACAGGAGCTTCTGGGAAGTTAGTGTCCAAAAAGAAAGGGAAATGGGCAAAAGGTAGGAGGGAAAATGGCATTTATCACAAATCACTGTATTTTTTTCCCCTTTAGACCACTTGCTGATGATCCAAAACATATTAAGTGCAAAATAAAAGGATCAAATACATTACGGATGGGTGAAAAACTACAAAGTGAAATTGGTAAATACTTTGTTTTTTTTATTCCAGCATCTCATGCCAAGAAGAATGTAATGCATATCTGTAGCAAGTTAAAGATAGTATTGTATGCTTAGTAAATGTAATCTTCTGCCATGAAGGTAGATGTAAAGAACTCATTTAATTTCTCTCCAATCTCCAAGTCCCCTTTTATCTCCCCTTTCTCTCCCTTACCGCTCTGTGGGCCGACTGCCTCTGGCAGGTTTCCTAGTCCTAACGTATTTAAAGAAGCTGTTAGTATTCCTCTTTATGTTGCTAGCCATACATTCTTCAAAGTCTTTCTTGGCCTCCCATATCATTTTACATTTCTTTTGCCAGAGTTTGTGATCCTTTTAATTCTCATTTGGAAAAGACTTCCATTTATGGAAGGAAACTTCCCTGCCCTTTACAGCTCATTAGCCATGCAAGCATTCTCTTACACTTAGTTGAGCCCTTCTTTCTTTGCCGTATACACTTCCCCTGGGCCTCTACTACTGATGTTTTAAACAGCCTCCATGCATTCCATGCAGACAGTCTTTTGAAGCAAAAGGAGCAGTCTAAGTTTCTCCTGGTGGTCCAAATTTAAGAATGCAGATAAAGGGGAAAAAAGCATTAGGACAAACAATTCTCAGGATAGATCAGGCAGTATAAGTCAGCCAGATGGCAGGCTGATTGGAGTCAGTCACCTTCAGTTTGCACATTGTTTGAGCAATATAACAACATATGTGTGGATAAAAGAGGATGTCGAGAAGGTATTTGATAAGGCAATATCAAGTTCAAGGCAATATCAAGACATCAGTATTGGAACATACCCAGGTACAAGTGTTCAGAGATACATCAAGCAATGATGGAGGCAGTTCTCCATTTAGTGGAGATTGGGGTGACAGAGGCGGTGCCCCTATCCCAAAGGAAATTGGAGGTATATTCTTTACTCTTTCTAGTTCCAAAGAGAAGTGGAGACCAGAAGGCAGTGGTTAAATCTATGCATAGAAAAGCATAAATTCAAAATGGAGACAGTGAATGTGTCCATGTCAGAAGTGTTGGAAGTTTCATGTCAGAAGTGGGTGGCATGGGCCAGATTCCACTCCAGACCATTGCAATCTTTGTTAAGGCCTTAGTCCAGTTGGATAGAACAGAAAAGGTACAAGGTCATACAACTTACCTCAGGAATAAAAAGGAAATGGGGTGGTGGTTAGCTTGAAACAGTCTGATACAACTGTCAGAATGGTGATCATGACTGCAGTGGTGGACCTGAGGAGGGCAAAGGGGGCAAATGCCCAGGGTGCTGCCAGGAGTGCAGCCAAGCCACTGGGCTTAGCTGTGTTCCAGGCTGCAGTTCCCCCTTCCTCTGATGATCAGAGGAAACTTGGTTGGAATTCCTTCCAACCTGGAAGGGAGTAGAGCAGTCCTTCGCTGCTGGAAGCGGTGCTCACTCCTGGAGGGGGCAGGTGCCCCTTTCAGGAGGCAATTGCGGTGATGCCCCCAGGACTGCCTCTTCATGATGGATGCATGTCTCCTGAGTTTAGGTGCTCATATGATGGGTGCTGTAGCTCTGGGAATGTGGTCCAAATAGAGATCAGTGTGGTCAGGTTTACACTGCAGGCCTTTCAGACAAAGGTGAAGGGGTAATTTAAGAACAGACAATGTGACAACAAAGGTGTATATAAACCGGGATTAGGCAACATGGGGCCCGCAAGCTACCGGTAGCTCTCTGGGTGGTTACCGGTAACTCCTGGCCTGCTCCTTTGCTCTAATGTTTTTTTTTTCACTGGGTGGGGGAGAGAAACCAGGACTGCGATGGCTGTATTTTATTAATAATCTTCTGCTGTGTGTATGTTCCTTCTTGGAAGGATCCCCTGCTCTGCTGCTTTGCTCTGGCAATTTTTTTTACAGTTAAATAGGGGGGCATCACAGTAGCTCTTTGCCAAACCCCTGCATCCAAATCCTAGTCCCAGGCTGCTCAGCCCCGATTTGGGCCACCGCCATGTGCTCAGACTTGTGCCTGCTAAACAGCAGTTGCAGATCCAATCAGCCCCATCAGGGCAGCTGTTACCTACCCCAGGGTAAGTGGACAAATGTCCCCTTGCCCTTTGGAGGCTTCAGACCTCTCCCAACCTCCATTGGATACACAGCACAGGCCAGTCATCCTGCCTATTCCAGCAGAGGTTAGGATTGTGCTCTGAGTCACCAAAAGTTAAGAGTGTCAGAATGATGTCTGAATCCACTGGTGTTTCAGCAGAAAATGGCCAAATACAACAGAGTGCCAGTGATGGATTTATTTGCAGCAAAGAGGAATATTCATATTCTGAGATTTATTTCGTGTTAAAGCAGGAAGGGTCAGAGGGAGCAGATGCTCTACGTATAGAGTGGTCAGAAGGGCAACTGTATGCCTTTTCTCCTTTTCAGTTGGTCACCCTAGTTTTTAAAAGGTATGTAGGCAGGGGGCAGACACTTTGATGGTAACCCCAGGGTGCCAAGGAGGTCATGATATTCGGTGCTGATGCAGGTGGAGGAGCCATGGACATTACAGGAAAGGGAAGATTTGTTGTCCCAGGGGCCCCTGAAGCATCTACAGTCTCAAAAGTTCAACTAAATGGTTTGGAGATTTAGAGGTTGAACATTGGAAAGTTGGGATATTTAGAAGGCATGGTGAATACAATACTGGCATCACATAGGCCGTCCACCAGGAAAATATATGCAGCAATGTGGAAGATGTTTTGCAATTGGTGTCTGAGGCACAGTTTGAATTCCAAAAAGGATTGCTCACAGGTTGTTACAATATTAGAGTTTTTGCAGAACGAAGCAGAAAAGGGACTGAGTGCTAGTACCCTGACAGGTGGCAGTACTAGGAGTGATGCAAGAAGTTCAGATTTCCGCTCATGCATATGTGAAGAGATTCTTGAGAGGAATTTCATGCTTAGACCTCCACCTGTACACAGGTTTCTGACTTGGGACCTGGCTAAGGTGTTGCAGGCATTAAAAGCGCCTCCTTTGAGCCTCGGGCTAGGATTGAGAATGTTACCAAGGAAGACTGTGTTTTTTGGTGGTGATTACATTGACAGGAAGAGTGTCGTGGTCCTTAAAACTGATCCTGCATTTAAACCAAAGGTTTACAGTTTTTTTTATAGGCAACAGGAGCTTTTTTGTAGTGACATAAATTGGATGTGAAGTGGGCTTGAAGCTTTTACACTGAAAGGACGAAGGTGATCAGAAAGATAAAGGTGTTGTTTATTTCTGTTCAAGGAAAAAATATTGGACAAAGGGTGTTATCTGTAACTTAGTCAAAATGGATTTGAGCAGTGGTTCCAAAACTGTGGGTTGGGATCAACCAATGGGTTGTGAGCCAATTTCAGTTGGGTTGCGAAGCACCTAAAGCAGCCATATTGGAAAATATGGTAAGATGCGATGCTGGAAAGTGGGAGAGCAGTGTGGTTATTTTGCTTGTGTCAAGGTTGTAAATAGGTTTTTTTCTCATTCACTTTGCTATTGGAAAATGGCTGAGAAATAACCCAACCATTCTCGGGAAAGCAGCAGGCTCTGGCATCATGATGATGCCACTTCCAGCCATGACATCACTTCTGGTGGGTCCTGGACAAATGGTCATTTTAAAAAGTGGGTCCCAGTGCTAAAAAACCTGAGAGCCACTGGCTTAGATAATGTATTCAGGAGGAATAAATAGCAAGCAGCTTGGAGCCTCCACCGAGCATTCATTTGATTAGAGGAGCAGCTGTTCTGCTGCTTTTGATGGTACAATATCATTGTTGGATATTTGTAGAGCAGTGACTTGGTTGTCAGCCCATATGTTCATAAAGTAGATGTGTAGGTATCTGAAGATGCTTCTTTTGGAAGAAGGGTGTAGCAACATGTGATGAATAACTAGAGTAGTTGGTAAGCACTTTCACTGCCTTCCTGGGGAAATACTGCCCCAACTGAATGCCTTCCTCTGCCAGGGAAAATAGAAGTTTATTTACAAGGTTAATTCTTGATCCTGGAAGCACATTCCACATGCACATATGTTGGCTCAGTGCTTGGGTGGTTAAAAACACACACAAACTACAGAAGTACTTCTGTATCCATGAAGGCTTTCATTAATATGTGGCTTTAAGTTATTGTTTGTTAGATGAGCGGGGGTGGCAGCTCAGTAAGATGAACTGGTAATAATAGTCAGCCCCCGCACTGAGAGAAGCCGTTTAAACTGTCAGCCCTGCTTAAGCTTGTGCAAGGGGCATTCCCCAACTGTCATGGAATGCACGTTGTCTACCAAGAGCAAGAATTCACCTGGTAAGTAAATTCCTATTTTTTTCTTCCTTGGCTAGAATGACATCAAGTGCCTCCCTGATTGGATAAATCATCCCACTCCCTTGGAACTAGATAAACTGGGTTTGCTAAGCCCTAGCTTCTCAAATCTACATTTTCTCCTGGGGCCATCTGACAATATTTTTCTGTAATTTGCATTCCAGCTGCTTGGATGTTAACTGGGTGAAACACCAATGAACAGAACACAGTAGCAGACAGAAAAATACAGGAATTCATCTCACTCTTCATTTTATTTTCTAACAATTGGCTTGACTATGATTGGGACAACTCAATCCCATGAATCAAGAATAATTGGCACTTAGTCAAAAATAAGTTCCACTTTGTTCAGGGAAACTTGCTCTTGGTAAATGTGCAGCAGTTAATAGCCTCTTACCATTACTTTTAGCTCAAATCAGTAGTACATGCAGAAAATATACAAGGACACAATTCTAACCAACTTTCCAGCACTGGGGTAAGGGAATAAACAGTCCCTTGCCTTGAGGAGGCCTCCATGACTGCCCCCGCAGCTGCAGAATGCAGTACATGTCCCATTGGTGCAGCTATGTCAGTGCTGGAAAGTTGGTTTGGATTTGGGCCTCAGTCTTCCTTGATAAGACCATCTTGTTGGGTTTTAGGTAAGGTGTTTTGAAAATAGTATTATTTTACATTTATAACTATTCAGTTTAGGTATCATTTCAATTTGTGCTGTGGCGTATATGTAGGGAGATGTTGCTTTGCTGTCAGATTGTTTATTCTATGTTGTAAGTCTGTATGCAAGTTATGTATTTCATGGTGTTCTCTTAACGTTGAACTCATCTTTATTCATTTTTGCTTTTTTCTGTTTTTTTTTAAAAGAGATAATGATTACAGATCAGCATGGAAATCAGATTCAAAACCTGACATCATCTTGTATGAATTCCCTAGGAATTTCTGGGAATGGTCTGGATAAATCAGATCTAACAACTAATTGGCAGGTGCTTTCCTATTATTCCATGTTAAAATCTTGTTTACGCCCATAAAACAAGAGTCATCATATGGGGAAGGAGGCAGAAGGGAACTAATACCTCTGTCCTTGAAGTAGCCTACTAACATTCATACAAACATGAAAAGACTTGAGGATAGCACTCAGTACCAGCTAGGTTATCTCATCAGTCTCATGTGTGAATTACACAGGGACTACAATGAAAGAAAACAAGCTGCTTTTTGTAACAATGTATTTTAAAGCATTTGTAGTCCACTCTTTAGCCAACAGTCTCCCAGAACAGTTTACACAAAATCATTCAGTTACAAAAATACTAAGAACATTTCCCCCTCTTCCTCACAGGGCAGTTGTTTTTTCTATGGCTGTTGTGAGTGGGGAGGGGTGTAGCATATAGGACATTAGCAAATGAAGATGGTGAGAGTGACGCTTCACCTTGTTGTCTTCTTCTTCAATATCATAAATAAGGGAAAAATAAGGCCAAATAAGGGACATCGTAGTAGCCAGGCTTGTACTAAAACAAGCATAAATTCTTAGTGAACTTGTGCAGTGGACTATTCATAGTCCCTTTAGGATGCAATCTAAAGTGCCCAGTAAAAAGGTAAAGGTTTCCCCACGACCAAATGGTCTAGTCATGACCGACTGTAGGGGGCGGTGCTCATCTCTGTTTCAAAGCCTGTAGAGCCGGCGTTTTGTCCTAGGACAAGCTTCCGTGGTCATGTGGCCAGCATGATTATACGCCGTAGCACACGGAATGCCATTAGCTTCCCACCAAAGTGGTCCCTATTTATCTACTTGCATTTAGGTGCTTTTGAACTGCTAGGTTGGCAGGAGCTGGGACAAGCATATATCCCTTATGCCAGCCTATGCATCTCGCAAGTGCACCATAAAGTGTATATGCACCATGTTTTGAAGACATGCACAGGTGTTCACTGGTTTAGTTGCAGCAACTCCCGGGCCTGGAGGCCCAAAGGTAAAGCCAGCCTTGCAAGGCTGGCACAGGAGCTCTGGAACGGTGGGGGGAAGGGGGGAACAGGGTGGGGCAAGGGCAGAACAGGGTGGAGGGAGCGCAGAGAGTGGGCAGGCCTGTGGATGGGCTGGCCCAGGGGGGCAGAGGCAGGATCTGGCCTTTGGACTGGATCCTGACCTCCATCCCTGGCCCAGGCAGCCCCAATTCGGCCACTTGGAGTTGCACCGCCAGTTTCGGCAGCACAGCTCTGAATAGCCCCATCCAAACTGCTGTGCATTACACAGGGGAATGGGTCAACTCTGTGCAGGGTTTAGGATTGTGCTGCCAGTCAAGTTGTTTTAAAATGTATACTTGTTTAAATCTTAGTGCTAAACATTAGGCTCATTCCCATATAAAACATGCATATTTGTAAGTGCATTATATATAATATATAATGCATCACAGACACAACATAAATGCATATACGTTCTTTTAAACCTTTACTGCTGAATAATCTTTTTATCCTGACTTTAATACATTTTGTGGTTTTGTTTGTTCTATATTATTTGTTTCTTTACAGACAGATACACAAACCATTTGTGTCAGAGGCATCAGGTTTAAACCAGGCCCTCCTGGAATAAAAGAATTATGTTTTGCTTGGCGCGAATTTTCTCATTTCCTGAGATTAAATATGATTGCAGGACCACCAGCTAAATTGGAGCTTGTGGATTGGACAGAATTGGAGGAAGTAAGTCATTCACCTGATGCTAATCACTGTTTACTGATAATATCTTTGTGAAGTTTGAGAAGAAAATAATATATTAAGTTTCGATACATATATTAAATACTTCTGAAACCACATTAATGGTCTCTGGCATGAAACGAGCCATAGACACAAAAAGAGTAACTTTTAGGGAAAGTAGGGATACTTCCTTATAGCTAGCTGTTTTTCTTCCCAAAGAAGCATTTGATGGAATTGCTTGTGAATAGTTCGTGTGTTATAGCTAAGCTTTAATGTATTTTGATTTGAATAGTAATAGTTTTCTGTTTCTAGCCTGTGTCGGTGATTAATGGCAAAACGCTGAAGAAACCTCTTATAGTCCAGCTCTGTGACCAGTGGGATAACCCTACTTCTGAATCCAATGTCAAAATCAACCTTATAAAGCCTAACAACATAAAGGTAATTTCTGCTAAACTCTGCTATCTCTTCCCACGGAATTTCAGTTTAAAAAATACAATAATATAAGGCAGTGATTTAACATTGTAAATCATCTTGGGTGCCCTTGGGGCAGAAAGGTGGGGTAAACCATTCATTCATTCGTTCATTCAGTAAATAAATTTTCAACCTGGGGGTTGTGACCCCCAAGTTTCACTTCGAAAAATCTTCCCCCTTAAGAGGGTGACGTACTTCAGAGATCCTGCCATTTCCAGGTTCTCCGCACTGCTGCTGATGGCAACAGGGAGATAAGAAATGTATTTTAGTGGGGCTTCTTATCTCCCTTTGGGGAGAACCTGGAAATGGCAGATATCTTCACTTAGGGGTCCTGAGAAGGTAGGTCCAACCCTGCCTTAAGGGTTTGGGAACCACATAAGGGATTGGGAACCACTATCGCCCTGCTCTGAATGGGGTTGCACTCCCTCTGAAGGAGCAGGTCCGCAGTTTGGGGGTTCTCCTGGATCCATAGCTGCAGCTGGATTCCCAGGTGGCGGCGGTGGCCAGGGGAGCCTTTGCTCAGCTTCCCCTTTAATAGCTTTGCTCAGCTATTCCCCCCATACCTGAGCTGAGTGACCCATGCCCTAGTGACATCTAGATTAGATTATTGCAATGCGCTCTACGTGGGGCTGCCTTTGAAGACGGTCCAGAAATTACAACTAGTACAGAATGCGGCTGCTCGGTTGGTTGCTGGGGCACATCGGTTTGACTCTGTTGAACCGTTGCTTTGGCGACTACACTGGCTGCCAGTTCCGTTCCAGGCCCAATTCAAAGTGCTTGTTTTGACTTTTAAAGCCCTTTACGTCTTGGGTCCGGGGTATTTGAGGGACCACCTCCTTCCATACAATCCTGCCCGTACTCTTAAATCATCTGGGAGAGCCCTTTTGACTGTGCCGCCACCAGAAGAGGTGAGAGGGATGGCAGCCAGGAATAGGGCCTTCTCAGTGGTGGGCCCCCAGCTTTGGAATACCCTCCCCCTAGAATTGAGAACTGCTCCCTCTTTGGTAATATTTCGGCGGGGGCTGAAGACCTTTTTATTTCAACAAGCTTTTAATTATTGACAGGCTGGCTGGCTGGCTTTTTAGACTTTATATTTTAGGATCCACGGGGCTGTTGTTTTTAAATTTTAATTATCTCAATGTTGTTTTTAATTATTGTTTTTAATTGTAAATTGTGATTTTATGATATTTTATTGTTGTAAGCTGCCTTGGGTGCCCATGGCATCCCAAAGGCGGGATATAAATTAAATAAATAAATAATATATAAGGTACCTGGGGAAAAAAAAGAATTTTTTTTTTAGTAGTAAACACTTACTGATTTATACAATTTTAAGGATTAAAATGCACTACTACGTCACAAGCCACTTTATTAGGATTGCTATGAGCCAGATATTTTTACTGTTTTAAGCTAGTTGGTAGGAGAGAGGCAATTGATAGTCAAGATTCAACCCCAATCAGTTATTTATTTTATTAAAAAAATTGCATTCTGCCTTTATCCAGTGGTGCTTAAGACAGCTGACAATATTAAAAACGCAATAAATATAAATTCCAAAAAATAGTAATAAAAAAATGTATAGCAATAAAAATAACAAGTAAAAACACTGGCAAAGCAATCCAAATTTACCTCTGAGCTGGCACAGTTCCCTTGCACTGGCCTCAAAGTGTCACGAATGTGCCATAAAGCATGTTTGTGGCTATTCAGGAGCTGGCTAGGCCAGCGCAAGGGCGTGTACTGTCTTCCCTGCACCAGATCCTCCCCAGAGATGGTAAGTTTCTGCCGGCCCAGGCAGGCTGGGAGGAGCGTTTTTGGGCAGGGGTAGGACAGATCAGGCCTGGGAGGGAGATGGGACCAGCTGTGGCAGCTTGGGCCAAATCTCAACCCCCAGGTCCAGGCAGGATTATATGGGCTGCTTGGATTTGTGCTGGAAAAACCGCAGGTGCATCTGAGTAGTTCCATAGGGATGGCTGGGGCACAACATGGGGTAAGAAGAAAAATATCTCCTTACCCCGTTGCCCTCCAGCCCGCACCTACCTTGTGTTGGATATAACACAGGCAACTCAACCTGTCTATTCCAGCACAAGTTAGGTTTATATCCTAAAACAGACAAAAATATAGCGCATAGCATAGCATAGCATGTACATAACGCCCCCCCCCCCCAGACAAAACAGCAGTATATATCATTAATATAGCAGCATAAACTATACCTTTAAGTCTTTATGACTTGAGGCCAGTGTCGGGGACATTGTAAGGAAGGGACTGCCTCCTTCCTTACAGTTTTGCCTGCCCCCTAAAATAAGCGCGAGATCCCTCTTGTGAGTGCCACCCTTATTGGAGGTTAACAGTGTGGCAGCAAGGAATAGGGCCTTCTTATTGGAGGCACGTCAGTTATGGAACTCTCTGCCTGGTGATTTTAAGAACAGCCACATCATTCTAGCAGAGGCTAAAGAACTTGTAGCCTTTTAGTTGAGGGAGGGTTGAAGTCTGTGCATTTGGGATTCTGCTTTTGCTGCTTTACAGTTAATGTTTTAACACAGGTTTTGGTTTAACATCTTTATTCTGCTTCTGTGTTTAAATTGTTTTAAATCCTTTTGTGTGCTGTCTGACTTTTTGCAGACGGATGTTTTATAGATTTATGTATATTTAAGTACTTCAATCATGTTGTCTAATAAAATTAACCAATAATCAGCCATAAAACAAATGCAATAATACACTGATTCTGATTCACTGTGTAAAATGCCCAGACAAAGCCCCCAACCCACTCAACATGCTAGAAGGCTAATCTGAACAAAAAAAAATATTTCGTTCCCACCATAACATCTCTATAGAGGAGGAAGCTCTTAAATCCTGAGGGAAGGAGTTCCCCAGCTGTCGTGCCAACACAGAGAAGAGCTTGTTTCTTGTTGCTGCCCTCTAATCTCCATTAAGGGCAGCATTCACAACTAGACCCTATCAGACCTGATCTCAGATGATGGCATGCATCTGAATGAGTCCAAATAGGAGCCATTCTGGATGTTTCTTGTGGATTGCCCCATTCTGGCGACCATTCTGCCCCATTGTACTGACCTCTGCAGGCTTGGAATGACTAGTAGAACCTCCAAAAGCCACTTCCAATTTTCATAGACAACATCTGGTTTACTTCCAAAAATCAGAAGTGGCTTTCAGAGGCTTCTGCAGGCCATTCTGATGCTCCTAAAAGGCCAGTAGAATGGTTTGCCTGGGCACAACTTGTAAGAAGCCTCTCCAGCACCAGCAGGAGTGTTTCAACTCATTGCTGATGCAGCAGTGTAGCTATAGGGGGGCCTGAGGGCATTTGCCCTGGGTGACACACCTAGGGAGTGTCAGGGTGCCTTTCTGATGCCTAAGGAATCCGTGTGCATCCTTTCCAAGTCTCAGAAGGCCTGCCAGAGGCCTTAGAAACCCAGTTTTTGCTAAAACCAGAAGCATTTCTATGGCTTCCAATAGGCCTTCTGAGGGTCAGGGTGCCTGTCAGAAGTCAGAAAGGCATTTTGGGTTTTCAGCAAAAACTGGGATTGCCTTTTTAAGGCTTTCTGAGAGGGAGTGTTAAAAAAAATTGTGCCCTCAAGTGCCAGATGACGTAACTGTGCCACTGCATGGAGGACAAGGTGGGTCATAGCACCAATAACATTGGGATTCATTGTATTCGGCAATAGGCTGAAATGTATGCAACCCAGCTGTCCCTGGATGTTGCTGGGGCTAGGCAGTTCCTGAGCCACTGCATTTACCAGTTGCCACTCTTTGACTGACAGAAAGCTTAAGCTTTCTTTAGTTAGAACCAGCCACAATTTTTTCTAAAGGAGAAAAGGGAAAAACTACTGGAAACTTACACATTTTGTCCTTGAAGATTGTTTCCCAGGATATGTCACGTGCTAATGAAATGATTGCACCCTTAACCAATTATAAATATATGTCAAGAAGGCTTCACATCAGACTACTGAAATGTATGGAAAACAAATAGAAAAATATGTGATAGCTTAATAATTATTGCTTATCTGTTATTAAGGAAAAGAATGACTATTTTATTGGCAGATTATTTCATCGTACCAGCCACATAAAACAGATGAAAGTGGTAGAGCAAATTTTGGCATTCTTGCTATTCATGCTCCTAGGTAAGTAATTTTTAAAAATCATTAAAATTTGTATAATATTACAAAATGTGAACTAGCATATAAAACAATATCGTCCCAGCTGCCATCCCAATTTACCTTGCCTAACTTAATCTAAGACAATTCCAATAAAAAATTATACAGCAGGCCCTTATTATCCACAGGGGTTCTTATTCCATTTCAGGAAAACAGCAGATATTCAAATCTGCAGTTTTTGGCCCTCCACCCTCTGAACCGGACCAGAATTTCAGGCATTCTTGATATATGATTGATATATGAAGTTTTTGCTGTATGAGGTTTTTAATGCCAACTGCATAGCAGGCCTGGGTAAAAGGGCACAAAGAGAGAAAACATCTTTTTCTTGTACCTCTCAAGGTTGCGCAGAAGGAGGATGTGGGGATGTTTAGGTTAGATAAGTCTCTGGAATGCCCCTGAAATGCCAAACTGAAGAAGTGCTTGGGTCATGCCGACACCCATAAGTTAAACTATTGCTGAGAAGCTGAGAATTGTTGTAACTGTAAACCTTTTTCTGATAAGCCTAGATGTAACACCCTATGTCAGTAATGCATAGTAATGAGCAAACTCTTGCTTGCAGAAAATATAAAAAGTATCTCTTATCTCTGTTCTGGGCTTCAGCCGTTTTCCTTCTCTGGCTCACAAGAGCACAGTTGGAGTCTTTTGCAGCTGCGAAATAAATTTATAAACAACCCTATTCCAACATCCGTGTTTGTTTTGGTAAGTGGTCACCATATAACATTCTGAGGACAGAACTGCAGGCCTCAGAAAACCCTCTGGACCCAATGAGAGACCAGCTCCAGTTGAGATCAAAGGTTCTATGTGGACCTTCTCTGGGAGGTGTTCAGCACCCACAGATGCTCAAATCCATTAATGCCGAATCCGCGGATAATGAGTGCCTGCTGTACTATGGTTCTTACAACACTGGAATTCAGTAGGTGGTATGCAGAATACTGCTTTCTCCACTCTCTCCTCCCTGTCAAAACTTCTGAGCCCCCATCCCTGTAAAATTAGGCTTACAAGTGGCACATTGACACTTTCTGAGTGGCACACACATAGTTGCCATATATTTTTGAAAAACATTTAAATAATAACAAAGCAACACAGCAGTTTACAGTTTGCTTTATTTCTTTGCCACTTCTTACACAGCATGCCTAACGCTGCAATGGGCATACAAAGGGTGGCCATACCTACTCTGGTTGATGATTTGCTCTAGTTAGAAAATGGGGAGAAAAGTGGGAAATCAATGATGGACAGGCAAGTCAATAGGGCAAATTCTGGCAAACTGCATTCTGCTAACTGGTAGGTCACTCACTTACCCAGGAAGGCCTGGGGCGGGCTGTGGAAAGCAGGAGGGAGTGATCAGGGCAACAGAGAGATGGCCAATATCAGCAAAGCCCAGGTGGCCCAACCAAGTTGGGAAAATCATCCTTCAAGAGATCCATGCTAAGATAATCTTTGAGGACAAGAAGATAGGCTGGCAGAGGAAAGTTCTGCTTCTGTGCAGAAGAGCCATGAACTTGCCTTGTACGGACTTTGGAACAGGTCCTGCAGGGCCAGACTAAAGGTTCATGTAGGCCACCTTTCTGGCCTCATTCAGCAGTTAGCCAGGTGTCTTTTAGAAAGCCCCAAATAGGCAACAGCACCCCCCATGCTTCTTGCTCTGGACCTTCTGAGTTATACTGCCCTTGAACTTGGAGGCTCTATTTAGCTATCGTAATAGCTAAAAGCAACGTTAAGGTGAAGTCGCACATTCAAGATTCTCTACATAAAAAGTGGTACATGGTGTAGTGCAGGTTGGCCACCCCTGCCCCTAAACTGGTGGTAAAAGTTAGAGGACCTTTGGCAAATCTTCTTTGTGTGCAGGAAGAGAAGGGATACCCAGAATCCGCAAAAAAGCAGTGCTTCTAATCGCTGTTCCTGTTTTCAGGTAGCCCACTGTGCTGCATCCCATTCTAATACCAAATATCCCCCAACCCTCATCAAACGTTTTTCAGAGGTCTGGTAGCTTTAGTGGGAAGGAATGAGAAAACTGGCATAGATTGTTCCAGCGGTCAGGTGCAGATTTTTTTTCTCCATACCTTTATTGACTTCCCAAAGCGTTCATGCACATTTATATAGTTAGCATTCTCAATATTACCAAAATGCATATATTAGTCTTTAGATCAAGTGTCACCAAACTCCAGCCTGAGGGCCACATCCAGCATCCTCCTGATCAGTCTTCCCCTGCGTGAATAGCTCTTACTATCCTGCCAGGGACACTTACGAAAACCCTGACTACAGCCTCCAGCGGTCATCGCCACCAACTGCTTCTGCGCAGGACTCCAGCATTAGACATGTTGGGGCTGCAACACCCCCAAGTGGCTGGCCGCAAAAATCCCTGGGGACTACAGTTGGGGTCTTCGCAAGCGTCCTCGATGGAACAGTAAAAGCCAGTCATGCTGGGGATCTTTTCAGGGCTGCAGTGGTCTCCAGTTTGGAGACCATTGCTTTAGATCATGGGTCAAGTGCATTTGCCATTGGACTTCTGAAGCAGGTTCACCCTGGAGACTGTGAGTGGCATCTAGAGTACTGCTTCAGGAACAAAAATGCAATTGTGAATACAAGCTCCTTGACATGAGCAAAAAGTCCTTAATTTGCACTTTTTGTGCAAATAGAATACATCTTGTGTTCATGAAAGCATTACTCTGGACACCAACTTTCAGGCACCTTCTCAATTTGGTATTTGTTGGAACCTTTCCCCATGTTTGCTGCTACTTCCTCTTCTCTGCTTAGTAGCGGCACCAGTTGTTCCTACTTGAAAGCCAGTCAAGAATTAGAACATTAGTTGTTCAAAGTATTTATATTTGATAAGAAGGCAAGATTTGACCATTTCCTAACTGGGGCAACTATCCTTCCAGATGAGTATTACACACACATTGATTTAACTCTAAAAATGTTTAGTGTTTTTTTTTTTTTAATCATCTCAAATGAATGCCTGTAAGCAGTGGTGTAATTCAAATGAATTAACAACCGGTTCTATGACATCATAGCTGGAGCAAAAAACAAAACAAAACCGGAAGCCAGCCAACGTGAGTGGGTGGGGCCCGACCATTTAACAACCGGTTCTATAGAACCTGGGCGAACCCCCTGAATTTCACTACTGCCTATAAGATCTTCTGTTCTAATTGTAAAACAAAAAAGATATTCAACACTATTTATAGAAATTATAGCTTGTGTATTCCTGTCACTTATTCTTTTCTAAACTTGCGGGGATGGGGAAATCCCAGTGGTTTTCAGTTATTTTATATCTTATTGTGTGGTGGATTTTGAGGCTATTTATGGTTAGGATAGCACCCACAGTATGTTAAACTCTATTATTTTAAAAAGTACATTTTCCCTTCTGTGCCTAAAAGGCAATATAAAAGAAATATTGAAATCTTTTGGATATTAGCAGCATAAGTACTGTTTTGTTTTTTAGGGGACAGCATACATTGCAGTTGAAAGCTTCATATAACAAGAATACCCTACACTGTCCAGTAATCACATTAAATGTTCTACCTGACCCTGATAAACCTGTATGTTTGAATGCAAAGTACGACAAGAATGCTTCTTTTGCAGCTGGAAATACTTTCCCTGGTAAGCAGTTGTTCATGATATGTTGATCCAAACATTTGTAAGGGGGTTACAAAAACTATTGGCTTTTTTACACTGAAGAAATTTGCCTAAAAGTGAAGTATAAATATAAAGATTTACTTTCTTTGTTCAGTGGGACATGTGCAACAAATCTGCGTCATAGTCTCTCCATGTGATTGGGAATCCCAGTTATGCTGGCTTCCCAATAAGTGGAAGACCCTACACACATACGACTCTGTACATACATACCGTCCCCCTTCAGACATACACTGTCTGTGTTGATGTTGGATCAGGAGTTACAGGTCCAGTTTTCCTTTCCATGTTTTTGTAAGTGTTGCCTGAGTTGTATGAAAGGGGCAGAGAAGTTTAGGAAATAGATTTCATGCTTATTTCTATCAGAGAAGATTTGTTCCTGTGAAAAAAATTTCAAGATTTGCATTGAGGAAGTAGTTACCAGAAACACATAATGCTAGCGTATCAAATTCAGGGTTCCATTCTATCACAGGGAATTTGAGAGGGGAGCAACTACCGTATTTCCCCATGTATAAGACGCACCCATTTATAAGACGCACCTTAATTTTGGAGCCAGAAATTTGAAAAAAAATGTTTTGCGTTTGGCATTATTTTGCGTTTGAAAATCAGCATAGGAGGCAGTGCTGTGTTCTCCGTGCTCCCACTTGCCTTAAAGAGCCAGCAAGCGGGAGCGCTGCTGCTGGCTCTTTAAGGCAAGTGGGAGCATGTGCTCCCGCTTGCCTTAAAGAGCCGGCGGGAGCGTGGACAACGGAGGGCAGCGCTCCTGCTTGCCGGCTCTTTAAGACAAGCGGGAGCGCTGCCCTCTGTTCTCCATGCTCCTGCCGGCTTTTTAAGGCAAGCGGGAGCACAGAGAATGCGTTCTCCGTGCTCCAGCTTGCCTTAAAGAGCCGGCGGGAGCGCGGAGAACGGAGGGCAGTGCTCCTGCTTGCGTTCTCCATGCTCCTGCTTGCCTTAAAGAGCCGACAATCGGGAGCACTGCTGCCGGCTCTTTAAGGCAAGTGGGAACACGGAGAACGCAGCGCTGCCCGGCACACCCCCTTGTATAAGACGCACCCAGTTTTTAGCGCCCCAATTTTTTGAAAAAAGGTGCGTCTTATACTTGGGGAAATACGGCATTTTTAGCCCCAAAGCTCATCTAGCAGGTATTTGCAGGCTTCTTCTTTAAAGGCTTCTATTTTCATTACATCTAGCACTACTAGACTGACACTTCTGCCTTGTTGGAACCTGTTTTTGAGAGCAGTTTTCTCCAGCAGATAGTGCTAGTGTGCAAAGTGCAAAAGGCTCTCAACCTAGGGAATTCATTGCTGCTAAATATTCTATTTTTATAGGATGTCATCCTCCCATTACTAAGAATATCATGGACTTGCAGATAGAATAACATCTTCGCCCACATTGGCATGGATTGGCAGTTTCTACCTAGTAGAAGCCTAGGAATTATAGTCAGAATATGACATACTGAGGGATAACCTTCCATTCTATCCTTCTGTTATCAATGCAGCAACATTAAAATTACTAATATTATGAAATTCAGTTGTTTTGCTGAACTGTGGAGTGCTACCCTTCTCAGCAGAGGTCCTGCTTTCCAAAGTGAGAAGGCAGAATCACTCATCATGGAGTGGATATTATCCTCTCAGTAACTAGGAATAACCTTCACAGTTAGGTTTGGTGGTTTTTTTCACAAGAATACAACTGAAGTGCTTCAAAACAGTCTTATATGTATAAAATAGGCAATCGCCGACTTACCATTGGGCGGGGAGGGCAAGGACTCCTGGGCACCGAGCTCCTGGGGCAGGTAGAAGGTGGCAAAGAGGCACCTCGCCTCTCAAAGAAGCCTGGTTTCATTCTTCCCACCCTCCCTTGGCCCCATACGGCTCCAAAATGGAGCCTGGCACGACAGGAGGGTGTGTCAATGGGTGAGGAGGGGGCAGATAGCTGACACTAGAGGCGCAGAGCGCCCTGAAAATGGGCTTGAGACTGGCTATCAGTGCCTATTAACAAGTCCTTCAGAACCTGTCAACTGATGTGATGTCATGAAATATTATTGGATGTGATGTCATCAAATATTCTTGGATATTCTACTTGTTGATATGGTTCTTAATTTAATAGTTAGTATTGTCTTGTGCCTTTGGCAGTCCTTTTTAGGAACAAACTGTAAGGCTTTTACAATCTTTCACTTAGTGAATACTTGATTTGCAGAATTTCAGTTTTAAGATGAACATTGAATTTGAAATGTCTTGCTTTTTTGTCTCTCCACAGATTTCATGATTAGTGTTATTTCTGAAGATGGTAATATTATTAAAAATATAAACCCAGGAAGAGTTTCCATGAGAATATGGGAAGGGAGTAATAGCGGAACTCTATCACAGAATGTAAGTTTCTGAAAAGTTAAACAAATGGTTTTATGATGTCTGCCACATAGGTATCCCCTTGAATGGTGGTATATGCCTGCTTTTGTCACATGTGAATTCTGCACATCGGACTGGATAGTTTCCTTAATACAAATGGGTCCCCCTATTTGTGAAGAACCGAATGCGCAGGCAAATAGCCTGCATGCTAGACGTGACTGACAGGAAGTAGGACAGTTCCTGCTTCCTATTCATCTCTCTGTAGCAGGCAGGTTAATCACTCTTTTGTATGTCCTAATTCCTGTCAAGCATTCAAGCTGCTTGCCTGCACGTTCGGTTCTTCACTTATTAAACAAGAATGCTAAGCAAAAAGCACCCTTTCTGCAAGCACTACTAAAGTAAAACAAAAGTACTTTTAATGGACATTTGGGGGAAGGGGTGTCCTCCAGATCCATTTCTCCAAGGATAAGTGAAACTGCAGATAAAGGAGTTTTACATTGTCCGTATTAAAATACTACTACACCATTACCCATCTTTTAGTTCGAGGTGGTGGTGGTATGGATAACCATTCCAAATGAATTACTGCATAATTAGTAGCCATCTCTTGAAACAAAATCTTGTCCATATGACAGCCATAGTGTGTAAACCAGACTGCACTGCAACTTCTTTTTTCTTCCCCGATGAGAGATGTTATTTCCTTCCCTTTGGGCAAGAGGACAAGAAATCATTATGCCTCAAAGTAGAAGTAGAGGGATTGATGGAGAAGTGCACACTGAATTATCTTTACTGGGTTTTCTTTGTTTAGATTAAGTATTACTCTTCCAAATTTGCTGGATTTTCCTCCCCTAATTTCTTTAAATGCTTGTGTGTCTGAAGTCCATTCAAGCTTTTCTTTTTTAGGTTACAACATTTGGCTGTACCAGATCAAAGAATGACAAGGACGACGGCTTTTTTTACTTTAGGTAAGTATTGTTCTAGTGCTTCCTGCATAGTTTAAATGTGTTGGAAGGAGAAGAAAATACATTTATTTAAGGAGGATTTTAAGTGCTGACATGAAAGTCTGGCACTTTTAATGAATGTAATTTTAATAGTTGTGTGATCTTTTTGGGGTGTGATCT
Source organism: Lerista edwardsae (assembly GCA_029204185.1). Classification (NCBI taxonomy): domain Eukaryota; kingdom Metazoa; phylum Chordata; class Lepidosauria; order Squamata; family Scincidae; genus Lerista; species Lerista edwardsae. The sequence continues at coordinate 10,657,980 of JAJKFI010000031.1, forward strand.
GTTTTATTGTTCTATTTGTCTTTGTTTTAATATTTTAGTATTGTTTTAATCTTTTACTTTTTGTTTTTATTGCTGTAAAAAAATTGTATTGGTTGGGTGCCGCGCTGTGTGGCAGAAAGGCAGGCTGGATACATACATACATACATACATACATACATACATACATACATACATA
>JAJKFI010000031.1:10658164-10680775 GCA_029204185.1 Lerista edwardsae
ATACATACATACATACATACATACATACATACATACATACATACATAAATTTATAGTAAATGGACAGCTTTATTTCTAAAATTATTTTATAACGAACAGTTTACAAAGGAAATTAACTGATATGTTAATGCAAAATACACTGTCCTAATACTTTGTTGAGAAAAGGTTGCTGGCTAGTTGGCATGTGGAAACTGCAGTGTCTGCCGAGAATGCAGAAAAATTAAGATTTCTATCAATTCTACCAGTATATTTTGTCACATGTATGAAAGCAGTAATATATGCAGTGCATTGCTCTTGTAGTCTGATAATAATGTGGCAATGATCAGTAGGAAGGCAAAGGCTCACATTTGTGACAAAAAAATGTCAGTTAAAACCAACAGATCCATACAAATGACAGTTAAAGCCAACATTCCATAGCAGAGATACCAGCATTCCAAAGCACAGCCAAAGGAAATAAAAAGCCAGCTTTTTAAGAACCAAAATGGCAATTGTTCTCCTCAGGCTCATCGTGGAGATGGTCTTTGCTATTGGGCAGACTGGGGGCTCTTCAGCACCCCATTAAGCACTGCCTGACATCTAGCTTATGGTCAGGTTGCCAGTTCCTGCTACGCATCATGGACCAAGACCTTGTCGGTCACAGTGTACCTTCAGCCTGGCAAGGAGAGCAGTCACCTCAGCTTAAAGACACCACTCTCTTCTACTGAAGCAAAACAAACTGGCAGTAAAAAATTATTTATTTTATTTAGATAATGTATATCCCATGCCAAAGCAAATGCCCAAGGCAGCTTACAAAGCTACATAAGAAGTACAATGTAACACAACAGTAAGTAGAATACAACAAAAATAAAAGCATTAAAACATTGATTTTAATTTTAAACTCAAACATATACACAAAAATATTTAAAACAGAACAGAAACCAACACATCTCCTCAGGTCATGGGGGAAGCGAAACTAATTGTCCAAGGAGGCAATTAGGCTACAACACTATTCCAGAGTCACAGACATCCATCTATCATCAAAATGCCATGCAAATATTTTGAGCCCTCTCTGAAAAGCCATGAGGGAGGGAGTAGTTTTAATTCCTCTGAAAGGGAATTCTGTATTTATGGCACAACTCTAAGCTGCCCCTGAGCTGCCACTCCTTTAACTTGGGATAGAGGTGGCACTTGAAGAAGAGTCCCTTCAGATGATCTAAGAGGATGGACAGGTATGTATGAGAGAAGGCGGTCATTTAAGTAGCTTGTACCCAAATCGTAAAAGGCCTTAAAGGTCAGTACCATCATCTTGAATTGAGAACAAAAACAAATGGGCAGCCAGTGTAGCTGCTGAAGCAGTGGTCTAACAGAATCAAATTGTTTAGCCCATGTAACCACCCGAGCTGCTGCATTTCACACTAATTGCTGCTTCTGAACCGTCCTTGAGGATAGCCCCACATACAGGGAGTAACAATAGTCCAGTCTTGAAGTCACTAAGGCGTGGACCATTGTGGCCAGATCCAAGTGGTTCAAGCATGGTTGCAATTGGTGCACTGGTAGAAACTGCACAAATGTACTCCCAGCCAATGCTGCAACTTGGTACTCCAGAGAGAGCTGAGAATCCAGGCGCACTCCCAGACTGCGCACCCATTCTTGCAGGGGGAGTGCCACCCCATTCAGTGTGGGAAGATGACTCAGTATCTGTATTGAGGGTTTCCTGACCAGGACTTCTGTCTTTTCTGGATTCAGCCTCAACCTATTGGCTCAGGGCCGCTCTAGCAGTGACTGGGCCCAACGTGGGGCATTCCTGCGAGGCCCTCAACCTTCCTTGCAGGGCCCCCACTCACCAAGAAGAGCATTGTTCATGCCACATAACATCACCGCCAACTGCTTCCAGATGGCCCATTTTGGGCTGTGCAGAGGCAGGTGGGAGAGACCAAGGGAAAGCTGCTCTGCTCGCCCCACTGACTTACAATCCATAGAAATCCCAGCTGCAGCCACAGGCAATATGCTCACCCTGCTAGTGGGGGTGGGCCCTGAAGCACGGGGCCCAATGTGACAACATTAGCCACATTGGCTTAAAGCCGGCCCTGTATTGGCTTGTAGCCATACCCCAACTGATTATGCTCTGAATCATTCTTTTTAACAGTCAAAATAAGATGATGCAGTCAACTTGGTTTGCTGGAAGGCAACAGATACATGAAGGATTAAGCTTCTTTAAGAGACAAAAGTGTCAGGAAATATAAATACTTAACATTTTAACTTGATTACTAATACTCGGTATTTGTAATTTAGGGACAAAATGGTTCCAGAGAGAATGGGCACATACAGCATCCAGTTTGCTTTTGCCATTGACAAAATAAGCACACTTACCAGTGAACAGGTTTGCTTTTAATATAATCTGTAAAAGAATGTATATAAAAAGTTAATTGTAGTTTTTAAAAAGAAGTTTTTATCCATTCTGTGGTAACAAACGGCTTTGACTAGTTGCAATCTAATTTAATGTTCAATCTTCTCTTAAAGTTTGTTGTATTGTGGCTCCCTAAATGTTTCCTGAGTTCTTGTTCAGAGATAAAGATGGAGAATGAAAATCCTTACACACTGAAGAGATGCAAGGCAGGACTGATCCTCTGTATCAAAAATATGAGGAAATATGTACATGATCTAAAACTGAAAGTTAAATTCATCACAATACAATTATGCAAAAATAAAATGTAATATATTCATATGGAATGAAGTATGACCATATCTAACTTTTCAAAACACTTGCAGAAAATCCATTGTAAAAATGTAACAGTGCAATCCAAACCTGCTTCCATGGCCAGTGCAAGCCTCTTGTGCCAACCGAGCGCAGTCTCACACATGCTGTAAAGCCGTGCACCAGCACTTCTGGCACGGTGCTGATGTAGGCATATGCATCGATGCTACAGCACAAGCCCCTGGTGTGCCACTCCTGCGCCATCCAAGTTGGGCTGGCACGGGGCAGTTCTGGGAGGGGAGAAGATAGGAGGGAGGGCGGAACAGGACTGGGGTGGGCATTCTAAGGGGCGGACTGGCCAGGGAGGGCGGTGGAGCTTGAATTCACCCATTAGGCCACATGCAACTCTCTGTCCCCAGCCCGCATGGCCCCGTGCCTGCTATATAGTGGTCACAGATCCAAATAGACCATAGGGGCGGCTGTCATCTACCTCAGAGCAAGGGGACAAACATGCCCTTTTCCTGTGGAGGCTCCAGCCTATTCCCAATCTGCGCTGGGTACAGTGCAGGCCAGCCAGGCTGTTCCAGCACAGTTTAGGATTGCATCCTAAATCTTATAAAGCCCAAACCAATGGGCTAGTCCATTTACTTGTTAATGCGTGAGTTCTTGACATGTGGCAGGGTTCGTGATAGTATCACCATGAAAAGGAATGTGAATCAGACATAAGCATATCTTACATTCCCGTAAGGCTTGACATCTAGGCAAGAGAAAAAACAGACCAACATCCGTGAATGCCACAGTGATAGTAGAGCAAAGGGGTTAGGGAAATCACAACTGATAATCTTTATATGTGAACTGACGGTGAAAGTAACAAATGTCTTTTGTTTTCTTCTTCTTAATGGTGAAAAATAGTAGAAGCAGCAGCTTGCCACCTTTAAGGGTTTTGAATAGTTTTGTTAATATAGATAAGGCCCATTTAGTATGTGATCTTAAAATAATGGGGCTTGTTCCAGTGTTATGCTCCAACTCACCCATATGCAGAGGAATGCCAGTCAAAAAGTGCCTTTTTTCCCCTTTCCCTGGCCTCTACCACTGCAAGCACTTACTCAGGAAAGGCAAGGGTGCATGGTGCTTCAAGAAATAGGAAGATTATGCATGCATCTGATATGTTCATGCTTCCCTGCATTTTATTCAATGCAAGTGACCTATGCTTCTTTCACTAGTAACTTGCATGGTATGTCAGTGGGGGTGACTGATAGGATATATAGAAGATGCGACCTCCCATTAGCTACATTTGCCCTTCCTGCTTCCTGAGTGCATGCTTGCATTAGTGATGCTGGGAGCCTCACTAGTGCAAGTGAGGAATTCCTGTGGGACTCCTCTGCCTATGGCTGTACTGTAATGATTTTATCTGACTGGCTCAGGCAAATAATTTTCAGTGACTAAGGGTGCAATCCTGAAAGCGCCCTTGGGCTGATGCTTTAGCCCAACATCATTTGCGTCAGCCCAACGGCACCAGCGCTGACATGAGGGCACTGACCGGCACCCTCGTGTCGGCATTGGTGCCATTAGGCCCATGTTAGCAGCAGCGTCGACCAAAGGGTGCTGGCCAGTGGTGTCATTCAAATGATTTAGGAACAGGAACTCACTTTTGATTGGCACTTGTCGGGAACCCAGAACCAGCCACGGATCCCGTTAGGATCCGGAACGCCCGTTCTAGTCCATTCCCCCTGAATGACATCACTGCCTTCGCCCCCCTAGGAATCCGGAGTTGCTCCTTTTAACCCTCTGAGTGCCAGCCAACCAAGAAGAAAAGCTCTTTGCAGAGGAATTGGGAGGGGGAGAGTGAATTGGGTGGAGTCAGCCCTAATTTTAACTAGTGGAACTGAGTTCCCCCGTGTTCCCCCTGCATGACATCACTGGTGCTGGCCCAAGGCCATGCTGCAACATTTCTGCGCCAGCCAAACTCAGCTGGTGTAAGAGCTGTTCTGGGCAGAGGGAGGGAGGAATGGGCTGGGGTGGGTGTGCCAGGAGGCGTGCCCACCTGGGGATGGGGGCAGAGCTGCAATGCAGCTGTTAGGCCGCATCTATACTTCATCCCAGGCTGCACGGCCCCAATTCAGGGGGCGCAGCTCGCTTGTAACAGTGCCTGCTAGACAGCAGGCGCAGATCCGAACAAACCCATCAAGGCGGCTGACTCTTACCCTGGGGCAAGGGGAAGTATGTTCCCTTGCTCCAGGGAGACTCCAACAGCCTTCTAACTTGTACTGGATACTTGCTGGCCTTGCAGTTCTGACACAAGTTAGGATTGCGCACTAAAACAATTCTCTCTCAGTCCTTAATTGCACTTCTACATTTGTTTCTGCTCCTCCAGAACACCAACATTGAACTGATAGCACTTCTGTTGAGTTCTAAGAAATCCTCAGAGCACAGCAGCCAGTTTAACTTTGGTTGCCTGCATGCACCTCTTGCTAAAGTTTTAGAGGGAGGAACTAATGATCAGCATTACCATTATTGGTATTATATGCACCAACATTCATGTTTCCAGGAATAAAAAGATTGCAGGATATAAGAGAACACAGCAGAAATTGGTGTAGTTTGACTGGGCTTGTGCATATTATTGTTGTGTGTTTTACCACTTTTGTGCAGTCAGAGCCTCCAGTGGTAATGGTGTAGAAAATACTGAAGATTGTCAGTTGCAAACAGAACCCAACAATATGTATAAGTTGAGGGTTAGATTGTATTATTAAGGTTATGCTTCTATTTTTCATGTGTATTAAAAGTTCCACTGTTGTGCTTCAGTACCTGCAGTATTGTTGATTGTGTATTGTGTGATCTTTTCTCCAGTTTATAATTGAAGTGGTGCCTAATGAACCAGCACAATTGGTGCCAGAGACTTTACCAAGTACTCCTGCAGTCACTAATGCTCGGGCTCTTCGCAGTCGAACACTCGTCAAGGACTTGACCCTCTTTATAATGGTAAATTGTTGAATAGTGTTTAATAAACATCTACCTTAAAACTTGATAAATGCTAAACTTGATCAATCTTGGGAAGCAGGTATCTTACTACTTACAGTAATTGTTTTGAAATAAAGGGCATATCACCTGTTTCACTAAAAGAATTGTTTTTAAGCATGCTCAACATTTTAGGACACCTTACTGTAAACATTAATGTATCTCCTACATGTGCTACCTTTCTCCCAAGCTGGAGGGATGGCTGCATGAGGGCAAGCCTTCTTTATAGAAGCACCTCAATTATGGAATTCACTTCTGGGGGAATTAAGAACTACTCCCTCCCTCGTGGCTTTTCGGTGAGGGGTCAAAACATTCCTGTTACATTTGGCACTGAGTGATGTTCTGTTGTCTGTCTTCTGATGTCTGTGTCTCTGTAGTCTAAATAGTTGCTCCCTAAATAGTTAAATCGATTTTGTATTTCTGTGCTATTTATTCCACCTGTCTAACCATGGATATTTCTAATGGATATTTCTAATATATTTCTTATATTAAGTATAAGCATAAATAGACCCTATACCATCAATTTCAATAAAATGACCACTGCAGAAATCTCTAGAATAACCCAAGATGGAATTCCCTGTTGTGCAAAGTTATCTCAATAATTACTGGAGATTAAAAGATAAGCTTTTGATGATATAAACTTAATTTAGGAAGTACAAACCCTCCTCCATTAAACCCTCCCTTCTTAAAGTTGTCAATAGGTTCTTGAAAACTGCAACTTTAAGTGAAACAACTTATAATGAAACCAATTTTACCATAGGCTAATTAATATAAATAAACAAGACTTCTGTTCCTACCTCATGTTTCTGGTCACAAAAACATCACCAAAGTTCTAAATAAAGACCCCAAACATTTCTATTGCCTCTCTATGCCTGCCCCTATTATGCTCTCCCTCACACCTTCTAGCTTTAAAACTAAGCAAAAACAAGCCAGCAAGCAACTAAGAAAAATGTTTTCCAATAAGCTCTGTCACTTTATTTAATAATCAACCTGAAAAAGAAGTCCTCCCGTTTCTGTGGGGGATATGTTTCCATGGCCATCCACAAATATTGAAACAGATATAAAACACAGATATAAAAAGGGGACCCTCTACTTACTGTGGCACAACCCTGCTCTCTTCCATTGCAACCTGTTATAGAATGCTATAGGATGAATATGAGAAGCAATCTAGCCGAAAAGCTATAGGAAGAAGCCTAAGGGCCCAACCCTATCCAACTACATCAACACAATCATTCCTGTGGGATGTGTTCTGGCATCCTGTGGTGGGCAGTCACGAAAGCCTCTTCAAGGTTAGGAAAACGTTCCCTTACTTCAGGGCTGCAGGGCTGCTGCATCAGTTCAGGAACGTTGGATATGATTGGACCCTAAGAAAATGCTAATAGGAAACTTCCTCTTTCCTATTTGCATTATGCCTATCTCCCTCCTCTAGTGTTCTGGCTGGCTGCTTCTCATGTTCCTCCTCAAGCATTCTGTAACAGGCTGCAGTGGAAGAGAGACAGGTGCTTGGTGTCACCATAAATATAGGGTCCCTGATAAGTAAGGGGCATGTGGGAGGATGCCTATATATTAGAAAACATGCTGAGAGAGAGGCACAAGTGTGCCGGTCAGGCAGCCTTCTTAACCAGAACTCATACGTACTTTATAGGTTTTGCATAAGGAAAACATCAACATAATACGTATGAGGTGTTTTACACACTTCAGAAAGCATCGTGTAGATGAAAATAATGTTATTATGTGCTTGGATCTCTAAAAGCCTAGAATTTATTAAAATTTTGAAGCAATATCATAAATGCTCTGTGATCAGCAAATCAGAAAGTACAGGTACACCTGACCCAAATTACTGTAATAAGTCTGCCAATTGCTTTTGTCTTGGAATATCTACGCCTTGTTTTATATAGTAGTGCTGTTTAACTGTTTCCCTATCTTGTTAATGCAACTCCGCTATCACTCATTTTTTCTTCAAATAATCTTGCATCTAAAAGTTCAGTATGCTAGAGGTTCCCTAACTTTTTCGGTAAACAGTGCCCCTATAACTCTCAGGAATTTTTTCATGACACCCTTACAGTTCCATTGCTGTTTCCCCCTTAGAAAGTTAAATTATCTCATGGCAAGCTTGTGAGTTCATTGCAGCACCTGAGGCACCACAGCACAGTTTGGGAACTGAGGAATATGCTGTATTTTTTGTATGCCATCACGCCAATCCATGCGTGATGTACAGTCATCTGTTCGGTAATGCATAATATTAAATGAAAGGCTGCTTGCACAAACATGATGAATTAAAAGAATAAAACACAGAGGCTTCACTGTTTGACAAAGAATCAAGAATTTGTCAAAACTAGTTATATATAATACTGACAATATACATACATACACCTAGAACTATATGTTCATGAGATACTTGCCCAGAACCCCCTTTGACTGAATTCCCTCACATTAAAACTGCAGTTTGATAACATCTGAAAACTTTTCAGATAATAAAAACTGGTAAGTCATGCACTCTCTTTCCCAATTTTCCTTTTAAAAGGTCTTTTGTATTGCCTGACTGCATTTGATATTCAGTTTCACAGTAACTACTCTCAGGGCCCAATCCTAGCCAACTTTTGCAGCCCTGTTCTTACAGGGCATGTGGTGCATCCTGCAGTGGGGGAGCAGTCAGGGAAGCCTCCTCAAGGTAAGGGACCATTTCTTTCCTTACCTCAGGGTTTAATTGTGGCTGCATTGGCACTAGAAAGTTGGATAGGATTGAGCTCTCATAAATTTCCAAAGATAGCTCTGGAAATAAAATAGATATATTCAGTTCAGAAGCCTTTATTGGCATCATAACAGAAATACATACAGAAATGCACACAGACAAACGAAGAGAGGAATGAGAAAGCAAAGAATATACTATTAGGCAGAAAATTAATTAAAATAACAATTAAGCTCCCCAATGCTGTCCCAATATGTGGTTTAAAAAGATCCCCATGGCTTCAGTGATTGATGGGTCCACCGATGACAATAAATACCTAAGCTAGATGACATCCGGGCAATATGCCCATTTAATCAGAAAAGAAGATAGATGCTGATTCCGTAATGTTTGGTGGAGTGGACAATGTAGAACCACATGTGAGAGAGACTCAACTGAGCCTGACTCACAGCTGCAGTAACGTTCACTGTAGAGGGTCTTGCTAAATCTTACATCCAGCACAGCTGATGGAAATACATTGCACAATATAGTCACAAAATTTGTATGTGTGCTCTGTTAGGTCTAATCTCTGTTAGATTCAGACATTGTGTGAGTGGAAAAAAACATGCACAAAAGGAAACTTATCCATTCCCTTCTCCCCATTGTAGCTCCTTGCATGCCTGAAAAACTGTTTATAGAAGGTATTGGTACCAAATTTTCAGCAACTCCTGCTTCCCCTTGTTTCCCATCCCACATTGGCTCCAAGGGTTCCCAACCAACAAGGGGTTACTATGGGGAAGAGGGGACAGGAGTGTTCGTTTCCATGATCTTTCTTCCTCAAATTGTACAAGATCAGCCTCCAACTCTATGGCATGAGCAGGAATTATTTTAACTCTGGTTTCTTCTTTACTTAAGGATGAATACAAAAACTGTACTGGAAATGATTTAGATGGGAAAATTGTAGCTAAAATTAAAAGTTCAATTCAGAAAGATACGGACATTCCACTGTTTCAGGGTAATACAAGCATAGTTGAGTTTCCGTTTCATAAAGGAACTGCTGAAATTGAGGTGAGTCTTCTATAACTAATATTTGTAAATATACATTTCCAGATAATACTTCTGAAAGGAAAATTAGCAGTGTATTTTATATACATTTATCACTTTTCTTTACATTCTATGCTCTTTAAATAGCTTTTCCTATAACTTGGGAAACTTGCGATACTAATAGCCCTGATGCATCTAAAATTTAAGCCTTTAAACTGGATTGCCATGGAAAAATCAAACACATTAAGCTCATTGAAATAATGTTTACAATTGCTTAATATTGATTCAATATTGGCACAATATTTGAAAATGGCATTCACCATATATCTAACTTTTAATAAAGTGGCCCATGTCTCCCATATCTTTGTCTCGCATGGCCACTGGGGAGTACATGAACAAAAATAGTGCTTCTAAATGAGAACTGCATCATCAATCTCTTAGGAACACCTATAATCCCACTGTCTGCTTCCATGGTGACGGCAGTAACTTAACTGCACATTGGGAGTTAATGCTTTCTTTTACTGTATATTATTCGTTCAGGTTCTCTTTCATATCATATTTGCACTATTTTGGAGTAACAGTGAATAATCAATAAAATCTTACCATTTGGGCATACAAGGTATGTATATGTTAACATAATTTCTAAACTGGATTTTTATGTTTGCTGAAGATACAGTAAAAATGTGACATTGTTGTTACTTTGTTGTATACCTTACATTGCAGAATAAATTATAGTAGGTAACCTTTTTTAGCTGCGAGTTTTTTTTTTAAATTTAAAATAGTAGTTCTGTTTGGAAATGCCAGCATCAATGTGGAATTAAAATGTAGCTAAATAATGTTTCTACAAGTAAAATTATATGAAACACTCATAAATTATGTTTGCTGTATACATATTTGTTTTTTCAGGCTCTGGTATTGGCAGAAAATAGTCCAGGGAGAGATAGTACTGAATATATTCTTGTATTTGAGCCAGTCATATCAGCATTGAATAGACATTTGGAACCTTATTGTCTCTCTTTTATGTTTTACAATGGTGAGCTTTCATGTTTCTAAATTTTTCTAAACTCAAACTTGTATTTCTTCCATAATGCTTAAAAAAATTAACTTGCCTGCTTTTGATAAACTGTCAAAGCATCATTTCATTGTGTACTTTTCTGCTATTTAGAAAAAACACTGAAAGTTATGTGCACTAAAAAAATTATTTTGTCCTTTTAGATTATAGAAGGCAGCAGAAGATGGCAACACTTACAAAGGAGAGAGACAAGTTATCTCAATCTATTACAATGTACAGGACTTGGTTTGCTACTGCTAATCAGCTTCTTGCTGAACTAAAGGGTAAGTAATGTGAAAAAGCTAATTCCTTGTGTATAGATTTCTTCATTCATTGGAAAAATTTTCATTTCATATGAAAAATTAATTTTCCTGAAGTGTCTTCATGTAAGTACTGCAATTTTTCAGTGTTGTCCAGATACAATTTGGGTTATCCAGACTAAAATATCCAGATAATTAAAGTCCTTATGAATAAATATATTGAGGTTATAATGAGAGTTGTATAAATGTATGTATCTTAAACTGGCTGGAAGGCTATTTGGTGCTTATGATTTATGTTGTACTACTAGAACCTGAGTCACAGACAGATGCACAACCTATGAAGCAGTTTCTGTGATAGAGTTCTTCATCCAATAGTGTACACAGATGCTTATCAAGAACTATACTCTCTAAAGTATAGTTAGTGAGAATTGGGCTCTACACAGTGTGCTTGAGCCAGCTGAATAGATGGAGGTTAGTTCTTAGCCCACTGTATGTCCTGCTCAGTTCATGTTATCCATTCTTATGTGTCCATGTACTCACATAAACAATCACAGGAAGAAATTCAGCTGTGTTAATTGGTCCCGGGATCATTTGATAATCCTTTGATGAATGTGTGAATGGTCTTCACTGAAAGTATTGGGTTTTATATTTTCTTAGTACATAATTTTTTTCTGAGATGGATTCACTTGTATAACATTGTATTCATCAGGTGATGAATATGTAATGTGAACTTGAGTTCAGTCCAGTTTTAATTGATTTCCTCTAATTCAGCACATTGTTTCAGATCAAGCACAGGAAGCTGAAACAAAGGAGTCCCATCTGAAGAGTGAACTGAAAAGACATCGAATTGACATACATCAAACAAATGTTGTATGGCCTTCTTTTCCTTTGATTTTTAATTATCAAGGTCTTTAACAAAATGCTCATCAAGATAACTCCAAATAGATATGGTTACACAAAATACCTAGCCAAAAAAGCATACATTTCCTACCCTCATGTCTAGATAGGTGATTTCCATTGCTCAACTACCTGCCAGCACATAGCCTGGTAACTTTCAGATTGTTATGTTTATTACAGCAACCAATGTTTTGAAGTGAGGATACAAATCTTCATTTAAACTATTATATTTGGTTAAGTATTGAATACAGTGTATTCCATCATGGAAAAATTCCAATCATGCCTTGAAGCTTTTGAGAGTGTCAGTCTTAGCATAAGCTGTCATAAAATTAATGAACTTAAAATAATGCCTCATAAAGTGTTGATGTGACTTGTCTGCTTCTTGCAGTTTATGCCTTTTAATTTTTTTATGCTATCCACTATTTGTTATCTGGTATACATATTGGTTCCCCTGCAAGCATTTTCTTCCTTTTTATCTAATGAGGTCCTGTGCTTCTCATTTAATTTTTGAAATGAAGCAGTCCCTTAGAGCAGTCAACCTGCCAACAGAGACCATGTTTCAAATTCAACTGCTGCAGGTTCATAGACAGAATTATAATGATCTTCTTTACTGTCTTTTGAGATCAGCTGGAATAAGACTGTGCTTAGCTATCTGGTCTAGATTCATAAAACCTCTACTGCAAAATTTATTTTTATAATTATAGAAAAATGTATATCTGCAAAGGCGGAAAGTCGAGGTATAAATCGCTTAAATAAATAAAGTAGTGATTGATGTGCTAATTTTTCTTTCTTTTTAGCTACAATACGTTGAGTCTCTTATAAAAGAGAAGAAGTCTGAGCAGGAAGCAATAATAAAACAGCCTAGGAGAACATGTACACTTGTTAACTATCCCAAAGGCAGCCAAGATGTTTTAGGCAAGGTGAGTGTCTCTTGAAATCTGTATCTCATTTTTTTAAATATATATGATCCTCCATTTTTATTTGTTTTTCTTAACAATTTTATCTTACCTTAATAATGTCATTCCTTTGCAATGAAATAAGTATATTTGTCCTTAATGATGGTAAGATCTTGGATGTATACAAGGAGAGTCATACAAATGGATTATTATTCAGATTTTCTACAGTATGTTTTCACAGTAGTATCAGCATTTAGAGAACCATCATAGCTATTAGTTATGGATGAGGGAAAGGAAGGTGGTGGTGGTGGTGAATAAACCTCCATAAGGGCACTTTCTAATATCTTCTTGGTCAGCCATCAGCATTGCAAAGGAATTATATTCTTCTCCTCCATTTCTTACAAGTGGTCTTACTGAGTACCTCCAATTAAAATGTGACTGTGACCATTTTTCTATGTAGCAATGTTTTACCCATTGTGATTACAACACATTTTCTTTGGGGGAGGGGTGCTCCAGGCTTAGCAAAGACAGCTTCAAAACTAGAATACTTTGACCTTCTAGGTAGACTGAATGGGGAGGAAGGAAGGCAAAATTGTCCCTTCCACTAATATAAGTAGAAACTTTTGTTCCTTTCAAATATGTTTTTAAATTTGTGTAACAGATTTCACATTTAGCACAGATTGAGGATAATGAAGCAGCAAAAGTCATTTCTTGGCATTTGGCAAGTGACATGGACTGTGTAGTCACTCTGACTACAGCTGCTGCTCGTCGAATCTTTGATGAAACCCAAGGTCGGCAGCAGGTATTGCCCTTGGATTCTATCTATAAGAACCACCTTACAGACTGGAAGAGGTAACATTGTGTGCATTATTATTGTCTCCCTAAGTAAATCATGTCTTATTTTCATGAACAAATTTTTATCCATATATTTTAAGATTTATTTATTTTATATTTATATGTTTTTGAGTGGCTTACTCAAATGGGAGCAGATCCATGTGTTTGAATGTAATCTACCCAAATCATACAGAAAGCAGAATGTAGTAGATTCTACAATCTGCCTGTGTGTTCCTCTTGGTGTTAAAATTCAACCTCTTTACTTATGAGCAGCTCTGTCATTATCGCATCTAATTTACAGCCCAATCCTATGCATGTCTACTCAGAAGTAAGTGCCATTGAGTTCAATGGGGCTTACAGGAAAGTGTGCATAGGATTGCAACATTAGCCTGGGCATCTGAGTAACAATGTGTGTAGCAAAATGTGATTTTTTTCCTCTCCTTTCTATTAAAGGACTGATTCAGAGCAAATGTCTACTCCCTGAAATGTCATTTTTGTTGCAAAGTATTTATCCCATGAAAACCTGGTCCAGATTATTCTTCGCCTTAGAAAAAAAGTGTGTTCAGATGGGTTAGCTGTATTTTGAATTGCATAGTTTTATTTTGAAATAAGTTTTTGGACATTCTGAAAATCAAGTTACCAGTTTTAATATATCCATCAAATATATATGGTTGACAAAATTATTGGTGATCTTCAAAGTGACTGCTTCTCTTCCACAAGTCCTATTGAAAAAAATTGCAATTACACAATAACAGTTTCGGGTGAATTGTACTTCTGAGATCTCACTGATGACATCTTTTGTCACCAATGTTTATTCATATTCACCAATGTTTATTAATAATGTTTTGCATTATAATCCTAATTGCTCATGGAAATCTCAACAACCAGCTCAATGGCTGACCAAATATTGTTCATGGTTTCATATTTAGCTGACAGAGTCCATGGGGAAATAAATTGTTTCTTTAATTGTTTCTTTAATCAGGCCTTTACCTCACTTCAGAAATGGAAGAAACTGTTTCAAGCCTGTGGGAAATCCTGTCTTTGCCAGGGATTTGCTAATGTTTCCAGAACACACAGAAAATTGCCAGATAGGTAACTGTCACGGAAGGAAAGAAACTTGGAATAGTATTATGCATAAATAGACCAAGGTTTGCAATTGTCTACACGCTAAATTTCTATTTCAACCCCACTTGTCAAATTCAAATTTTCTACCTCACTTGTCATTTAATAAACACTTTTTCAAATAAGAAATAGAAATTTGGCAGAACAGGCAATCTTAAATAGTGAATGACAAATTATTAAAGTGGTGGCAATGAAAAGCAAAAACCCTTAGTCACTGATACAAAAACATTTTTAGACCACAAATGCCTAATTAGGTCTTTAGAAACACTAACCTTTATGGCAATTCATTTATGCAGATGTAGTTTATGAAGAAACCAGAATGGAATTTGGCTGTTTCTTTTTATAGCCACGTAAAAATGGCATTTTGTAGGAAAGGGGATAACCTTTTTGCAATAATTGCTTCTGAATTCCTTTCATTATCACTTCATATACTTGAATATGTTTTTACTCTTAGTAGTGGTAGTAATAATATTTACATATCACTTTTCTACAAAAAAGTAGTTCACAAAAAGGTATGCATAGCAAAATAAATCAATAAATTGTGAGTCTTTTGGAGACCAGGAACAATCTAAAAGATGCATCAGCAACAGCCACTGGAAAAGATGTCATGCTAGGGTCAGGGCTGGCCTTAAGCCAATGAGGCCTCCCATTGGGATTGTTTGCTGCAACAGCCAAGATCTCTATGGGCTGTAAGCCAGTGGGAAAAGTGGAGCGGTTTGTTACTGGGCCATCCCACCTGGACCTACCTCCAAATGGCTTGAAGTGGGCTTCCCAGAAGCAGTTGGTGGTGATGTCATCACGACACCACCAGTTATTTCTAGGTGCCATACTTTGCGTGCAGTACCACCATTCTCACAATGACTGTATGGTGAATGGGGGGGCATGGGGTGGGGGCCGCCTGTGGGAATGCCCCACATTGAGCCTGCTGGGGCTGAGGTAAAGAGGGACAGTTGCTTTCCCCTGTTTAATATAAGAGGCACTTTTTAAAATGCCTTGTTGCCCAGTTAGCAGAGGTTCTCATTTCAACTGTACATGTTTTGTAGTATACTGCATTAGCAATATTTACACTGGGATTGCTGTTCAAGATGTCAGGATTGTATTCATTGTTGATGTTCAGTGTAATAACTGTTGTGAACAGAGTCTCATTCGCACTGTAGCTGCAATTCTAAATATTGTATTATTGAAGTTGTACTCTTTTATTTAACTTCATAGTGTTTGGGATGCTGTTAGCTGATACCATTATTATTGACAACTTGGATGCTGCCAATCATTACAGAAAAGAGGTGGGTATTGGAGTTTTAGTTATGTGCTTGTATGAACATATGAGCAACCAACAAGAAGAATCAGTTTTTGTTATGTTGAAATATAAAAACCTCAATCCCAAGATTCCTATAGGATTTGTCAAGTCTCTCAGTTATCCAGATTTTTTATTCTTATACAGATCTATAAAAATGTTTTGGCATTCTAATTTTGATATTTTAGAATTGCATTCATTTTAGCCAAAGATGAGTCTCTTATTAAGACTATTTACCACTTTTCAACAAACAATAGTTCACAAAATAGTTTATATAAAAAAATGGTTCCCTGATGGTTTTCAGTCTAAAAAGAAATGGAAGAGAAACCCACAGCTGCCCCTGGAAAAGACGCCATACTGGAGTAAAGAGGGACAGTTGTTCTCCACTTGGAAAATATAAGAGGGTGCTATTTTAAAAGGCACCTCTTTGCCCAACTAGCAGGGGTTCCTTCCTATGAGATCCCACTCGCAGATAAATGGTATGCCATGGATAACATGCAAGTATGCCATGGATAACATGCTTTTCTGTTTAAGCATTCCATGTATGCCCCATCATGTTTAAATACCCTCAACGATGCATGTTGGTCTATTCCCATGTAGCATTAATATGTCAGTGATGAGAAACCTAGGTGAGTTTCCACTGGCTTGCCAATGCTACATGCAGCAGTGTTAGCACTCATTACAAATATATTTAAATGTGACAGGACGTACATATAATGGGTAAGTTTTACCCAATCCCTGAAACTAATATGAATCTTAAGTACATAGTTAAGAGTGAATTATCGTAAGGTGAGCCTTACATGATCAGAAATCTTTCTCAGGCAAAGTCAAGAGAACAACCTGAAAGCACTAACAAGTCTCTTTTCTGAGAAACAGAATTACAACTCCTCCAAACCAGTCTGCTTAGAAGTCAAACCTCCTGTTTCTTAGGATTCAATTCAAGATGTTCCCAGATTAATTGCTACATCAACACAGAGAAAACAATTAAAATATGATAGATCCATGAAAAATGAATTTTTAATCATGGGTATCTCAGAAGGAACCTCCCTCGGGATAACTGTACAATGTTTAATGCTTTCAGAATGTCCTCCCAATCTGATCGAAAAACTGATTTTCTCTCACTGATAAATCTGCATTCTGTCCTATTCCCGCCTTGCCTGATTCAAACTTGCCTTTATTCAAGGAGTCTGGGGTCTAATTTTCTTTTAGTCCTCAGTGAATTCTTACGTAACATAAGAAGTGCACTGCTAAAGGCCCATCTATTCCAGCTTCCTGTATATCACAGTGGCCCTCCAGATGCCTCAGGGAGCACACAAGAAAACAAGATACTTGCATCTTGTAGTGACATCCCCCGTGACATTTCTTCAATATTTCTTTTGAATTCTTTTTAGCCTTTTCTCTGTTTTTTTTGGGATCTCTTTTTGTCATTTTCCGCTCAAATGATTTTGCTGTGACATAAAACACTTGAGGATTTTAGACTACTTTCTTTGCTCTTTCTCTGCTTTTCATAGACTGGCTTGGGGAAGGAAGGCCCCTTCTCTGGGAGGAATGTGTCATTCTATTCCTGTTTTCTGTTGTCCCAGAGAAGGGACTTCCTAGTGCTTTTAGGATCTCCTTTCATTCCTGATTAGAATGGCAACTTACAGGTAAGAGACAAAGATTGCAGTTCTATGTACACTTCAGTTTCCATAGAAATAAATAGGTCTTGGTTCTGAGTTTTGTGCTGGGTTTGAGCAAATTCATAGGTTTGTGCTGAAAATTTCTGTACTTCCCTGAGTCAGTAGGCAAGAGTTCAAAACTGATGTTTCATTGTTGTTAAATTTGATACCCTTTCACTTTAAGAGATGTGTTGCGCTGTAAGGGATGTGAGATTCTGAGCTATAATCTTATAGAATTTTCAGTGAAAAGCAATACTAATCTGTAAAAGGTTATCTGTGAGTTACTGACTTGCCATAGATCTAGTAATAATATCAGTTCTGTTTTGTATAGGTTGTGAAAATCGCACATTGCCCAACATTACTGACAAGAGAAGGAGACAGAATTCGTAGCAATGGAAAGTTTGGAGGCCTTCAGAATAAAGCCCCTCCTATGGACAAACTTAGAGGAATGGTATTTGGAGCACCACTGCCAAAACGTTACAATGTTCTCTCTGCACAGATTGGTGAGTTTAGAATATGAATATTAAGTAATAGTTATTTACACAAAACATCTACAGTGTTGTGTGAAGTATCTAAGCATTTTGAAACAACGGTTTGGAGAGAAAATTCTTTCCATCATATGTATCCTCATTCCTAAATACAAATTGGAGCTTGGACCATTAAGGTTCATTGTAAGTAATTGCTAAATTGTAATTTATCATATCTATACTAGGCCACAGAGACAGATCTGAAAACTAGATGCCAAGAGTCACATAATTTGGGAAGTCATGCATATCATAAGCATGATAATGTATGCTGTCCAGTTACCTCATGCTGTCACATAAAAGTTTTGGCAATGTGCAGCACATTATATTTAAGAGCCCAATCCTATCCAGACAGGAGCAGCAGGCACTAAGTGCCCACTGGTGGATTCTATACTGGATCCAAGCAAACTGGATGTCTCCTTGGAGAAAGGGGACATTTGTCTCCTTACTCTGAATAAAACCCCAGCGTGCTTAATAGGATTTCTTGAGTCTGCACTTGCTACATTGTAGGTGTAGACTCAAGAAGCCCTGTACTGGGCTTTCAAGCCTGATACAGGGTATAGGATCAGGCAGAAGATGCCTCAGCCAGTTCTACCCCTCCCTCCCATGCTAGTCCTCCCCCCCCACCCAAAAAAGGCCCCTATCCATACTCCTGCACCACTCAGTTCTTACCTGCTTTATGCCGCCTGTTAGGGCTCCTGCTGCAGTGTTGACAGGGGAGCGCATGCCTCCACACCAGCTCTACTTAATCTCTGGAAGGCACAAATATGCCTTAAGGAATGTTTGCGACACCTACTACCAATGCTGGGGCTGCAGCACCTGCACTGAGGCATCTCAGGATCAGGCTGCCCGTGTTTTTAAATTTTGGAATGTGACGGTATAGTCATAAATATGGAGAGATTAATGTGCAATAGATAAGAGATCTATGGAAGGAGTGTTCCATTCATGAAGAAACTATTGTTTGCTGGAGGAGCTCCCAGTGGCAGGATGCCACCCATAGTCTCCAAGACTATGACTTATATCCAAAGAAAGTGAACCTTGATTAAGCACCATTGAAGCAATCATGGTAACCTTATCATATTAATGTGTTCTATTAATTTCAGTGGTAGTTAGTGATGACTACCTTTCTTTAGATGCAATCCTGTGTGTTCAGGGTCACTTCACAAATGACACTTTTCCCACATAGAAAATTTTTGTGTGAAGTTAGAAGCACTGACTTGAATCCTAAGATGATCTTGGGCAAAAAGAAAGCATTTGTGCTTTCATTAGGAGGGAGAGTCACAATTTTCCCTTCTATTGCAACATACAACACAGTTTTCAATCCCTACCACCTGAATCCGCCTGTGGGAGCATTCTTCCCTTCACTCAGTCCTACAGGGGAGATCCATGTCATAGGAAGAAGGGAACAACTTGATAAAGAAGGCAGCAGGTATAAAAGTCTTGGAGGTATGGGATACGCTGCTACTTATTTGAATATGTTATTTATTTATTTGAATGTTTGTTCGTATTTATTTGAATATATTTGTTCATAGTTTGAATGGTGTTGGGAGTAAGGAAGCTTAGTCAGTGTCCAGTAGTATGTTCTCTGGGTTTGCTTTCCCCTCTTGAAACCTTACACTAACCTGAGGCCAAAAAACCAAGGACTGGTAATGTCCTTAGTCTAGGAGCATTGGGGTCCCAGTAGTGGATGATACATGGTGTTGGGGGTTGACCTGAATGCTTAGTGTTCCTGGTTCTTCTCCCCTTCTTTTCCCCAAATCTCTCTCTTCAAATGTTCTTCACATTGCCCTTTCCTGACCCCATCTTTCTCTTTCCTCTGTTTTCCACACCTTCCTGTTGTTGCTCTCCACCTTTCTTCACCTCCTGTAGCCTAGGTGCAGAACCGTAACTAGGGTGGAGCCTGAGGAGCAGCTGCTCCAGGTGCTGTGCTTAAAGGGGGTGCAGGATTGGCCCCAGGCTCCACCCTAGTTATGGAGGTAACTGTCTCTATACTGCAAGCAGCATGAAGATGGTCACCTCTGGGCTTTCTCCAGAGGAGAAGGCACTTCCGTTTTGCGCTCACCCCCTCCTCCAGGGAAATACGGAAGAAGCTGCCTTGCGCAGCAAGCACAAAGACAGTCTCCTTCACACTCTCTCTGGAGGAGGAGGTGCTGCTGCTTTGCGCGTGCCCCCTCCTCCAGGGAGACGCCGGAGGAAACTGCCTTTGCACTTGTGACGCAAAGGCAGTCTTTTTTGCACTCTCCCTGGAGGAGGAGGTGCTGCTGCTGCTTTGTGCACACCCCCTCCTCCAGGGAGACTAGGAAGAAGTTGCCTTTAAGCCACAAGTGCAAAGACAGTTACTTCACACTTTCCCCAGAGTGGCACAAAGGCAGGGGTTTTCCCTGAAGGAGGTGGTGCTGCTGCTTCGTACGCCCACCTCCTCTGGGGAAAACCCATGATGTCACTTCCAGGGGCGCAAATGGTAGAGCTGTGACATCACTGCCCAGGGTGCTGGGGTAGGACATTATTGCTCTGCCTAGGTGTACCTCTCTTCTGCCTCGGAATTCTCCTCCAAACTATCCTCAACTCAACCTTACTGTCATCTCTAACTTTCTGCCTTCACCTCCGTTCTCATCTCCTTTGCTGACCCTTCCTGCACTACTTCTTTTTTCTGAAGCAGCTATTTTGTAGCCAAAACCCAAATTGGGCCAGCTGCACTGTCAGCCTTTTCCACAAGACGTTGCCACCTGATGATGATATGATCGCCATCTTGGTATCCTGGATCTTCTCTCTTCCCGCCCCCCACACAAAATGCTACTCATGCTTGTGTGCCTTCCTACACATCAGGGGGGCAAGTTGGAGGGTAGCAACAGCATCCTTCTTCCCCCTTCCTTCTAGCACTTCTGAAGGGAGAAAAAAAACTGGCACATCTCAAATTCGTGTTTTCCCACTTTCACGGTGCTTAAAAGCATTTGGTGAACAGGGAGAAGTAATTTGAAGCCCTCCTGCACCCTTCCTGTTACTTACTAGTAGCGTGGTGTACAGCTTCCCTCCTCCACACCACTTCTGTTTTAAATGGGCAGAAATTATGCACACTGGGAATCCAGCATGTTGGAAAGCAGGGAGGCTGCGCACTCCACTTCTGGTACAGTGGGGATATGGCACCAACACAATCACCAGGATTGCGCCGCTGTCAGGGGCGAAAGGGTTTTTTAACCTTACTAGTGGCACTGCCATTCTCCCCCAGGGGTGGGGGAGAACCCTATGGATGCCTCCAGTGGTGGCATCTAAATGATTTAAGAACAGGAACTCACTTTTGATAGGCACATGTCAGGATCCACCACCAGAAGTGACGTCGTAAGCCGGAGGCTGGCAGAGCCCAGGTCTGCCCGCGGCTGGTTCCTATGGGTAGACCTGGGCTCCGGAGGCTGGCGGAGCCCAGGTCTACCCGCGTCTGGTTCCTAGCCAGCAACAAGTGTGTGGAGCCAGCCGGTTCTGTACAGCGCCTGGCGCCTACAGAACAGAAAGCGAAGAATTCCCCCCACCCCAATTGCAGTTCCAATAGCAATGGGGACAGTCTCCCAAAGAAGCCTCATGCCCAGAGCGCCAGTGAAACGCTCTGGACTGGAGAGACAGCGGTGAAAGCCTTTCCTTGATCTTTGCGGCTAGGCAAGGTGGAGTTATTCAAAATTGTCAGAGAAGTTGAAAATTGGCACGGGGGCAGCAGCCTCGAAGCCGACGCTGGCTGAGCAGAATGAGGCAGGAACCTGTGGAAGGGGCTGAGGGGCAGCACCACTCCGGACGGCACCCTTGGGCGCTTCCCCACACCAAAGCCCGCTTACGCCTGGCACGTCAGGAGGGCAGCTTCAAAAAGTCCCGGCTCCCCTCCGTCCCCCCCTCGATTCACCAGAGCGGTGGCTGACTCCACATGTGTGGCTGGAGGGAGCGAGGAAGGGGGCTGTGCAGGACGGGACTTCCCCACTGCAGCCCTTCACCCCTCTAGGAATCCAGAGTCGCTCCCTTTAACTCTCTGAGTGCTGGCCAACCAAGAAGAAAAGCTCTTTGCAGAGGAATCGGGAGGAGGGGGGAAGGGCCGTGGAGTGAAGTGGTTGGAGTCAGCCCTAATTTTAACAAGTGGAACTGAGTTCCCCTGCATTCCCCCTACATGACATCACTGCTTTTAGGCCAACAACCCCCCTCCCCCATGATTGGCACATTGCATTCAATCCAAACAATGACAAGTCTTTGTCATCTTCAGGTTGCATCCTGGCCATTTTGTCCACACATGGTTTTAAACCTGTCATTGCAGCAGGCCACTATGATATACTGTACACCTCCTCTCTGGGTCAATTAGATAAATGTGGAACTGAGCCCAACTTAGAAAGGGGGATTTTGGTGCAAGGGCACAAACCACAGCAGAAGGGGGAAGTCAGCTCTTCCCTATCTAATCCTTTTGGACTGCGTGTGCCTGACCATACTCTAAAGAGGTCTCAGAATGTACACAAGGTCTTCTAAACCCATCATACTGTCAGTGATTTGGAGGTAGGAGGAATGCAATGTCACAGGAAAATAGGATAATCTTTACAATTATGGACAAAATTCAGCCAATAGTTCTCAAGGCTGCAATTCTAAACACACTTTCTTTCAGCAATATATGCATAAGTCTGCAAGTATAAGCCTGTCTTTTTGGAAGATCCA
>JAJKFI010000031.1:10682103-10748410 GCA_029204185.1 Lerista edwardsae
CGATCCTGCAAGGGGGGAGGGAGGTCTGCGTTTCTAGGAGCACTTAACAGAGAGGCTGGGGGACGGAGTCGATGAATGGGCGGAGCAAACAACAACAACAACCAAAGCCAGGTATGAGTGGGCGGAGCCAGCCCTAAGGTTAGGTTCTGGAATGCACGTTCCGGTGCATTCCCCCTCCATGATACCACTGCCTCTATAGCGTTCCCCAAGCCTCAGAATATCTAAAAATAGCTATCACAACCCACTTTTCAATTGTGAAACCGGAAGTGGGTCACGACTGCTATTTTTAGACATTCTGAGGTTTCGGAGCCCTGTAGCAGTGTCCACAGGGCTGCCACGGGTAAGGTTAAAAAAAAACCTTCAGCTCTGGCAGCAGCGCATTCCTGGTGATCATGTTGCTACCATTCCCCCACCCTCACAGACTTACAGCGGTTCCCAAACTCCCGGAGAGTCTGGGAACCATTGCTCAATCATGTGTGAGGTCGACTTTATTTTTTAAATGACACCATTTAATTTTTAGTACTTTACTGTCCCCTTATTTATACAGGTTGTTCTTGAAGCTAGCAAAAAAGTAGTTTACAGAATGCAGCCTTGTATCTTATTATCCTACTGTTCTATTGCCTGTTAGATCTCCTTCAGCAATACCATGCTGCAGTTATCAGGCTTAATAAAGTCAAAGGAGAACTTGAATTGCAGGAGCAGTCAATTCAAACTTCAGAAATGCAAAAAAAGAAAGAAGAGCTTGCTGAGCAGGAGAAAAATCTCAAGATAATCGAGCAGGAATTGGGTATGTCATTCCCTTATAAAAAGGTAAAGGTTTCCCCACGACCGAATGGTCTAGTCGTGACCGACTGTAGGGGGCGGTGCTCATCTCTGTTTCAAAGCCAGTAGAGCCGGCGTTTTTGTCTGATCATGTGGCCAGCATGACTCTACGCCGTAGCGCATGGAATGCCATTACCTTCCCACCGAAGTGGTCCCTATTTATCGACTTGCATTTTAGGTGCTTTCGAACTGCTAGGTTGGCAGGAGTTGGGACAAGCAATGGGAACTCACTCCGTCACGCAGTCTCGAACACCCAACTTTGCGGTCGAAAGCCCAGCAACCGCGGATTAACTCGCTGCGCCACCACGTCCCCGTCATTCCCTTATACCGGCAAACAATAGCAAATTATACTTTATATTAGAATCAGTCCTCTTTATCTGCGACCTCACATATCTGCGAGGGGCAGAATTGCTCCTTTCCTCTGTATCTGTGCCTCTGTCCTCATTATCCACTATGCAGAGACTTTCCAAAGCCTGCAGGTACCTTCAGAATAGCACCTGCAACCAGCACTTTAAAATGGCTGGCAGAAGCATCCACTAGTCATTTTTAAGGTGCCCGTGCTGTTTGCGAGTGCCATTCTGAAGATCCCTGCAGACTCTGGAATGTCTCTTCAGCTTTCAGAGATCTTTTGGCACTCCCTGCTGTACTCTGCTGGCTTCCTGAGGGTTTCTGCTGGATTCTTCTGATGGCAGATAAGTTACCCCCTTGCACCCAACCCGATTGATCCCATAGGATAAATGGTTCATTATCTGTGAATTTGTTATCCACAAGGAATTCCAGGAACCTAACCCTAGCAGATAATGAGGAGTGACTGTATTTGTCATGCTTTAAATGCAAAAACCATGTTTAGAACTCAATTCCTAAATGCATTCAAATTGTTTTCGGAGCAAAAGTATAGTATATACCATGCTCTCGCTCAGATTAAGTAAAATATAGTCTAAGGCGGTAGTTCCCAAGTCTTTTAGAACTGGGACCCAGTTTTTAAAATGACACTGAGACCCATCTAGATTTACAAGATTAAAAAAAAATCTAGAAAGAATAATACTTTTATTTATATACAAATAATAAGCAGAAAAAAACACTCAAAATATTTATCTCTCTATGCTTGCTGACTGCAGAAGCTGTGCTCTTTGCAGGACAATTATTGCCTCAAGGCTTGAGGCAATCAATTATCCTTCCATCACCCATGTTTTTATTGGAGGCTTTGCTCCATGCTACGCAACCCACCAGTGGCTCCCAACCCATAGTTTGGGAAATGCTGGTCTAAGACATTTTAATATAACACATTTCTGTTATGTATAATGTGATATGAATTTGAAAATATGAGTACTAAAAATTACATTGTTCTATTTTCTGTGGTTGTTCTAGGAAACGTTTGTTGCTGAAGGGTGTATATATAAAGTCATGAGCTGAAAATGTTGCCTTGCAATCAACAAAATACTTTTGTGTATTAAAAAAATGTATTAGATTTTTCACTTCAATAAATATATTGAAGGATTTTTCACTCCAATATAGTTAATTGGTTCGGACCACCTGGTTTGCTTGGATCTGCACCTGCTGAATAGCAGGTGCAGATCCGAATGGCGCATCAGGGCAGCTGGCACCTACCCCAGAGTAAGGGCATGAACGTGCCCTTGCCCCATGGAAGCTCCAGGCAGCTCTCAACATGTACTGGATATGACACAGTCATGCTGGCACAGTCATGCTGCCCACTCCAGCACAAGTTAGGATTGCGCCCTGAATGGAATTACTACTTTCCTTGGTAAAAGAAGGCATTCCCAACATCTGGAGAACACCCTCGTGCCAGATAAATAGGGTCGACCATTATTGGCTTCTCCTGCTATTTGGATCTTAAAAGGATTGAATACAGAATATAGAGGCATTCTATAGTGCACTTCAAACCTCATTTTACAACCACAGAAACAAGATTCTTTCAGTGGCAAGGGGCGTTTTCGTGCTTTGCAGGTAACTTTAGACTTGCAGCATTTCTTGACTTGCGTCAATATTTTTGTATGTGACAATATCTTTCAACATTTCATTCATGCTCATTATGTTTGTGGCTATATGAAGGTACAACTAACATATAGAGTTAATAATAGCATTTATGTTTGTGGCCTTTATAGGTATGTCCTCATCAGGTGAATGCACCAAAACATCACTGCAGCAAGAGGAACTTGACTCAGATGACAGTTCAAATCCTCCAAAAAGAATGCGGAGAGAATCTGCAAAAAGATACCACAGGTTTGTTTGTTAGACTTGTAAAGAAGTACAATTAAATTCTGCTTCTACTTTCATGGTGGAGTGTTTCTTTGACATGAATACTCTATACCAGTAATACTGCTATAGACTATCTGCATTGCATGAATTATCTTTATACAGTGGAACCTTGGTGATTTGACTAACTACCGATACTGGAGTCTTTAAATGCCTTGTATCTTTAAATGCCTTGTAACAAGGGGGAAAGGGGCCAAAATTCCATTTCCTACATTCCATTAGATTCTACTATTCACGCCATCTAATGGCTGAATGTGGTATTGAGTCTGTAGCAGGCATTGCCAAACTCCAGCCTGCGGGCCAGATCTGACATCACCAGATCCATCACCCACATGAACTGCTCTTACCATTCCACTGAGGACTCTTTGTGAAGACCCAGACTACAGCCTCTAGGGGTCCTCCCTGCCAGCCACTTCTTCATGGAACTTCCAGTGTGAGATATGCTGGGGGTGCAGACCCCAGAAGTAACTAGGCACAAAGACTCCTAGGAGCTGTTGTCCGGTTCTTTGCAAGTGTCCCCAGCAGAACAGTAAGAGCTGGTCTTACTGGGATGCTTTTCAGGGTGGCAGTGGCCTCCAGTTTGGAGATTGCTGATCTATACCAATGCATTCTAGGGCAATAATATAGGAGCAAGAAACCTGGAAGTGGGTCTTTAAATGTATTTTTCCATTTATTTCAGTATCTGCTGATTTTGGTATCCACTGGGGGTCCCAGAACATAACCCTAGTGGATAAAGAGGCATGACTGTACAGTATTATTTATTTATTTATTTATATTTTCTCAAAATATATGTTGGGCCTGTATGGATTAGACATTTGATTTCACAGTCATCAGCACACTCACAAAAATAGATAGCATCACCTCCCATGACCCAATGGTCACAAGGCGTGCTGGAGGAATCCAGAGGCTTCCTCGCCTTCCAATCAAGTGCCAATGATTTCAGAGACCATGTGGATAATACTGCACAGAACACATTCGTATTGGTGTCTTTATGAAAAAAAAGCTCTTTAAAAGAAAAGACATGGGAGCCACTGCCAGGTCTAAATTAGCCTCCAGTAGCAGCTAGGGCAATAAAACAGTTACCACCCGGCTACTACTAATAGCTTTATAGACCCTCTGAGGTCTCTGGCTGACCGAGCATTAATATTAACTTAAACAGAGACACTGACAATATCATATTTATGATTTTGGTAGCAATTAAATAACCCAGGCAGGATTTAACTCCCATCCATAAGTTCCCTTACAACACAATTAGCTACATTTAGAAAAAAGAACTAAAGTTTATTAAATGATTAAACAAAGACAGGCACTTGAAATAATTACAGAACAAAGCATAGAACACAAGTATAGAAACACATGAACATTTAAAATAACAAAGCAATAGCTAACCTATAGTCTAACAATCTCTCACCAGAAAAGCATTGATTCCTTCAATCAGTCTTCACCCTGCCTGGTCATTTTTGACTTGGCAGGTTCCCAAAGGACACAGAAAATGCAAAGGGAGGGTGACCAAACTCAAAAGATGGTATCTCTTTTATACCCAATGACTTCACTCTAGCCTATCAGAATTTGGACCAACTGAACATTCTGATAGCCTATGTGATATTCACCAAGTCGCTTGATGTAATTCCCCCACCTAACCTGAATCACACAGCTGTAGTGCATTTACTGGCTACAATGACATTGACTCATTAGCTAACTAGATAGTACTGTGTAGGGAGATCTTGTCCAAGGAGAGCTGGTATGGCTGTTTCCCAGGGCGCAATCCTAACCAACTTTCTAGCACTGACATAGCCGTGCCAATGGGGCATGTTCCACATCCTGCAATGGATTAGTAGTCACAGAGTCCTCCTCACGGTAAGGGAATGTTTGTTTCCTGACCTTGGAGCAATATTGCCATTACTTTGGTACTGGAAAGTTGGTTAGGATTGTGCCCCCAGTCTCATCACACAAGAGCTCCTTCAACCCAGTTAAAAATATACTTGTTTCCACTGCGACATCTGCACTCAGCACCACATAAGGATTCTAGGCAAAGGTCTTAATCAACTTAATTTTCTCTCATACCCACCCCTACTATTACTAGATGGGTATATTTGTTAATAGTGTTCATTAAGTGATTCTTCAAATCTAAGTTACAGAATGTGTAGTTTATACAAAACCAAAAGCTGTATTTGAATTATTGTAATATCTAGAATGGCATCCATATCTTTTGTAGTTCAGAAGAATGTGTCTCACCTCCTCCCATGAAGAAACAGCAGCAAACAGTGGCCACTACATCAGAAGTGAATGGAACATCCCGAAAAAAATAACATAGAAGTCAGATTTGTTTAAAAATAACTGTATATTAAAATATCTGTATGCTGAAAAAAGAAAAGTAATGTTGTTACTGTCATTAATCTTTTTATCCTATAGATGAGTGTTAGTGATCACAAGTAGTCTGATATTTGTATAGTTTTTTTATTTCTGTTGTCCATCAGTTATTAAGCTGCAACATGTTCAAGTATAAATATGCTTTTTTATTTATGAATTTTCAAAGTTTGAAATAAAATTGTTGCAAACTACTAAGAGATTTGCTAGTACAATGGAATTTTAATTGCTGAATGTGTAACATGTTTTTATTGCTTTTGTATGGTGGAAGTCCTATATATAGCAAATGAAAACAAATACATTTTCATTTAGTAACTAGCTGTTTGTGACCCGGCGTTGCCCGGGGGCAGACATTATCCCCAGGCTCTATTAGGAGGAGGAATGAGTTTGCTCTGCAGTGCACCCCCACCTCTGGGGGCTTAAGGGGGGGCCCTACCCCCACAGTATATCTGTCCAGATCGTAAGGAATAAGTGCACCACGTGTGGTGAACATCGTTCCAGGCGTTCCAGAGTAATGGTGGAACATACACACAAATATACAAACCTCCCTCAAAAGTATGACATAGTGAGATCCATAGATAGACATATAGAACTCGTCCCTGAAATAACACAGTATTGCTGACGTGGAACCCAAAACGCACACTATCACTGTGAAATGAATGAGGAAACAGGGACACCCTAACCTAAGAGAGCAATATGAAGGTCCCACTTACTGTCTGCAGGCCCTGTTGCAGGGTAGCCCTGACGTACGAGAAACAGGCAGAGGTGGCCTGTGAGCTCCCTGGACATAGGCCCCTCTCAGATCCGACTGGGTGCTGGAAGTCTCTGGATCCTGCTCTTTCCACCCTGGGCCACTCAGGCAAAGCAGGCAAAGCATGTAGTTTCGCTTTCTGTTCTGCCTCTGTCTGGTAGCTGAGCTGCTCAGCCCTCCCACATAACCTGCAGAATCGTCTGTGACCACAGGGTGGCAGCAGACCTGTAGCTCAATGCAATCCCCTTGGTTCCCGACGATCTGGGCTCCTCGAAAACCGGGGGGTGTAGGGGGGTCTGACCCCCGCAGTGATTCCTTCCAGGCTGCAAGGAACGTGTGTGCCAAGTTTCGTGGCCGTGGGTCAAGGGACGGAGACGTGTATAAGGAACATACACACACACACACACACACATACGTCCGTTTTTATATATATAGATATCCAGTGTCCCCATGCAAAATCACGAAGCATTGTCTCAACTTTAAGCAACAGAAATAATCAAAAGAGTTTAAGCTAAGGATATACATAATGTAAAGACTGATCACATGCACATTCTCATTTTTACATGTTACTTACCCAGAAACATTAGGACACATGTTTTTTACACTTGCAATGTATAGCTAAGCAATGTTCTTTTCAGTCTGGTTAGTTTTGGCACAGTCTACAGGCCAGAAAGAGATTTGAGGAAGTAGCCAATCAGCAGAGAACTTAAGGAAATAAATAGATGGAGACATTCTTAACTCTTGAAAAGGTTCTTAGCCAGACATCAAATCTAGATGGACCAATTTATCAATTTACATTCATATTCCTACCACCATAAGCCTTTTGTTCCTTTCATCGCATCCCTGCCTTGTGAGACTCTAAAACAGCAGTAGTGAGACGTAACTACTGTACAAACCTGCATAATGGGCACAAGGCAATCTACCAACATAGTACTAGCCTCACTAACAGGTGATGAAGGTCATGTTCTCCTTCAAAGTAGCCATAATGAATAGCCCTAGTCCCTTTATAAATCAAACAAAACAATATTAATGCTCAGGGGGAAAGAATACCTTGTCATTCTGTGTGTTTACTGAATATAGCCTCTCCTCCTTATGAACAGAAATGTACAAGATAGAAGACAAGTTCTCTTTATAGCATCTTCAAGTCTATTCTGAGCAACACATATTCAGGAAGAAACATCAAAAGAAACCATCTCATCTCTCAACTTTTCACTACATTGACCCGTCAATTTAAGTTGGGGGTTTTTAGGTGAGGGGGAGATTATACAGTTATTCTGTTTTATTGGTGATATAAATGATGAAATAGACAATTATTTTTAGTTCCTGTATGAACTATTGAAATAATCACTAAACTATGCATAATGGAAGTTCTAGTTCTATTAGCTGCTGATTGTATGCATAACATAGTAGGTTCCTTGTTGTGTAAAGAAAAGTAAAGCTTATCAAGAAAATAACGCTTTGTATGTATAAAGCCAGAGTTTGAACAGGCAATGAATTAACATCATACAACAGCAGCGGTTTTCAAACTGTCGGACCACTGTGTGACAAAAAAGCCGTCCCCTTTGAGTGCCGCACTTACAGTTCTGTTGCACAGCATCCTTCCAGTCAATCTCTGCTGAAAGTCGCTCCAAGCAGGTGCTCCCACCCTGAAACTGGAGCCTGCTGTATGGGCAGTGGAAGCAGCTGCTCGGCTTGACTTTCTGCAGAGACTGGTTGGAAAGATAAGATGCTGCATGGTGAAACAGTAAGCGATGTGCATGCAGAGGAAGTCATTTTCCAAGCACCAGATTCAGCTGGCAGGACAGAGTTTGGCACCAGCTTTCTTCATCATATATAGTAATTAGAACAGAATTGCCTCTATAGTTTGTTTTTAGTCAGAAGGGAGGAACAATATTACAAGTCTGAAAGAAATAAAAGATGGCTTTCTGGCATGGGCCACAACTGACAGCAGCATCTTCATTTTCTATCTTTCTGCTATCATTTCTGAAAATGAAAGAAAATGGAGAACACTAACTGATTAACAAGAAGAGTCTTCCCCCCCCCCCCCGCCGCCAGATTAAGATGGGCAGGAGGAATTGAACCCCTTGAAAATAATGGGGAAATTATCATTCAGCTTAAATTCTGATGGCAGTTCCAATGAGGTAACATATGAACATAAGAAGAGTGCTGCTGGATCAGGCCAAAGGCCCATCTAGTTCAGCTTCCTGTATCTCACAGTGCCCCTGGGGCTGCTAGAGACATTACATATAGTGTCTGGGTGTAGACATTTGCTAGATTCTTCCTAGAAATGGAGCTCAAGTTCCCAAATCTTTACAGTCATTCCAGGCTACCCAGAAGCTGAACTGGAGAACAAGATGTGCAGTTAAGGACTTCTAGGCCAGACAAAAGGCTGAAACTGGGTTCACACATGATCTATGGCATGCCAATTACTAGAGAAAATCGACAATGTGACATTTTAATTTGGGGGTACAAATATTAGAATTCCAGCTAATGGTTTTCCTCTCCAAACTGGCCAAGTGGACTTGCAAATCCCCTCCCCCCATGTTTCAAAAACTTTTCGCAATGAACCAAAAGTCTGCTCAAGACCCGTTGGTGGGGTCCTGACCCACAGTTTGGGAAACACTGCTCTAAGACCTTCTTCAACCTTGGGGTTGGAACCCCAATGGGGTCATAAAGCCTCAGCTCTGGGGTCACAGCAAGTTACAGGAATGAAACAGATTCAAGACCACTGGACTAGAGCACCACCAGGTCAAGGGGGAGGCATCCAGTAAAGACCTTCAGGTACGAGGAGATGGTGTCCCAGTCCTGCTCAGGTTCTTAGAAATTGTGCTAAAATGGCTTTCAATAGTGCCAGGCTTCATGGTAACCTATTCTAAAATTTGGTTACAGTGAGCGTTGCTGGGAGGGTGGGGGGGGGAGTGTAGGGATTGCATCGTGGGAAGGGGATGGGGTTGATGGTGGATCCCTGGTCTCATATTTTGCTTATCTGTTTATTTGTTGGGGTCATGGCACGAAAAAAGTAAAAAGCCACTGTTCTAGAATATTTAAAACACCACTCTTCTCAAGCAAAAGAAAAATGGTGTAGTATTTTTGAATATGCCTATATCTGTATTGTTGAATTCAATGCTATCCACTGGGTGTTTTTGTCTTGCTTGTATTTTAATTATTTTGTAATGTTTTGTTGCTTTATTATTGTTGTGTTCTTCAACTTGTTAGCCACCTTAAGTGCTCTTACAGGGAGAAAGACAGAGTATAAATGCATTAATTAAATATTAAGTTGCAGAGTGAACCATCTATGTGGAGTCACGCTATTAATATCTTCTCCTGTGCCACCAAAAAAGAAACTGCTCTGTGCTACAGGTTGTGATATTTTTATTTAATGATTGCAAATACAATGATTACAGCATAGAACAAAAGGGCTTTTGTTGTATATATTTTGTTCAGAACATGTGTCTACTTTGACATTCCAGATGATATGAGTCTATCTTTGGAACGTGCCTATTATCTCTTGCATGGATGTCTTGCATGGTTTTTGCCACCTCTCTCTTTAAGGGAGCAGTCCTAAAGAATGTCACAGCATTTCTTGGGTTTTAGTGTGCCCTGTGGCTGCAATAAATTATGAATTCCACTAATCCAGTTTTAGAGGTGTTGCATTATCCAATCAAACCAGCAAATAAATGTGTGCATTCTGGAGGCTCTTAAAAAGTCTTTAAAATGAATTTATGCCCCTCATTCATATTAAGACCAGAGAGGATTGTAGGTGTTCTGTGATACTTTTTCTTTTTTCTAAGCAGAATAGTTCTTCAGCTGGACATGAGAACTATCCTGGTAAATAAGAGGGTTTTTTTAAAAAATAATTGTTCGTTACTGAAAACAACATTGTTATTGAAAAATTGTTTTGTTATTGATACAAAATTTATCTGGAAAGCTGTTTAAAAGGTAGTTATCTCTGTACAGTAGATGAATCCAATTTGAGTAGCCTGCATTATACAGAGCTGCAAAGTTGTTAGTGGACATGAAATGCGTTGCTTTGTTCTGTGGGCAGGCATGTCTGTCTAAATGTATGGTTAGTGGAATAATTTTCAAAGAGGAACACAGAAACAAAGAGCTCCTAAGACTCATGCATTACAGTCTCTGAGTAATGAAGTCCATATGATTGACTTCAGAAGATTGTTTGCCATTTATGGCAGCAATGTGGACTCCAGAAGACAGCTCTTCTAGCATTACTGCTGCCATGGACTGGATCTTTGCAACACAGACATAAATTTGGCACTATGTGAATATGCGAAGTTTATGTGGAGTCAAGGCTCAACCCCAAAGCATCTGAAGTAGCCAGCTCATGTACTCTATTTGTGCAAGTCCTGCCGCAGAAGGCCAGTCTCCTAACATGACCCCTCTCAATCCCCAATCCACCCTTGAAACAATTATGTGCTATCTGGGGCTTGCTGGTGACAAACTCTGGAATCCTTCTTAGAGGTTGACAAGATGTAAAAGAGGGCAGGGTTTCCAGTTTGCCCAAAATGACCCTCTTTTTCCACAAAAATTTTTTCCACGTGGAAGGGGTTACCCTTGGCCCATTTGGGGGCACTCTGAGGCTATTCTTCATTTTTACTGGTATAGGGTTTCCTCGTCTTCATTTTTTAAGGGCTGCCTGTCTTGTCAGATCAGCAGACCTTTCTCACAAATGACATTCTTGAACACAGCCAACCTGACTTACACTAGTATAGAAATTTGGTCATCCTCCTATCTCAAAAGATGTACAGGTCGTGCCTCATTATCCACTGATTTGATTCACCACTGATACTGGGGTCCACTTTTAAATGCCTTGTAACAAGGGAAAAAAAGGGGCAAAATCCCATTCCCTACCTCAGGCTGATGAACCGCACCGGTTGCAAGCTTCTCTGGGTTAAAGGTAACTTTAAAGACCCACATCTGGGTTTTGTGCTCCTCTGTTGTTACCCCAGAATGGGTTTTTAAAGCAATTTTTCCACTTATTTGGTATCCACTGGGAATTCTGGAACAGAACCCCAGTGGATAGCCCAACTGTATTCCATTTAGCCCCCTCCCCTAAACCTGGAGATTAGGGAATGATGGCCTACAGGTAGGTGTCTTCTACAGTTCACTATTGTATTAATTCAAACATTGTCAACATATCTTAAATATCTTTTGGTCATTTATCCAAAAATCAATTTGTACCATCCAAAAAAAACCCTTTCAGAGCAAAACCTGCACCACATTTAAATTTATGCTTTACACTGTCCTGATGGTAATGCTTAAACGTTGGATCTTTTCAAAAGAATAGTAAATAAATAAATTTCCTGCTGATTTAACACTCAGCCCAAAGAGAAAGACCTCACATGTGGAATACGTTTACGCGAGGATCTTGGGACAAATTCAAGGAAAAGGAGTTCCATGCACATGAGGCTGCCAAGAATGCCTGTCTGGGTTGCCCTTTGCTATCCAAATGCGGTGCACAAGTTTGTGTTGTAAACATGAATTTATTATAGCTTCTTTTCTACCTCTTCATTACACTTAAGGTTGTTAACCAGTTTAACCATGTTAATGTAATAAAACTAGCATAATTAAATGCATATATACTGTATATGCATTTATATATATAGAGACATTAACATAACTCCATATCTACTTAATCTCAGTTGTTAAAAGCCAGTTCGGACTACTCTCAGAGTCAGGGAGGATGGCTCACGTCTGTTTGCTGGCCTCTCTGAGTCCGATAGTGGTCCAAATATACTTTATGGTGACACATGTGCTGGCCAAACTTTGCTGGCTTAGCTTATGCCAGCCTAACTCAGTTTAGGATTGCAGCCTCAGTGTTTGACAGATTTTCCTGGGGTTAGTAGTATTTTGAAAATTTGTTAGACAATAAATTTAAAAATTGGTAATCCATATGGCAAGTTTGACTTTAATGATTTTAATCTTTCTGCATAATAAAATAGCTAGTACTGTACAGTCATTGTATAAAACTGACATTTCCTTCTACAAAATCATAAAGAAAATAAGAATATTTCTTCTCCAACTTTAATGGTATAAATGGGTTCAAAGTAGGTCATACACTGAAGAGAATTAGTTTTGAAAAATAATGCTATTTTATTACACTTTCTTGAGTATATCCCTAAAGGGTGGAGAAGAAAAGTTTAGGCAGCAGCTGGTTGATGAATGTTTTGTTATTCCATTATAAGGAAGAAATTGGCTTTCCACAATTAACTTCTCTGTTTTCCTCTTTTATTATACAACGAAGTTAGCAATCTAAAGTGGATAAAAGATGTTTGTGGCAGAATTAGGATGTGTTTTCTAGGTAGTTTTCAGCACCACTGGAAATGATTTCATCGCCAAGGACTATTGAACTAAATATTGTCTATATAAAGACGTGACAGTATTTCCTGCCATTTTGATTAGGTCACTGTGTTCATGTGGTTGATCCTTTAGTCATTCAGAACATAACAATGACCTCAGTCAATACATTAATTTAATGCATCCATATTGCAGGACTGGAGAGACATAATATCATGAGTGAAATTGCTTTATACTGTTATGTGTGTAGGCATGTAGAGAATCTTATGGTACAATTGTAACCAACTTTCCAACACTGGGGTAAGGGTGATGTGGTTCTCAGGGAAGGAAACAAACATTCTCTTGAGGAAACCTTGAGGAAGCCTCCATGACTACAACTCTACTGCAGGATGCAGCAGATGCCCCATTGGCACTGCTATGTCAGCGCTGGAAAGTTGTTTAGGATTGCACCCTTAGCCTATAGCCCTAATGATATGCTTTGTGGTTTAAATGTAATGCTGTGCTTTTTCAAAAGGGAGCGGTTTTTCAAAGTATCTCACTGTGGTCGGCTCAATCAGTAGGCATTAAAATATAATGTAAAGGTAAATTACAGCCCTGTAGGCAATTTGAACTACGCTACTAATGCCATAAATTAGAACATTAAAGTTGTTGGGGGGAGAGTTAAGAACCAGGTGTGGAGCCCTGGTGGAAGAATTTACCCAGCTAAGGGCACAATCCACACAAATGACATAGCTGTGCCAATGGGGCATGTGCTGCATCCTGCATTTCCGGAGGGGGGGGGCTTACCTTGAGGCCTCCTCAAGGTAAGCAAATGTTTGTTCCTTTACCTCAGAGATGTATTGCCCATCCCGATGTTGGAAGTGGTTGGGATTGTGCTCTAAAGCAGAAAAGTTATACCATATTTCAGTGGTTAGAGAAGTGAAGACAACTTTTTGGGTTCTTATAGATTAGCAAAGTGCCTGGCATTAAGATCAATCAATCAATCAATCAATCAATCAACAGGTACTTATATATAATACCGCTTTTCAACACGAAGCTCACAAAGTGGTTTACAGGCAAATAGTAATAATAATTAAATGGCTCCCTGACCCACAGGGCTCACAATCTAAAAAAAAAAAAAGGCAGACCACCAGCAACAGCCACTAGAAAGACTGCGCAGGGGTAAAGAGGGACAATTATTCTCCCCCTGCTAAATATAAGAGGAACACCACTTGAAAAAGTGCCTCTTGCCCAGTTAGCAGGGGTTAAGATGTCTTCTTAACATTAAGAAATGTTGATGGCAGGGAAATTTAGATGTGGAAAGATTGTTGTTGGATGCAGTGTGTGTTGCAGATTCTCTGTTAAAGCCTAGTCATCTTAACATGTGCCAGTCGCAGACCTACCGTTAAGCAAAGAGGGGCAAAAGCCCTGGTCAGGAGGAAGGTGGGAATGAAGTAATTCGCTTCTTAGAAGACGAGAGGTTTTGTCCCTTCCACCCACCCTTGCCATTGTACAGTTCCAAAAGGAAGCCTGGCGTGGCGTGGGGGCCGAGCAGATTGGCGCATGGGGTGGGAAAACAGCTGAGGGGGCGGACATCCTCCTCCTCTGTCCCTGGATGCGTGGTTGGCTAGGTCCATGATTGACATGTGCTCCAGGAAACTGTTCAAAAGCATAATTAAAGCTAACATTATTGAACATGTAGAAGAGAAAGCCTTGCTGAAGGAAAATCCACATGGTTTCTGCAAAGGTAAGTCTTGTCTCACTAGCCTTCTGGAGTTCTTCAAGAGTGTCCGCAGACATATGGATAGAGGAGACTCATTTGTCAAAGCCCCTCACCAAAGTCTCTTGAGTAAAATTAGCATAGAGTAAAATGACAGATTATTTCATGGATTGGTAACTGGATAAAGAACACAAAGCAGAAAACAGGAATAAGTGAGATTTTCAGAGTGGCGGGAAGCAAGAAATGGGATCTGTGCTGGATCCCATGGATCTGTGCTCGGACAAGTGACTTTTAACATGTTCACAGATGCTCTGGAATTAGGGCAACCAAATGCAAAGGCAGTTCAGTGTAAATAAGTGCAAAGTAAGGCATACTGGAACAAAACATTCCAACTTCATATATATAATTATTATAATTATTATATGGGAATCTGAGCTGTCAGTAATGAACCAGAAAAGAGACTATGGCGCTGTGATGGATAACTCAATGAAAACAGGTGAAGCTACACTGTACATTGCCCAATGTCTACTAAGAATAAGAAGAATTTAATTTTTCTCTTTTTCCTCATAGGAGTGATCTTTAATGACAAAAAAGAGGGGTATGTGGTAACACAGTGCAGGGTGATGACTCCATGGCCTTGCTGCTCCTGGTTTCTGAAGTGGGAGGCAGGTTTTGCTTCCTCACAGCTATGTCCCAGATGGAGTTTCTTTGGTTTTGTTAAGAGTACGGAGGAATGTTGGATACCAACTATTGTGTGGATATCTTCTATTGTGTGCTGACATTCTACCTGCTAAAGGAGCAAGGGACTTGCCAGGAAGAAAAAAAATACATATGGCAATCTATCAGAACAGCAGTTCCCAAACTGTGGGCCAAATAATGGCCCATCAGTGGGTCATTATTCAATTTTTGGTGGGTCATGAAACTGACAAGGAAGATTAGGCTATGTGCATCAAGGGTTAAACAATCTGCTACTTGGGCGGAGCACTGCTGCCCAATCACCAGGGATGTGCCAAATCCCTTGAATCACAAGTCATAGCGCACAACTCTTGTGACTCGACTGTTGGAAATTTCAAGTCATTTTGACTAGAGTCCTGAGTCATTTTGAAAAACGACTAAAATCCTTGAGCAAAAAAACCCTTAAGCTTTCCTCTTCCCCTCAACCCCCCCACCCGCCTTGCCTCCTGGAACCTATCTACCTACCTTCTCCCACCATCAGTCTGATGGTGGCTTCTGGATCGCCCACTAGGTCTTTCAGAGCAACACTCAAGCTATGGGAGGGGGGGGAGTAAGCAAGCACACACATGCAAACACACTAAGGATCCAATCCTATACTCACTTTCCTGGGAGTAAGCCCCATTGAACACAGTGGGACTTCTGAGTAGACATGCATAGGATTGTGCCCTAAGTCAAATTTGAGTCATGACTCTTTTCTGAGTCACTGGCCCTAAGATTCAAGTTGGGTCCAAATCAGCAACAAGAGTCTCAAAAATCCAGTGGTTTGGATACTCAAGTTGAACCCATCCCTACCAATCACAGAGGTCTGAGTGGCTAGCAAAGTAAATATGTTTAGGTGGGTCCCAATGTTAAAAAGTTGGGAACCACTGCATTAGCCATTTTTAATGTACTTTGTTACAGTAGTGTATACTATTTTTGCACTGCAGTGAGGGGTGTGTGATTTGGGCAGTACCTCACAAAATGTGCACTGGTCTTACCATGCTATCCTTTTGTTCAGTCAACCACTGTTAGCAGTAACATTTTACAATGCCTTCGTTTCTTATTTCTCCTCTTCTCCTCCTCCACCTTTCTGCCACCTTTCTGGTATATAGTTGTGCTATATACTTGCAAAACCTGGATCTACACCCTAACAAGAGAGTTTTGTTCTCTTAGTCAGCCCTAAGCCCATTTTGAATGATCTACATGATGTCATCTGTTAATTTCTTTTGTTGTTGTTGTTGTTGTTGTTGTTGTTCAGTCGCTAAGTTGTGTCCGACTCTGCGACCCCATGGACCACAGCACGCCAGGCCTCCCTGTCCTCCACTCGCTTCCAGAGTTCACCCAATTTCATGTTCATTGCCTTGGTGACACTCTCTAACCATCTCATCCTCTGCCGCCCCCTTCTCCTTTTGCCTTCAATCTTTCCCAGCATGAGGGTCTTTTCTAAAGAGTCCTCTCTTGTCATGAGGTGGCCAAGGCATTTGAGCTTCAGCTTCAGGATTTGTCCTTCCAGGGAGCAAATCAGGCTTGACTTCCTGTAGGATTGACCGATTGGATCTCCTTGCAGTCCAGGGGACTCTCAAGAGTCTTCTCCAACACCATAATTCAAAATAGTTTCTTTTAGCAGAAGTTAAAACTTCCTACCAAAAACTCCAAAAGGAGCATGAGCATGTTTCAAGGCTGCTTCCCATTTCTGCAAAATTGCATCAAATTAATCTAGCTACATGTGCAAGAGTTCAGTTGGGCAAAACCATCCAAACCTGAAGACTAAACTCAGACTACTGTTCCAGGCAGAAACAAAAAGTGTTAACAGTGACATCCTTCTGTTTCTTCAGGCCGTGAGAGAAGGAGAGGGCGATCTCTGTGCCTGTATAAAGACGGGGACGGTGCTGCTGTGCGAGATGCTTATCAGACAAATGGAGCCTACAGAGACAGCCAGCCTGCCCCGGGATGAGTTCCTCCCAGTAGTGCCCTGTATTATTGAGCCAGGAAGCAAAGAAGATTTTAGTAGGTAAAACTCTTCGCCGTGATCCCACCGGAGTTGGGGCAATCCCCTGTCGCTTCATAAGCAGCCTGCATTTAGGGAGTGCTGGGGCTGGAAGTGCTTGCTGAGTTGCGTAAGAGTGTTCTTGGAAAAGAGGAAGGCTCAACTCGTCCTCTGTTGCATGGAAAGAAAGAAGGGGCGGGAGGAAGCCCGCCAGGCCTGAGGCGAGACCTCCGTCGACATTTTACAATGGCGCACGTGCCGTCCTCTGGGGGACCGCACAGCAGGCGAGAGGGGAGCACCTGGACAAAGGCCTCATTAGCGCGCACGCGAATGCGAGAGCCCGCGCGAGAGCGGTGGCCAGAGGCGACACGAGCGGCAGACGACGCGTTGCTACCGCGAGCCCCTTCCTCATGCGCGCTCTGTTGCGAGTCAGTCCCCTGTAATGATTCCGCGCTTCCCCCGGGCGAGAACGGGAAAAGAGGATGGTGTTGTTGTGCGCTGCTTGACCAGAGAAGAGGTGGCTGGAGGGAGGCGGCGGCGGCAAGGGGTGTGTGACTGGAGGGCGGAAACTTGGGAAGCGAAGCGGGGCGGAGGGGGGAGGCTCAGGATTCTTGCGTCAGCGAAAGGGCTTCGCTGAAGGGGAGCGTTCGTGGGAAAGCAAGAGGAGGGCGAGAGTCGAAGAGGAACTCTCCTGGCGGGTCTCTCTGGAGCCGGCGGGAATGGAGCTGCGCCTTAAGCCCCTCCGCTGGACTTTCGCGCTCCTCGTGTCGCTGAGCGGCTGCCTCAGCCAGGCCACCCCGCACTTGCGCTCCAGCCGGCCGGGCGCCAGGAGCAAGTAAGTGGCGTTCCAGTGTGTCTCCTCCGCGCACCGCGCCCCTCGCCAAGGCGGGCTCCCTTAGAATCCCGCTACGGGGCTGTGGCTTGCTCCGCGCCTGGACAGCTCTGCCAGAGGTGGAAACGAGCCCCCCCCCCCCCGAGCTGAGCCATCCCGAGAACGGGCAAGTCGGAGCAAGTGAAGTGGCCGCATTGTGGGGAGAAGAGAGAAGCGGTGGTCTGGCGCGCCGGGGCCCGGGGGGGGGGGGATTCTCCTCGCAGCCAGAAGTGCGTGACCGCGCTCTGAAAGAATGCGAGCACGACCAAAAGCAAGCAAGCAAGCGCGTGTTTGTTGCTCCGGGTCCCGTCAGGGAGGACCCCCGGCTGAGTCTGTCACCAAGTCTTGCGTGACTTGAGGGACGCGGGCGCGCTGCAATCGGAGGCGGGCCTTTCTCTCCGGCCAACCGTCGCTTCACGTGTGGCTGGATCGTGGAGACAAGTGCAGGTGCGCCGGAGCAGCTGGTGAGGTACTGGGCTCGCCAAGGGCAAGAGGCCGCCGCTGCTGAGTGGTGAAATGGGGGATCCGATGTTCTTAGGCGGGAAGTGCAGGAGAGGTACGCCCTGGCTGGAATCAGCACTGCAGGTGCGCAGCTGCTGAATGGCCACCTTCAGAGGTGCTTCCCTCAAAATAGAAGATAACTATGCTTTTGAATTATGGTGTTGGAGAAGACTCTTGAGAGTCCCCTGGACTGCAAGGAGATCCAATCGGTCAATCCTACAGGAAGTCAAGCCTGATTTGCTCCCTGGAAGGACAAATCCTGAAGCTGAAGCTCAAATGCCTTGGCCACCTCATGACAAGAGAGGACTCTTTAGAAAAGACCCTCATGCTGGGAAAGATTGAAGGCAAAAGGAGAAGGGGGCGGCAGAGGATGAGATGGTTAGATAGTGTCACCAAAGCGATGAACATGAAATTGGGCGAACTCCGGAAGCTAGTGGAGGACAGAGAGGCCTGGCGTGCTGTGGTCCATGGGGTCGCGAAGAGTCGGACACGACTTAGCGACTGAACAACAACAATT
Source organism: Lerista edwardsae (assembly GCA_029204185.1). Taxonomy (NCBI): domain Eukaryota; kingdom Metazoa; phylum Chordata; class Lepidosauria; order Squamata; family Scincidae; genus Lerista; species Lerista edwardsae. The sequence continues at coordinate 10,700,919 of JAJKFI010000031.1, forward strand.
AGCAAAATTGTTTTTTGGGGTAAGGGGTGGGGGTGGGGGTAAGGTGGTGGGGTGGGGGTAAGGGGTGGGGGTAAGGCAGAACTCAAAAGTTCAATACTGTACTGGCTATATCTAAATGCCCAGTCAAATCACACCAACTGCATGGGCTCATGGGCCAAGAGCATTGGATGTCTATAATGGTACAGGTGTGCTCCATTGATTCAGTATCCATTGATTCAGTATCCACGGTTTCAGTTATCTACAGATACCATGCATATGGCAATACCTATTAAAAAGATAGGGGGACATGAAACAAATCTCTTTTTTTACCTTCTTGCAACAAAGCCACTGATATTTTCCTATCTTCAAAAAAGCATCACCAGTATCCATGGTTTCAAGTATCCACAGGGGTGGTGGTGGGTGGTCCAGAATGGAATCCCAGCAGATACCAGGTCATGCCTGTACAGCCAGACAAGGGATTCAGGGCGCAGTCCTAACCAACTTTTCAGTATCGGGATAAGGGCAATCGGGATAACCATTGGAGGGTGGAGGGATAAGGGCAATGCAGCATCGGGAACAAACATTCCCTTACCTTAGGAGGCCTCCATGACTGCTGTCCCCTCAATTGCAGGATGCAGCACATGCCCCATTGGCACAGCTATGTCATTGTTGGAAAGTTGGATAGAATTGTGCCCTTAGTCGCTTTGCATGCCTTGACTGCTTTGCCTGTGCCATTTCTGCTTCTGGTACCTTGTGGCTTTTAGTTGCAGCATATAGGTAGATTTCAGCTACACAATTGGAGGCATCGCCTAAGGCACCACTGCTCAAGGTAGTGGGCATATCATATTAAGTGCTCTTTGCTTCTTTGAGTGGTGAGAAATCCAGTGCTGAAGGCACTGATAAAAGAATCACAGGGTAAGATAAAAAGCTATAGGGTCACTATAATATAGTTTTTTTTCAAATATACAAGCAGAGCCTTTTAGCCTTCTAAAACCACTGCATCAGATTCTCACAGAGCAACTATGTAGATCTCTCCAAGCCATCCCTGTTCTGACTCTGTTTCCAAATTCACACCCACCCACACATGCATCCCACCTGCCTCAGACCTCACTATGCAAGTTAATTGCCCATTTAGGAAAACTCAGCTGATCACCCCTGATTATTAGCCACGGATTAGTTTAACAAAAGTTTGGCCATTCAGCAATGGCACCATTCCTTTCTTGAAAGGAAGTCTTAGTCCCAGACAAATTCTGGTAAACCTATAGCTCACTCTGGAAAAGATGATGCATGTGGGCAGATTATCAGAAATTTAAAACATAGGAGATGATTCATGGTTACCCGTTTGCAAAGGCATTTCTTTCCCAATTGAAATAAATTCAGCATCCTGAGTTTTCCCCTTATGTATCCTATCCTTCCTCAAAGGAGTTCAGGGCAACACACATAATTCATCCTACCCCTGTTTTATCCTCACAACAATCCTGTGAGATAGGTTAGATATGAGGCATAGTGACTGGTCCAAGTATAGCTTTACAAGGCAAGGATTTGTCATTTTCATCCAATGCTCCAATCACTGTTCTGTTCAGTTGATTACAGACAGTATTGATAAGAAAAAACCACCAAATAACCAGTATTTTTTTTTGATCCATTCTTCAGCACCTTGGTATTCTTTCTTGCCATGCTCAAGGACAAGTCAGAATTTTCTCCAGAAATTGTAGAATTGTAACCCCACCCAAGCTCCCAACATGAAACTAATTTTTAAGTAGCATTTTTCATTAACTTGAATAGGGCCATGGATAACTTGAACCAGAATAGAACTGTTCTCCAGTAAGGGAAACTCTAGGAGTTCACCCTGAAAAAAATCTAATTTGCATTTGCACTTGCTTTCTGTATCAGTCTCTTTTACTGTATATTTTCCCACTGCTGTTTGTGCTCTGTTCTGTTTGCTCCATGTTGGCACATGCAACATAGAGCTTTCTGTCTCTGCCTCCAAATTCAGATTGTCACATGCTTTATTATTTTTTTTCCTCACTCACGTGCCAGTAGAAGAGCACTGGACTTAGTCCCCACCCTGCAGAAAAATTGTACATTCCAAAAAAAATCTCTTGACCATTAGCATTAGTTTCCATTGGTGTTTCCCTACTTTTCCTGATTTCTGACTGCACTGTTTTTTTTATTGCTATGGTATCTCCCTTTAATAGGACATTTTTGTTGTTTTTTTCTTTGCTAGTTTCTTTATTTTTATTTTATTTTCATACACAGATGCAAGTAACCTTGAATCATGGAACAAGATAGGTTATAATATATATAATGTATAAATAAAAAATTATGCCTTAAAATTTACCGTAAAACCTTGGGTCAATTTATACATAGGTCAATGCAGTAAGACCTCCTCAGCTTCTAAGAACAGGTGCTTGGTAAGTTGGGGGGGGGGTCCAGACTGGCAAGCGGAATGCGCGAGGGGAAAAGGAAGGGGCTATTTTACCTTGTTCTGAAGCAGCACAGAAACAGAGCTATTTTCCAAAGGAGTTTAAGGGAATTGTAGTTTTGCAAGAGTTGCTGCTATGAAAATATTGTACTCACAAAGCTACAATTCTCATAACCTCCTCCTTCTTTCTTCTTGTTTGGAGAATAGCTGCTTAAGAACAATTACTAGTAAGTCATTTTTAAGGATCTGGCTTCAAGTAATATCAGACAAAATTATCTAATTTAGAGCGCAAACTTGACAGTGCCTGCTACATTGGAGGGTGGAGGATGTTGCAAACATGCTTTATTGCACATTCACAGCACCTGGGGAGCAAGCACCTCTGGCGCAGAGACCTGCTCTACCCCCACCAAATGCTGCATCTTGAAGAGGGGCTGCCAGCAGAGATAAGAACTGCACTGGGTGGCAGAGGGGCAGTGAGAGGGTGGAATGGAGGTGGAGAGGGGGCATTTTGGTCAGGGGAGGACAGAACAAGGCAAATCAGGCCTGGGAGGGACAAGATAAGTGGAGTGGGCCACTAACTCCAGTCTAACTCCTAATTCCAGTCCTGGGCTTGCTGACTTTATACAGGGCTGCTTGGACTTTCACTGGCAGTTTAGCAGGTGCAGATTTGCTCAGCCCCTTAGGGAAGGCTGGAGCATTACTTGGTATAAAGGGAAAGATATCTCCTTACCCTGAGGAGATCGCCACCCTGCTCCAAAGCTACACTGAATATAGCAGAAGCTATGGGACTCTGTTGCTTAGAACTGAGCTGTCAAAAGAGTTTCATATACCTCTAAGTTTTACCCTCGACCTATCCGTGGGTCATAAGAAATTCCATGATTTTTGGAATTTAAAATGTGCCCTTGTCTTATCCATGAGATATATTTTAATTTGAGCATTTGCATGATACATCTTTTAAAAGAAATACAGTTACACCTCTAACAAGAGGTATGTTCCTTGAAAGTGAAGCAGTTGCAAGACAGCACTGTAGGAGACGTGTTAATTTTATAGACAAGAAATAACTGGGCAAAGAGGTGCCTTTGAAAGCGGTAGTTTTCTTATTTTAGCTTGAAAAGTAACTGGCCCTATCCACCATAGCATAGTGTCCTTCCCTGTGACTGTTGGTTGGCATCTCTCATTTTCTCTCTTTAAAAAAGCTGTACAATGGGGGTGAGAGGGGAATATATGATCATTAAAAGAAATAGATGTGTTCCCTTTGTTCATACTGGGAATAGCAGAACAGAAAGTAAAACCTCCTGCATTACTCTGAGTTGAAACCAGATGTGGCATTGGGGTCAACCTGGTTGCCTGTGTGCACCCATCAGAAGCTGACCAAGCTAACCCCTGAGCCATTAGTATAGAAGTAGTCCCCAATTCACCATCAGGCCTCCAGTGCAAGTTGCCAAGACCCCTGTTAACCTGGCACCAGCTAGGACAGGTTCAATCAGTTGTTTTGGCCAGAAAATTATCAGGAGCTCCCATTTCTGTCCACCTATTTGTCTCAGGGGGCAATCCTAAGTAGTGCCGGACTGGCAAGGTCAACAGGCCGGCGCCATATCCGAAGCTACTTAGGAGAGGCTGGAGCCTCCCCGCAGCAAGGAAGCGTGTGCTCCCTTACTGCTCCCCTATGTGCTTCTCGGATCTGGGCCCACTAAAGAGCGGGCACAGATCCGAGGAGACCGTGCGGCCCAAATTGGGGCTACGCAGCCTCACAGACGGGCTTAGGAAGTGGCTTTATGGCCACCTCCCAAGCCTGCCCACGTCCCACCCCTCCCTCCCTCCCTCCCTCCAATCCCCGTGCCGCCTTGGCATGGAGCCTCCCTTGCGCCGACCGGTTTTGGCAGTGCAAGAAAGGCTCAGCGCAGGTGCAGCAGGACCGGCACTGCCTGCAGTGCCAGTCCTGTTGCTCTAGCGCCAACGCAGGGCTGCCAGTCAGTGCTCCCGCATCAATGCTAGAGGCATCACGCCGCCGATGCTATGATGTAGCTTCAGCGTGACGGGTAGTGCAGGATTACGCTGCCTGTTGTTTCTCCTCCCTCTTGCTGTATTGGAAAAGGATGAAAAGCATGGAGTAGAAATAGAACTATGGGGTAGAGCAGCCTACTGCTCTACCTACTACTCACCACTCAGTCTTTTCCAAGTGGGAGAAGAGAAAGATTACCAGATGGGAGGGCAGCATTTGGCACATTGCCTCCAGCACTAGCAGGTCTTGGGCTTGCCCTGATGCTAGTACCATTTGAAACACTTCTCTGTTGCAGCAAGAGGTTTTTGCCTCCAATTGCAAGCTCTGTTCTGAAGTCACCAGCTGCATTTTTGTGAGAATGTGCCTTAATTCTGCATTTTATTGTTTTCAGTGTTCAATATAATTTTCAATGCTTGAGAGAGCACATTCCATACACCTTCTGACTGTTCAGCTTTGAAATTTGATCTTGTAGCTCTATCGTGTGATGGGTCGGTGGCAAAAATTTCAGTAGATCTGCCTGCCTGCCTTGACTCTCCCTTGACTGAGCATGTGTTATTCCACATTTGACCCAGGCAAATCGCTTAATAATTGTCATTGTTTTCTGGTTTAACAGTGTGTGTGTTGCACTTGTTTCCCTCTCTTCTTCTGCAGAAACTGGTGTGCCTTCATAGTGAACAAGAATGTGACCTGCTCTGTGCTGGATGGCACTGAAAGTTTTGTCCAAGTTCAGTATAGTTGTGCCTGGAACCAGATACCCTGCCCACATGCTCCAGTGTAAGTAACTGAGAAAGGGGAGGCGGAGACTGGATGGGTGGGGATGTATTTGGTCATCTCTCCAGCAATTAGATATTCCTATATGTAGGCAGAAGAATCTTCTCATTAATCACACAACTTAGCCAGACAGTATGATGGTTCATTTTTACAATCTTCACCATGTGGCTCTTTCTAAGCCCCAGCACAAAGCTTGTTTTTTATTGCAAACACAAGGCAGCTGAAGCTAATTAGAGCCATGTTGATTCTTCTGTCAACAGTTCATGCACCAAGTTACTGTATGTTACTCACACAAAAGAAGGAAATTCCCAAAACATTATCCCTTCATAATTTGGCACTGAACTTAGTTAAGTTTCTTTCATAAAATATTAGTCAAAGTTGGAACAATTAGTATCTGGAAGCTCTGTGCACACCTGCCGTTGAGTGCAATTACATTCCTTAACCCACACTCACCTGTAGGCTCCAGTCATGTGGAACAGTCGTAAACTTTGCTGCAAATCAGTGCAAGTCTTCTTTGAAATGAATAGGAGTCAAAGAGTACCAGCAGTTCTGAGCCAATGTGTCTGCAGTGTGTTACACTGTGATCTAAATTGCAGTGGCGTACAAAAGGGGGCCCAGGGGGCCACTGTTGGGCAGAGACACCACCAAAATTGTGAAAATCACAGTTTTAAGGAGTAATACCATTATGATATGTATTTGATGTGGAACTTTACCAGGAATTCAATGAAACAATCAGGAGTTTAATATCGTCATTCTATCAGACGTTATGGCCAAAAAACTAAAAACACCTTCTAAATACACCTTCTCATGTAAAAATCCTGGTTTGTTAAAACTGCAGTTTTTAGTAATAATACCATCATGCTATATATATTATTCAATGCAAAGCTGAAAAAAAGTGTAATATCTTCATTCTATCAAACGTTATGGCCACAAATTTAAAAAAATTGAACCTCCAGATACAGGGGCAATAAGTCACTATGTGCAGGCGAGCAGGGGAAGGTATTCATGGCTTGTGGAGAAATATTCACTGCATTTGTTTTCAGTCATTATTAGTATTCTTTTTATGTTATGACTATTACTATCTCTCAGCCTCACCAACTTCACAGGGTTGTTGTGAGGACAAAAGAAGGGTAGGAATCATGCACACCATCCTGCTTGGAGGAAGAGCAGAATAAAAATGTGAAAAATATTAATAAATAAATTTGTCATGGGGGGGGGGCTATCAAAAATTTATGGGTCCCAGGGACCAAATCTCCTATGTATGCGAATGTCAAATGGACAAAAGGCTTGAATATAAATGGAGCCATATTTTTACTGAACAGGATATACAGGTTGAATCTAAGTATCCCCAGATTTTATATCTACGGATTTGGCTCAGTGCAGATCCCTGGACTCATGTGAAGCCTCTGGAGGTGATGAGGTTTTTCTGACATCTGCTGTGGTGGTGCAGATCCTCCTGCGACCTTGGCAGGCCTTTTTGGCCAAAAAAAAAAGTTACTTCAGGTTTTCACGAAAACCAGAAGTGACATTTTTAATGTCTTATACGGGGCTTCCCGGGGCCTTTAAAAATGTCACTTCCCAAGGCATCAAAAATGTCACTTCCAGTTTTCCAGAAAACTGAAAGAAATGGTTTTTTTGGCCAAAACCGGCCATTCTGAGGCTCGCCAAGGATGCCGGAGGACCTGCCTCGGTGGGCCTCAGAAAACCCTCCGGACCCGACTGGAGCACAGCTCCGGACAGATTCAGGGTGGGGGTGTGGGCTAAATCTGCGGGCTTAATTACCTGATAATTTTTTTAATCCATGAGGGTTCCAGGAACGGAAACTTTGCGGATAAAAAGGTTCCACCTGTACTGTCATTGAAGTAGTTTTGAAAATAATTCAAATGAGGCATCCTCAAGCTAACCAGCTTTAAAAAGTGCTTCAACTTAGTACACAGCTAGTAAGCTCTCTTTTCCTTACCCCATCATAGCTCCCAAAGTGGGAAGGTATTTGAAAGTCTGGACTAAAACCTTACATCTTCCCATTGAGGAAACTAGTGGCTCAAGTGTTCTTAGCCACCAGCTCAGGAGCCCTGTGTCAACAGTTACGACTATTGGCCAAGCCGCCGCAACCCACACTTTTACCAGTGGAGTTTCCTGAGTGTCAAAGCCCAATATATATATATATATACAAACACATAATCGTATATATATGAGATTCACATGAAAAGTGAATTGAGAGAGGGAATTTCAGGGGAGAAAGATCAGGTGTGTGCTTGGGTGTTTGCACATGCACAGGGTGGATTCAGTTGTCAACTTGGCACAAACCGCTCTTGCATATTGGTGCATATTGGTGGCAAGGATTAGGAATCCCACATTTTTCACTGAGTATGTGATTCTGCCTGCTTTCCTGGGCAGAATCACATATTCAGTAATATAAAAAAAATGTGGGATTCCTAAACTTCAGGGTTTCCTTTTCTTTTTCTCTATCCTATTAGCAAAGGAACCTTCTTTTTGCATGTTTGCAGTCCAGATGCACAAAGAGCAGCACAGTAATTACTTACAAGAACCCAGCCTACCATGGTAAATTCCCTGCAATTACATCAATGGATAGAAGAGCAGTAAACTTCTGCTTTAGCTACTTCCATTCCCAAAGGAGGGGAAACTGGGAGAGGGCACATGAATATCCTGTTGGCTGCTGTGGAACTATTTTGTAATGGTTAAGAATGGAAACTTTCACTTAGCTATCAAATGGGAATGAAATATCTTTAAATACATGAATTAGTTTATGCCAACGCAACATGAGATCGGGAAAGATGCAAGTACAGGTTGAGCCTTTTTATCCATGAGGCTTCTGTTCCCCGAACTCTCAGGGTTAAAAAATTATGTGAGTAATTAAACCCGCAGATTTAGCCCCCCACACACACACACCCTCCTAATGCAGAGGGCTTTCTAAGGCCCACTGAGGTCCTCCTGTACAGGTCCTCCTGCGGCCTCGGCAGCCTCAGACTGGCCAATTTGGCCAAAATAAATATACTATGATATTTTTGACACCTTATAAGGCAGTATGAGGCCCAAGAAAACCCCGGCTTTCCCAGGCCTCATAACACCTTATAAGGCATTAAAAATGTCGCTTCCAGTTTTGGCCAGAACAGCCATTCTGAGGCCCGCCGAAGCTGCGGGAGGACCTGTGTGACCTTGGTGGGCCTCAGAAGATCCTCTGGAGGCAACTGGAGCACAGCTCGGGTCACCTTCAAAGGCTTCAGGTTGAGCCTAATCTGGACCAACACGGGTCCAGAGGACCTGTGCTGAGCCAAATCCACAGATATAAAATCTATGGATAATTAGGCTCAACCTGTGCTATGATTATTTTTTTCAATATTACATTAAAAAATGTAATATTTACATTACGTAAATAGTGTAACATAGTGGAGCTGGAAAAGGTGCAGAAGAGGGCGACAAAAATGATTATGGGGCTAGGGCAGCTCTCTTATGAAGAAAGACTGCAGCATTTGGGTCTTTTCAGTCTGGAAAAAAGGTGACTGAGGGGGGACATGGTTGAGACATACAAAATTATGCACAGGAGGGATAAAGTCAATAGAGAGATGTTCTTTTCCATCTCTCACAATACCAAAACCAGGGGACATCCACTGAAATTGAGTGTTGAGAGAGTTAAAACAGGTAAAAGGAAATAATCAATAAGTTTATTACGGTCATAGACCAGTACACACACACACACACACAAAGGAAATACTTTTTTACCTAGCGGGTAATTAAGCTATGGAACTCCTTGCCACAGGAGGTGGTGATTGTATCTGGCCTAGATGCCTCTAAAAGATTTCTGGAGGAAAAGTTCATCATAGGCTATATGCCATGATGGGTGGTGCAACCTCCTTACATTAATAGTAGGCTACTTCAGAATGCCAGGTGCAAGGGAGTGGCCACAGGATGCAAGCATCTTGTTGTCTACTGAGCTCCCTTAGGCACCTGGAGGGGCACTGTGAGATATAGGATGCTGGACTAGATGGCCTTTGGCCTGATCCAGCAGGGCTCTTCTTATGTTCTTATTTAATATTTTTTCATTGAATCGGTAAGTAAGTAAGTAAGAAATAACTTCTGATGCATCCGTGATGTTTTTAAGTTCTGATAAATTTTGAAAATAAGGAAACGGTCTTTAATAAAGTTTGGTAGAATGCATTTGGATTTTGCAATACTAAATATTCATTCCCCCCCCCCAAAGTAGCTTGAATGTGCCAAAAAGTAGCTTAAATAGTACTAAACATGGACAACAGCTGCTAAATAGGAGGAAGTTGCGGTGAGCTACTCTACATAGAATATCTAGTGTTTATTTTTTTAAGTAGTATCCTAAGTGATCATTTTGAAGTACAGTAGTTTCATACAGCATAGAGACAGAGTTGTGTTGACTGATAAGAGATTTACAGTCCAATCTCATTCTGCCCATCTGTCCGGGATGCAGCAGTAGCCAGGAGGCTCCACAAGGGAAGAGGATGTTTGTCTTCTTTCCCCAGAGTAAGGGCACAGGGCAGGTGAGCAGTCTACTTGCTTCTGCGCTGGCTATTTAGCCGGTGCAAAAACGAGGGCCTTTGTGTAAGGCCATGTGGCCGTACATGGAGGTTGGGAACCAGCAGCAAGAGTCACCGCTGTTCCACTCTTCCCCTGCCACAGAACGCCCTCCCACCCCTCCCAGAAAGGCCACATCACCGGTGAGTGGCAGGCTCACCAGCTAACGGTACCCCCCCCCCGGCCGTGTTTGGCTGGTGTCACCATGATGCCGCCCCAATGCCAGCAGTAATAGCTTACCACTGGCATTGGAGGCACTTTACAGCACAGTTTGCGACAGAGACACGGACAGTATAAGTCCCATGGATAGGATCGAGCCCTTACAGCCTAATCCTATTCATGTCTACTCAGGGGTCCATTTTATCGTGTTCAGTCGGACTTGCTCTCAGGTAAATGTGCATGGGATTCAGCCTTAGGATTTTAACCACTGTGACCAGTGTAAATTTGGAAACTAATGACCAACCATGTGGCCTTTCTTCCAAGAAATATTTGTTTTCTGTCTTTGATGAGCAAACCCAGGAAAAATTGGGTTGCTGATTATAACTTTGCACATATAATATAACCAGCACATGTGCGCCATTACCATTCTAGATGGAGGCTTCAACCTGACTTGAAAACCATATAATTTACCTTGCTCTTGGTCCAGCCCAGTTTGTGGATTACCACTCATAAACAATTCAGTTAAAAATTTAAGCAAAAGTGGATTGGATGTTCGCTGTTTTATTTTTCCTCTCTGCCTGTCAGTCTTTACCATATGTCGGTAACTGTACTGTCATTTGCTGTGCTCAGTATTCTTCACTTGAAGAAAAAAGGAAGTAGGATGGTTTTGTGGGGGAAGAAAAAAAAGAAGTGGGAAGGTTTCATTTCAAATTTGATGAGATTGAATTTCCTCTCATAAAGAATATGATGGCATTATCTACCACTTTGAGCATTGGCTGAGCTCAGATAATGTAAGTGGAAAGCATGAATGATTCTGTATTCCATTGGCTTGTCATCCAAGTTAGGCTATGTGTAACATTTATCATTACATAGCATGAATTTATATCCATACAGCTAAAAATTGTTTGGATTGGAAGTTCATGTTTGAATCTGTCCTAAGTTGATGGCTGAAAAATTGTATCATTTATGGCCAATTTTTAAGGAGTTTAAAAGGAGATTTTGCTACAACTCTAAAACCAATTTACAAAAGGAGCACAATGAAGTCAAGGAATGTTATTTGTGGAGGGAGGGGTTTTCTATATAATATTCAGGTTGCTGACTACATAGGATGTGCACCTGAGGGACTGTATATTGCAAACTAAAACATTTAGGCAGATTTCTGTTTCAGAATCTTGGCATGCTTTTTTTTTTTTAATTATCATCTCAGATTGCTGGGTGGGATGCTTTTTCTACCCTTATGTCTTTGACTTAGAGTTGCCTGTTTCTGTCTGTAAAGACTGCACAACATGCACAGTTTCTTCCCTGTGATTTGCACTGCAATTTATTCCATGCATCCATCACAACCTTCTAAATAATTCCAAACATCCTTTTAACCTCTCTCTCTCAATTCCAATGGAGGTCATGTTTGTTCAGTCTTCAATAACACTTGATGGTGTTCTAAACTAAACTGTTTCTTATGTCTTTTTTTTTTTTACAACTGCTCAGTACTGGTTCAGTGGATCACTGTATAATATTTTATAACAAATATGTTCTTAATGTAATGTTGTGCAGCATAAAACAGATGGGCACACTATTTTGCCAGAGTTCCAAAGCATTCCATTCTTATTGTAGTAGCCAAGAATCTATCAAATTTTTATATGCATTTCTAGAGTAATATCTTGCCCCAGTGGTACTAGAGTATTGGCATAATAAGTGTATTTTCATGAATTATGGTTTGATACATCATAGTTCATCTCCTGTGGAGAAAATGCTGGTTATCAGAAGAATATGTGACCAGTTTGGAGTGTGAACCCACTCCTTTGTTATAATGGATGGTGTCCCAACATTATACATGTGTAGAATAGCTGGTCGTTTCTGATTAGTTCTTGTGGCAAACTTTGGTATTGTGGTATTCTGTTTTTGCTTCCTTTTGAGGAACCAGTTTAGATTATTACAGTATATTTATCAAATAGAATAGTGCTTCAGTGTAGTACCTATTTTATGCAAATTCTAAAACTTGTTCTGAGAAGCAGCTTACTTCTTCTGCTAAGATAGGAAGCTAAAAAAAAGGATCATATTCCAGAGCAGGAATGTATAAGTTCAACTGCAGTACTTTGGTACTAAAGTACCAAAGCCTTAAGTAGCAACATTCAAAAATTCACCTTGCAGCTGTTAAGTATTTTCTTTATGGTCTCAGGAATCACCTGAAATTGCATCAAGGATTTGTAGGTGGATCAAAGTTAAAGAATCAGTGCATTATTGTTTCTGCAAAGCATCATAATTAACAACCCAGTCGTATCATGTTCGTTATGACAGTGGAACAAGCGTTCTTCTGAATGTAGTATACTGTATACCCATAACGGGAGACGTGGAAGTGCATCTTTTGAGCTATTTTTAGCACTGATTGGCTGGGGAACACAGAGAGCCAGATAAAATCCTCTGGAGGGCTGGATGGGTCCTGCGGGCTAGGGTTTGGGGGCCCCTGCTTTAAGGTATCGCATGCTCTGGACGCATCTGCAACTTGTGGGTATAGCGAGCACTGAAACATACATGTATTTTCATACCAGCTGGCTTGTCAGTGTCAGAAGTCCACTTCAACATTGTTTCATGGTATAGAGTTTAACAGTTTAACATTGTTTCATGGTATTGTAACCCAGGTTACAATTTCACTCGGGTATGAAGGCAATTGAAAGAGTTGGCGAGGCTGATGGAATCTTAGAAATATTTCTGTGGAGTTCAATTCTAAATCCACAGAGGGTGCAATCCTAACCAACCTTCCAGCACCAGGGTAATGGCAATGCAGCTCTGAAGTAAGGAAACAAACATTCCCTTACCTTGAGGAGGCCTCTGTGACTGCCCCCAACTGCAGGATGCAGCACATGCCTCATTGGCACAGCTGTATCAGTGCTGAAAATTGGTTATGATTGTGCTCTGAATCTCTGAACATTTAATAGATGAAGGTTTCACTTTTTGTAGGTCTGTTTAGAGCAGACAGAATACCCCAGTAATGTAAAACTATACAGCAAATTCATCATGTAGTGGAATAGCAGTACATAAATCACTGTTTGCCATTTTATCTGTGAATAATAGTTTAGATATAAGTTCCATCATGGAACTTTATTTGAATCCTTTTAAAGATATTAACGTGTTTCTGTTGTGCCATTTGATGCATCTTGAGCCTTATCTACACAATTGTTTTGTAACACCTTGAGAATTCCTCATGTTTTCTGGCTATAATGTGAAGTCAAGACTTTACTTCCTGTATCATGTTCATGACTTATTTGCCAGCTTTTCCCTTCTGTCTAAAATATGTTCCTGAAAAAATGGATACAATTGCTGAAAAGTACTTTGAAACAGGGATCAATCCAGTAAGTGGAATTGTTTTTCTTGTTTGAAGAATGGATCATGAAAAGGGGAGGAAGAGTTTCATCCTGGTGGGTGTTTTTTTTTTCTGATTACTTAGGAAGAAAGAGAGGAAGAACATATGGAATAAAGGTGCTTTGGAAGCTTAAGGGGCTTCTGGAAAGCAGGCAAGGAGAGTGCTTTTGGAACTAGTATCACGGTGTGGGAAAGTAGTAAACCCAGAGGCTATCAATGTGTGAGGCTCTTCGTTTCTCTGAAGCTGAATGAGTGGGCGCTCACCTTTCCTACTGTGCTTCTCTTTAGCTGTCTGGCCTACACATAATATAGCACTGATTCAAAATACATTGTCCTGTATAATAGCTGAGAGGAAAGATAAAGTCTTCTGAAATATTTTTAGATATAAATGCAGATAAGCTCTTCTTGTGTGTGTTTTTTTTAAACTCAGTGGTATCATCACATGGTGGCCTTCATTTTTCTGATGGCTGACAGTGAGAATGAACAAGGAAATCACGGAAGTGGTGATCAGAGTCTGAAAATTTGAGTTTATTTTGCTAGCAGTAGACATGCTGAAAGAGTTACTTAGTTTGAAACCCACTTCAAATACCATCAACACTATTGATTTCAGAGTGGGACTGAATGTGAATGAACTTGATTGAAGAAAGGCAGCCTAAGGCTGCAGTGCTATAGACATGGTTACCCAGGAGTCAGCCTCACTGAACACTGTGATTTAGGTATGTATAAACATGCACAGAACTGTGCTGTTAGCATTCTGTACTCTGTTCCCCCTTGCAAAAGTGCAGGTGGTGCGTCTTAGGACTTCAAAAGCCTTTCTTTGTAACAATTTCATTGATGTTTGTGAAACAAATTAACATTTTGGAAACCAGTGAAAATCTTCAACAAATTTCAGGGGTCATTTTTAAATGGTTTGGGTTTTTTCTTGTCATTAGGAAGATTTAGGAAGCAATCTTGTGAAATCTCAACATGTTTAACTGTGCAGTATTTGATTTTGTGCGTGTGTTTTAATTTATTCTGCTGCAGAACTAATAACAGTGAACAAGCTGAGTCCCATGAGGGACACATGATTTCATAGTTTGAGAATGTTTTACTGTTGTGGATTCAACAGTAACAAACAGAGAAAGTGAGGGAGTGGTACTGAGAGTTTTAACTGTTGTGTCACATAAAACATTTCTTCTGTCCATTACAACAGATCATGTTCTGAAACAATATGGATTCAGCTTAAATTGAATATTGAAAGGAAAGAGGAAATATTGCAATTGGTAAAGCTCTGGACATCATAACATGCTGACTCATGCACTAATCCCTACCAATTGGAATTAACTACAAGGCACCATCAAAAAATGGTCCATTCCACTTTAATGTGCGGGCTGAAAGGCAAAGAACTTGATTTTGTTCGCAGTTGAATGCTCAGAAGAAAGCGGAGTGCCCCAGGGATTTGTCTTGGGGCCGGTGCTTTTCAACTTGTTCATAAATGACCTGGAGACAGGGATAAGCAGTGAGTTGGCCAAGTTTGCGGCTTACACTAAACTTTTCTGGGTGGTGAAGACCAGAAGGGATTGTGAAGAGCTTAAGAAGGATCTCTCCAAGTTGGGGGAAATGGGCAGCAAAATGGCAGATGCGTTTCAACGTAGACAAGTGTAAAGTGATGCACATTGGGGTAAAAAACCAAAACACCTATAGGCTAATGGGTTCTGAGCTGTCTGTGACAGCTCAAGAGAGATCTTGGGGTGCTGGTGGACAATTCAATGAAGGTATTGACCCAGTGTGGGCAGTAATTAAGAAGGCCAATTCCATGCTTGGGGTAATTAAAAAAGGGGTTGAGAATAAAACAGCCAATATTATCATGCCATTGTACAAATCGATGGTAAGGCCGCACCTGGAATATTGTGTCCAGTTCTGGTCGCCGCACCTCAAAAAGGACATAGTGGAGCTGGAAAAGGTGCAGAAGAGAGCGACAAAAATGATTATGGGGCTGGGGCACCTCCCTTATGAAGAAAGACTGCCATGTTTGGGGCTCTTCAGCCTAGAAAAGAGGCGCCTGAGGGGGGACATGATTGAGACATACAAAATAATGCACGGAAGGGATAGAGTCAATAGAGGGATGTTCTTTTCCCTCTCTCAAAACACCAGAACCAGGGGGCATCCACTAAAACTGAGGGGTGGAAGAGTTAAAACAGATAAAAGGAAATACTTTTTTACCCAGCGGGTAGTTAATCTGTAGAACTCTCTGCCACAGGAGGTGGTGATGGTCTACATACCTTTAAGAGGGGATTGGACGGATTTATGGAAGAAAAGTCAATTGTGGGCTATAGGCAGTGATGGATTGTGCAACCTCCTTTCGTCAGTAGTAGTCTACTTCAGAGTACCGGGTGCAAGGGAGTGGCAACAGGATGCAAGCGTCTTGTGTCTCGTGTCTCCCTCAGGCACCTGGTGGGCCGCTGTGAGATACAGGAAGCTGGACTAGATGGGCCTTTGGCCTGATCCAGCAGGGCTCTCTTATGTTCTTATGTTCATTCTTTTGAGCATTCAACTGAGGCCCAACTTATTACTGAAAATTAATGTATTAAAGTGAGCTTAAAATTCTATTAAGATTTCACTTTTCTAATTCTTTTCAAGATCTGGTGGTAGCAGAACAATGTGGTTTGTTGTATGGTGGCACGGGTGCCGATGCTGTACCAACACTAGATCAAAACATTATGAAATGTGTTGATGCTACAGTCAGTGGGGTGGGGTTAGGCCACCCCAAGGAACAAATGTTATTTAAACCCTTTCCAGATATGCAACTTAATTCTTTCAGTAGGCCATATTTATCACAGTATTAGTCAATTGTCCCAATCCAGATAATGGAAACTGCCTGTAAAAGTTAATTTGTACACATGAATTAAACGTACTAGGTCTAATTTAAAGTTGCATGCATATTATTATATATTTTGGTCAGAGTAGCTCTCCAGTGACTTGTAGTGACTTTAGAAATTGCTGACCACCCCACTGATTCTGGCTGTGTGTTCAAAGAAAAGTCATCTCAGCTAAATTACATAAACAGTAATTCAAGTAGGTTAATATTATAGATAAGACAAGGAATCAGGGAGTCATTCCAAGTGGCCAAGATGTTACATTTTTCCATACTTCAGCACTTCATTGTATGAACTCTTTATATTATATTTTTTATATACTAAAACTGCCCAAACCTATGGATATTTCCTCAAAAGTAAGTCCAATTGTGGAATAAGTCCTACTGAACACAGTAGGATTTACTTCTGAATAAACATGTGCTGCATGACATTCTTAAAAGGTAAAGGTTTCCCCACGACCAGATGGTCTAGTCGTGACCGATTGTAGGGGGCGGTGCTCATCTCCGTTTCAAAGCCTGTAGAGCTGGCGTTTTGTCCAAGGACAAGCTTCCATGGTCATGTGGCCGGCGTGACTCTACACCATAGCGCATGGAATGCCGTTCCCTTCCCACCGAAGTGGTCCCTATTTATTTACTTGCATTTTAGGTGCTTTTGAACTGCTAGGTTGGCAGGAGCTGGGATAAGCAACGGGAGCTCACTCCATCACGCAGTCTTGAACTCCCAACCTTCCAGTTGGAAAGCCCAGCAACAGCGAATTAACCCACTGCGCCATCACGTCCCTGCATGACGTTCTTACTGTGATTAATATTAATGAGTTTGCAGATATTTCAGCAGGTATTGTAACAGAAGTATGGTACTGTGTGAAAAGTGGGAGTTATTGTATTGTTGCTTGTAATTATGGATTGGAGACCAAAATCAGAAAAAAAAGTATCTACAAAAGATTCTAAATTTTTGTAATCGCACTAGCATTCCATCAGCGGAAGGTCCTCTCCATCAGTGCTGCACATGCAGCAATTGCATGCATCAAGATTGACAGCATGAATGGCTGCTGGGAGTGGGCAATAGGCTAAGATAGGGAGTATCATGGCATTTCAGGGGGGAAAAGGGGTGGATCTGGTGGCAGTCATGCAGACTTCCCACACATGCTATTTTAGATTACAAGGAAAGCTTCCATTGGCTTTGACCACAGTTTGTATTTACGGCATCTTTTTTTTTTTAAGCATCTCTCATCTGGTAAGGTTATACATTACATGTTTATCTAGGATGGTTCTGTGTAGTGAGTACATATTACAGACTTGTGTGGTAGAAAGGTTAGACAGATAAGGTAGAATATGGGAAGACCTTACCGCTCCCATTGGAAGTGTGCCTCACAGCATGTTTGCAATACCAGTGTGGGCGGTACACTCATACAACCCATACTGAGCCCGATAGGATCAGGCCCTAAATCAGGGGTATCAAACTTGTTTAATTCAATACAATAGCATTCATGGTACCTGCTCAGGGCTGGAAGTCATTAAGCAGGTGATGATCAGAAATAACCATTTTTTCCTCACCTAGGAACTCATTAACTGCAAATGATAGAAGAAAAAAATAAGCAAATCTTGATCATATTTCCAAGATATGGGATTGCTCAATTAGCAAGCACTTGGGATAGATAGCTCATTTATCATGCAGGCTGCTCTTCAAGATATCTCAGTTATCATGCAGGCTGCCCTTTCTGCAGTGCTTCTTTTGCAAAGGCATCACTGAAGGTCAGCAGCTGAGAGGTGCTCTGCAAAGTGACACCTTGGCAGAAGCAGCACTGCTGAAAGGCCAGCCAGAATGGTAAATGGGCTCTCCCAGTGCCTCTGAAGCTTCTGCCTTTCTCTTAGTCCTGTAGTTGTGCCTCCAATTACATTAGGTTTTATTCATGTTTTTATTTTAAAGAATGTTACTGATAGATCAGGTTAATCACATTACTTTAATGCTACCCTTTTCGTTATATGCATTGCAGGTATCGTACAAGTTTCAGACCTAGATATACAATAAAATATAAGACAGTAACTGAATTGGAGTGGAGGTGTTGCCCTGGATACATGGGTGTAGACTGCAAAGAAGGCACAGCACAAAACCCAAGAAAAGCTGTTTACTCAGCGGAGCAGCCACCAAATGGTGCAACAACAAACTTGGGTAATTGTCTCTTAGGATCTTGCTATGCATGTCCTTGACTAGCATTCTTCTTTCTGTAGACTTTTAGAAAGTTCTTTCAGTACTCAAACTGCTTTACTAGGCCTCTCTCATCAGTCTCATCAGCCATTTTGAGGTAGGTCTTTATTCCCATTATGTTTGTGGATTGAAGTTGGGAAATCCATGGCTGAAGAGAGCCACACTAGGGGTGCAATCCAAACCCTGCACTGGGCCTATACTATCCTGTGCTGGCACATTTGTGCCAACTCGGGAGTCGGCTGGCCTGGCAAGAGGATCTGCCCTAGCCTATGGAGGCTGCATCTAGTCTCTATGCCACCCCCAGGTAAGTAGGGAAGTACCGGCCAAGTTCAGCCAGTGGGGGGGGGAGTTCGGGAGCATGGCGGGAGGTCAATGGGAAGGTGGAACAGGCTGGGGGGAGGCGGGGGAGGGGAGGCCCATGGGTGGACTGGCCTGGGGAGGGGGTGGTGCCAGGATACGGCACTTCGGTCAAATTCTAACCCTCATTCCGGGTTGCCTGACCTCACTCTGGGCTGCTCAAATTTGTGCCACTGAAATTGCCAGTGCAGATCCGAATAGCCTGATTCAGGCTGCTGCCACTTTACCCAGGGTAAGAGGAATCAATTCCCCTTGCCCTGGGTTGCACAGCAACCAGTCCTAGCCTTGTGCTGGATATGGGCCAGGCCAGTTGGCTTGCCTGTTCCAGCACATGGTTAGGATTGTGCTGTGAATCTCATATGTGCAGTTTTTTTTTTCCTGGGAAATTATAAGTTTTACTAAATTATGAAGTATTGTGTGATAACAGTTTTCAGTGAAACAGATTCAACTTTTAAAATTCAGAAGCAATATACTCAACATAAGCAATTTAGGGACCCATCCAGAGCCCTCCAGTGCAAGCGGTATGAGCAGACCACTATCGCCGGTGTCACACAAGGCACTGTAAAGCACCTCCAAGGCCAACAGTAAGCCATTACCGCCGGAGCTGGGGCGATGCTGGTCGTGTGTGTGCCGGGGGAGCTCTGCAAAATGGCAAGTGGTGATTACACCACTCGCCAGCAATGCGGTATTTTCAGGGCGCAGGGAGAGTCCTGGAGCAGGGCAGGGGTGGAATGGGGGTGGGACTGGCGGCGACACTTCATGTAGGACCATGCAGCCTTACATGGAGGACCTTGCTTCTGCGCTGGCTAAATATCCAATGCGGAAGCGAAGAGACCCATCACCTGGGCCCTTACTACAGGGAAAGGGGACAAACATCCCCATCCTCTGCAGAGCCTCCTGCGGCTGCCTGGCTGCCCCAGGATGAAGCGGTAACCACCTGGCTACCACTGTACTCCCAGGCAGTCGGGCAGCATAGGATTGGGCTGCCCTTCAATAACCTCACATCATGTGAACTTATTTTAGGGTTCAATATTTATAAGATTTGTAGGCTCAATGATAATGTCAGAATACTGTATAGAAGGCACTTATTCTATTTTTACAATAGTTTTTTAAATGCTAGTGCTTATTGCTTATCTAATAATTCATTTATGCCTTGTGAGATACATTATAGAGACAGCAGATCATAGGATCAAGTGCAAGTGCTCAACCTGGGCCTTTGTACCAGCATTGATCTTCATCGCTATCATTGATGCAGAAATATTCATTATTAATTTTGCACAGACATCTTTCTCCAGTCCATTTTTCAGTAGAAGTTGATTCATTGGACAAGGACAATCACAATAACATTTGGGTTTTGGTTTATATGATCTGAATGCTGATGTGTAGTTTTCAAAACAAGAATTTATCCTTCAGTAACAGGCCGGGGGGGGGGTCCTTTGATTTAAGGGTCCTTTGAACCCTTAAAAAATAGGAGGCCATGGGTAATATTTATTTCTTATGGATTAAAAACAAAGTACATATGCACTGTACTTGATAACGTGTGCATATACTGTACATAAGAATAACCTGGGCATTTTCCAAGTTATGAAAATATTAATGTCACTTAGAAAGGGTTATATCTGTTTTTCTCAATATTAATATGCATTAATTCAGTGGTCTTCAAAGTGCTCCATTGGAGAAGACCAGCTAAGTGTTTGCAGAGGCAGAGCTACAGCAGCAACACTATCCCCAGGATTGTGCCACTGCCTGCACAGAAGGAAGCTTTATTTAGTTCTCTGAAGATAGCACTGGGCTCTGGGAGGTGCAGGAGCCTCACAGAAGCCTCCGCAGGTCTCCCCAAGTGGTTTCTGATCGTGTTTTTTAAAGTACATTGGAAACCACTTGGGGAACCCTGTGGAGGCTTCTGTGGGGCTCTCCATACCCCCTAGAGCCCGATGCTATCTTCAGGAAATTAAAAAAGCCTTCTTCTGTGCAGGCAGTGGCACAATCCTGGGATTACATCGCTGCCTTTTGTCCCTTAAAGGGGAACAGGGCAGTGTCCTGCAGGCTGGTGGGTCATGATCCACCTGTTTGAAGAGCACTGCATTAAGCTGTAAAAATACTGGATTTTTCCTCTTTTTATCTAAGTGATTGAAAGACATCATGAAAATTCTGTTTCCATTCCACAGACCCTCATCCAAAGCTAGAGCAACAGGACATGCAGGATAAAAAAATTCAGTTCCTTGAGGATGAATTATTTCGCCTTACACAGACTGTGCTAGAGCTTCAGTCATCCTTGACAGGTGTGAATGAAAACCTAAAACATACTGTGCAAGAAGATGCAAGCCGGATGCATGTCTCATGGCTGAACAACCTCCGTGACCATCCAGGGCCTGGCAGTTCTGCTGTGGGTGAAACAGATACAGACCAGACAGAACCTTCCCCTGAACCTAGAAGGGAAAATGTACAATCTGAATTAGGTGATGTGCAAGATGACTTGAAAGCCAAAAATGACAGGCTAGAAGAACTGAACGGAAAAGTGAATGACTACGAAGAACAAATAAAACAACTCCAAGAAGCTGCCCAAGGTCCAACAATAATGGTGCCCACTGGCCAATTATATCAAGCGTATATTGATGCTAAATTTGAGGTTCTGAGGCAGGAAATGTTGGAAGGGTTTGAGAAGAAAATGGCAGATCTGAAAAACTCATGTGAGTACAAACTGATGAATATTCAGCAGCAATGTGAAGATCATGAAGCCAACTGCTTAGAAATAAGAGAACTTATTGGCGAAAAAGAAAATGACCTGAGGAAAGAAATAAAAAGCCTTCAGACTCTTATCGAAACACCATCAAACCAGTCATTTTGCTGTAGTTCTGCCCAGAGAGATGACTTTGGGCAGCAGATAAAACAACTGGGTGAAAAGATCGACAGAACTGCAGAAGCAAACAGAATTTTGAATGCCAGGATAGATAATGAAATGAAACATCTTTCTTCTTCAGATTCAGATGGCAACTTTGATGCAAAATGGGAGGAAGTAGAAGCACGGATCAACGTTACAGAAAAAAATGCTGAGGAACACTGCTTTTATATTGAGGAAACTCTTCGTGGTGTTATAGCTTCTGAAGTAGATGAAGTGAGAGACTTTTTTAACAACAAGCTTCAGGCATTGGAAAACCGTCTAGGTGCCACTATTCTAGATATTGCTAATGAAACTGCTCCAGAAGAGGTATACACTGGTCCAGGATCAGTATTGCACCGTGACTCAGGATTTCAAAATGAGCAGATTACAACTGATATTAATTTTATGAAGAATAAACTACGAGACATTGAAAATCTCTGCTGGCAAAAATGCCAGTCTCCACCCCACAATGTGGAACGTCTCCAAAGGGACATAGAAAGTTGTAATAATAAATATGATTTGTTGTTTTTAAAAACACAAGACAATTCTGGCCTTTTAAAGTCTTTAAATGACTCTTTAAATGAGAAGTTTAACTTAATTAAAAGCAGCCAACGCAACATTCAAAAACTTCAAAAGGACTTACAAATTGTCCGATATGGAATAAATGTTGTTGATAAAGAGGTTAGGGTCCTTAAAAGTGGTTTGAACAATTGCAAAGAACAACTTCTAGGTATCAATTCTACATGTGAAAAGACACAGCTTGGTGTATTTAGAAAGATAGATGAAATGCAGAAAACAGTCGACAATCAAACAACTCATCATAGCAGCGACTGTTGTAATGAGTTGAAAGAAAGGGTAAAGCAGATAAATGATAAAGTAGCGCACGATCTAGACAAATGTGAAAATAAATTTCCTGGTGTCTCAGAAATGGAGGATAGAGTGTCCCATGTTGAAAAAATCTGCAACAAACTAGATACTGTATCTAGCAGCCTTCAGAGGATAAAGGAGGGATTAAACAAACATGTCTCCAGTCTTTGGAATTGTGTCAATCACATGAACAGAACAGTCACATCCCATTCTACAGATATTCATGGCCTTAAGAATTCTGTCCAGCAGTTTAATAGCCACTTCCACAAATTCACCACTGACCTTCAGGATCTGATGAAGATTCAACCTGATACACGTAAGTCAGCCTGCCTTTCTTTTTAAAAAAAAACTGGAATTTGCAGAGATTTAAAGGGGAGTACAAACGTTAAAAATAAGAATGGAAATACCTAGTTGAAGACAAGGAAAATAATATTGATGCCATAGTTGGGCAACAGTTCTCAGAGGCTGTATCCATCAGAATTAGCTGAATATCTCCAAAGCCTGTTTCTTTCAAATATGCTAAACTTCCATATTATATTCCATGCTTAAAAGGTTATAGTTCAATATATAAATACATTGTGAGTTTCAGAGCATCTAAATCAGTTTTAATAATGGCAACATCAGTAAAAAAAATTCCACCAATGGACTCTAAGACAGGCTTACAAGTAATTTTTCATTTTAGTTTTATCCATCCATCTGCCCCTGTATCTTTTAGTCACATTCTTGGCTTGTATTGTAGAGGCTGTTTCTTGCTTCAGAGAAATTCCTACTCATCCTAGGTGAGCAGGTGAATGCCAAAAATTCAAAAAGGGTCTACATTTGTAATTTTCCACTGAAGGCATGCGTGTTGGCAAATAGGTATGTATCCTGACTTCAGGTTTACTCAGATGTTAATCCTTTTATGTTCAGTTATGCTTGCTCTAATAAGTATAAAACTGCAGACTTAGAAAACATTTAGATTTCAAAAAGTTTCTGACACTGAAAACCGACACTGAAATTTGAACAACAGTTGTTTGAGTTTCAATATGTCTCTTGCAGCAGATGAAGCCTACTGGAATATCTTGGGAAATCTCAGAAGATGGTGTTGCATTTTGTGCATATATTTTGCCCTGGGTGGTTCACATGTATTCCTATGGGATGTTCCTATGTTCAGGGATGTAGTGGTTTGAATGTCAGACAAGGACCTGGAAAATCTAAGTTCAGTTCCCATTCAGCAGGAAGCTTCTTGGATTGGCTCTTGGCCTTTCACTACCTCACAGAGTTGTGAGGATAAAAGGAGGAAAGAAAATGTGCACTGACCTGGGCTTGTAGAAGAAAAGGGTATCAATTAAATAAACAAAATTGAAGTGTTTCTATGCATAGTTGCAGTATCCTGCACAGTGTCTTCAGTATTTGAACTGGAACCTTTAATTTGTTCTAGTTTTAGGTTTGTTCTAACTTTATACACAGGTTTTGAGTTGCTGTTTGCCAACATATTGGATCACTTAAAATGACATCACTTCAGTTTGGAAGTCTCCAACCATGACAGCCCCCATCCCCAGATGTGTGTGTGTGTAAAATTGTTGGACTATAATGCTGGTAGAAAATTATAAGAATGATAAAAAAAGGCTGCTAAATAAAATGTACCAGTTGGAAATTTAAACGGGGAAAGTGTGCTAGTTTGCAGCCAGGAATATTCCAGCATTGGCTTCAGTTTTCACTTTAAAACAGCATGGAGCCAAAGACATTTTAAATGACTCAGTCCAAGTGTATGTTGATAGGTTAATGAACAATGTTGTGCAGACTATATAAAATATGGGCCAACCCCTTTTAGGACCTTACTTATTCAACACTTCCATTAAAGGTAGTGAGATGCTTGCTTGGGTACAGGACAATTCATCCTATCATAAGGATGATTCAACAATGTAAATATTGTAGAGCCTGCTCCCAATGAACAGCTGTGCTTGGACTAAACTTCTTCTCCTGTCTACATTTACTCAGCTACTGCCAACCCAAAAGTGCATGCAGCCATCTTAAACAGGTGGAGTAATAGAGGTAATAAAAGCAGAGAATATATAGCACAACAAAGAAATGTGTTGCTAGTTTCCAGTCATGCCTATCCTTGGTTGTAAGCATAGAGATTCACACACGTAGTGCGACAAAGGAAAAGAATCCATGTCATTTACTTGAATCAGATGGTTCCTCCTGTATAAACTGGTCCACACTGGGCCAGAATCCAGGAATACCAACTGAATCCCACACTGCTCTGAAAATGGCAGAATGTATGAAATGGCCATACAGTAGGATTGGACAGAACAGCCATTGATTCATCCCAGCATTTTTTCTGCAATTAGAAATGCAAATAGGTGAAAGAGAACCTAGAATTCTACAGAAGCCATAGTTCTCTTAAGCCTTGTTTGAATTCACCAGTAAGGCTGTAAACTTTAATGCAGGACCAAATTAAAATTGGTTGATGTCCTATGATGATAGTATACGGTTGGGTCCTATCCTTGACTAGCATCCCCTCTTCGTATAAATCAAGATGTAAAGTCTGGTGAAACCCCCTAAAACCATAATAAAATGAAATATTTAATTACAGTAAAAAGGTCACGCTGCTGTGAAAGTCTGAAGCTGGCTAGAGCTTTAAAAAAAACTAGCTTAGCTAGACAAAGGTGTGTAGGTGCACATGGAACCAAATTGTTTCTAATGTAAGAAATTGTGGTGCAAATCATGACAGATGTTATGGTAATTTATGGTGAATAGATTTCAGTTTAACAATTGCAAGAGCAAGTCATTACTGTGTGAATGGAATCGGTGAGTCATGAGCTCTTGGCCAATTTGATCTCCTGCCATTGTTCTATTTTTCCCAAAAAAGGAAATTAGACATCTCTGCCTGTTGCAACATCAAAAAAGAAAAATACTTTCAAGTTCAGAATCCATTTTCTGTACACTTTGGCATTTCTGTTTGTATCACTAAAAAGTTGGGGCTAGAACTGGAACTTTAATTCTGGTGGTAGATTAGATTTCTCCCATAGGCTGGCATCTGAACAAGAAAGACCCGACTGATGGCGCTTGGCATGTTGCCTGCTGCCATGTCATCATTTAAATTGGTAGTAGTAAACAAAGCACTATAAACACTTTTGGGGGAAAAAAGTGGTACCCTGGGGGTATTCTATTTTCAAGTGCAATAATGATCTAAGCACTATTTGCTTTTCCAGCTGCTTTCCCGGCTGGAAGAAGCTTTATAATCTATCCAGCACAGAGCTATAAGTAGAATGTTCTGATCGTAGCCTTATAATTTATTCAGTTAACTATAGTGGAGTTACACCTGGGATGAATTTTGCCCTTTCTGTCTGGATTATTAACACATGCTTTGTCCAAATGGCAACTCTTTTATCATTAGTCTGTAGAACTTTCAAAGCAATATTTCATTATGTACACAGCAATTCTGTAACAGAGGCCAAAAAAAAAAAAAAAAAAAAAAGAGTAGGCAAAAAACAGCAGTAACTGCCAAGTATTAGCACATGGCAGTACATGTGCACAGTCTTTCTGGCTATCCCTGTCACCTGCCTCATTGGTAGCCTAATCTAAAATGTTATTTCATTTCTGTATATTATCATCTGTTCGGTGAACTATGCCAAACATTACAGACTTTTGATTCCTTGCACTTACTTCCCTGTGAAACAATGAAGCTAGTGATGCCTTCTAGATCAGTGATGGTGAACCTTTTGGGCTCAGTGTGTCAAAACTTTGGAAAAGGTTTAACTTGAATCCGTTGGTGTGTCAACTGCTCCCAAACAAGAAAGAAACAATTCTTTATATTCATTTATTTAAACAAAAAATACAGTTTAATCATGTGCGATGTATTACATAAAGAAACATCAAATAATTGCAAAAATGAAAAATGAGTAAAACAGACTCAGTTTTTGTCAGGCATTGGTGAATGCTGGTGTTTCACCCCAAACATTGTGGTGTGTTGGCTTTGACATGTGTGTCATAGGTTCGCCATCACTGTTCTAGATCTTTCATTTTTTTCTAAATGATTAGACCTTAAATCTCAGATACTTAAATTGTATGTGTCCAGGAACTGAGCCTTTTAGAAAGTTCAAGTAATTAAAAATAATGAAAAATATACTTTTGAAAAATATACTTAATAAAAAAAACAAAACCTGCAGCCATTATTGTAGAAAGCTAGTATTCAACATTTAGCAGTTCACAGCAATAATTCAGTCCCCTCCAACTTTTAAGCCCCTTTGCTTTTCTACCCTTCCTCCTATTAGCGCACAATTCCCCCTAAGCCTTCACCAGACATAAGTTTCCTTCTCTGCAGCTGCATTGAGGGGGTCAGAGCTTGATTTCTTATACTTTGATACGGAAACCTGAACACAAAATACATATAGCCTTACACCAGTTGTGAACAGCACATGCACATTTAAATTCCTGCTTTTCTTGGCAAAAAAAACATGGAAACATGCTCCTTGTCCACTCTTTGCTTCTCTATATTTTTCAAAGCACCAGTTTTCATGCAGTATGCCACTTGCAAATGACACAAAATATGCAATGAAATGTGGCCCTATATCTCCCTTTGGTAGTACATATATTAAACTAGGAACACTATAGACAATTAGCATCAGCTGTAACTCCAAAGCCTCTGGTACAAATACCTGAGTAAAAAATTCTTGTGGGTGATGAAAAGGTCACAGTCTCTGCTTTTTCTGTTTAAAAACACACACATGCAAATTGAAACTAGGAAAGAATGTCTCAACCCAATTGTATTTAAAGAGAAATGCCATCCTTTATAAATATGTGTGGCTTTCTTAATTAATGCAATATGTGTGCTTGAGCATCTCTGAAAATAAAATGCTGCCCTGTTGCAAATATTCTACAAATAACATTTACTCTTTAAAATATATTTGATCTTCTAGTGCAGCAGTTCTCAAAATTTTTAGCCTGGGATCCATTTATTTATAATGGCACTCATGTTGGGACCCACCAGAATGTAATCAACCTGAAGTGATGTCATAATCAGAAGTGACATCATCAAACAGGAAATGCCATCATTGTGATGTAATAAAATGACGTCCCTGGAATGCAAACTGGCATTTTTGGACTGCAGTAATACCACAACCATGAAACATCCCTGACAGAAAGCACGATTAGGAAAAAAATGATGCAAAAGCACTGAATTAAAAATGAATTTTTTTAAAAAACTCACTTGAAAATTCAAACTGTAAACATTCAAAAAGGAATATAGCAAGAGTAAGGTCTTCAGCTTCCAGGATGGCTGCTCCCATCGTTCCATGAACCACTTGACATCAGGTTGTGACCCACCAAGTGGGTCCTGATCCAGTTTGAGGAACACTGTTCTAGTGTCTCAGCTAGTGGTAGGAGAGAGAGGTGTTTAAAGACAACAGAGGATCCTCTGGGGTCTCTTAGAAATGCTTTGGATGTATACTGCTTCTGTACGCAAAGCAAAGAAAATGCCGTTCTGCCACCCTATAATTTATCCAGTTAAAAGAAGTTAAAAATATTTCAGATAGCACTGATGTGGCTTTCAAATAAGTATTCATTTTCTTACTCTCATGTAGCAATTAGTATCCACAGCAGTCATATCTGCCTAGGTGTTTACCTGTTGATTTGTCTGGTATATTATATGATTTCACTGATGTGCAGTGCAATGCTATGAACATTTACTTGGAAGTAAATGTGTTCAATGAGACTTACTCCTAAGTGTGCACAGAGTTGCACTGTTAGGAAATTAATATCACTATTCTGCCAGTGATGTTCAGTACAATCTGAACTTCAGAAGTTTGAGGAGTATGCAGGGCTGCTCCATCCATTCACTTAGGGAAATGAATTATGGCCCAAGTGGGGCAGGGCGGGGGAGGAAAGCAGGCAGATACCAGCCACCTTCCTTCCACTGCCTATCAGAGTTGGTCTCCTTACCGGTCTCTTCCTCTGCTCAGTTCCTAGCACTCCCTGCATTGCCTGCCTTGAGCCCACACAGAGGAAGAAGTGAGATTGCTGCTTTCTGATCCTTACAGTGCAGTGATCCGGCTCCCTCACCTTCCTCTACCAGGCGCTTTAAAGTATCCCGTGGGGTGGGAAGCAGCAAGATTGCTCTTTCTTCCATACAGGCTCTTTAACAAAGGAAGAAAGATGGAGTGCACTAGGGGTGTGCCTGGTGCGCTTCAGAGTTTCTGTTTGGTTCAAGAGTTTCTGCACAGAAGGAGGAGCCAGGTAACAGGGGTGGCAGAGCCACGTGCTGCCTCAGGTAGCCCAATAGTTTCAAGTGGCTTTGGGCATGTGACAATATAAATGTACACATTGATGAAAATACAGGTTTTCTTAAATTGCAAAAAAATAGGTATTTCAGAAATATTTTAAAATGGGTATTTTAGAAGTGATGTGGATGTGCTTTGGCTGGCTTGCAAATTCTTCACTAATTTGGCTCATTCACTTATCGTACATACCCCTGAAGAACTCCTTGTTACACTGCAATCCTATCTGTGCCTACTCATTAAATTCAATGGGACTTATTCCCTGGAAAGCCAGAGGGGAAAAGCAGCTATTCTAGTGGTGTTCTTGGCCACTGTGCTGCCAAGAGTCACACCTGGAAGTGCTGCCCTCCATGTGCTGCCCCCCCCCCAGCCATGCCACCACTGGAGGCTGGCGGGAAAGGCTAAATGAGGCTTCCCCAACTCTCGGAAGGCAGTCTGAGGCCTCCTGGTGGGCCTTAAATGTCACTTCTGGCTTTCAGTGAAAACCAGAAGTGGCACGTAAAGGCCCTCCAGCGGCCTCAGAAGGCCTTCTAAGGGCTAGGAAGGCCCCACACAGCCTTCCTGACCTTCGGAATGCCTCTGCAGGGAGGCATGGGGATACCTCGGGGAGGCACAGCGGGGGGGGGAGCAGTGCCGCCCAGGGTCACTTGACACCATGGACCCTACCAGGAGCTCCACTAAGCTATTTTCCTTGTCAGGTTGACTGTGTGCTGCAGCCACTCCAAACAAACGGAGATATCATCTTAAACCCTTCTTAAATCTTCAAGCTGCCAATCAGTGCTAATAATTTCCCTTCATCACTGCTAGCACGTGTTTATTTTCCAGTCACTGTAAATGTTGGCCAATCTTGTATGTGTTAAAATGGCAGAATATTAATATTCATACATCTACAGTGCTTATAAATCCAACTGAGCATTCTTTATATGCTACTCTTTGTTTTCTAGCAAGGTCAGTCCTTTTCAGTCCTGCCTGAAAAGTGATTTCAGGCAGGGCTACCCTGCTGCTGGTTGTGAAAAGGAACATTCTTCTACAGCCGGCAGAAAGAGAGCCCTGTGCATAGAGCCACCTTGAATCATAGCCTTTCTGTGCAATTGTAATTGCTTTGAATATCAGTATATGTTAACCACAAAAAAAAATCTGAAAACATACACAACAGAGAGAAGCATATAATTAAGATCATTTCAATGTTAAACAGGAAAGCTAGGCAAAAATGAGACTGCAAAATGAGATCATGAGATTTCTGCACTGAAAGGCACTTTGCTGACATCTGTGTAAAAAATAGTAACCTAATTTTTAACATTTTAAATCTAAGTTAAAAATTAGTACAATAGTGTGTTTTTTAGTACATGTGGCTAAATTGAGTTTTTGTAAAAAAAAAAAAAAGTTTAACATATGTACTACTTTATGAATTAACTCCATGCTTTTTGTGGCTTCCCCCACTTAGTGATTGAGTATAAATGGCCCTTTGTAAATTACTGATTTCTAGGTCAATCCACAACCTTAAAAGACTCCCACTTAATGACACCAACTTTATAATAGGGCACAATCCTAACCAACTTTGCAGCATTTAGGTAAGGGCAATTTAGGTAAGGGCAACGAAGTAAGGGAACAAACATTCCTTTACCCTGAGGAGGTCTCCATGACTACTACTCCACTACTACTCCACAGCAGAATGCAGAACATGCCCCATTGGTACAGCTATGTCAGTGCTGGAAAGTTGGTTAGGATTGCACCCTTAGTATATTATCATGCACACTGCTTTAAAACATTTCCCTGGTTTATCAATTCAGTATACACTTTTGTTGTTAACAGAATTCTCTCCGCAAACATTTCTTTAGCAAACCATGATCTATAGTGTTTCTAGGTTTGAGGCCCAGCTGGTGTTTTGTAGTTGTTGACTTTGGCTGTTTGGCTCTATCTTTTTGTTTTACAACAGAAATGCTCTTTATTTTTTTCACTTTTAAATGAGGCACTAATTTGCCTCATTAATATGTTCTTTCAATCAAGCGGAACAATATTTCTGAACTGAAATCTGTCTTCCCTCTGCAAACTTCTTACAGAAAAGCCATCGGTGCTATCCCCACAGAAACCACAAGAAAAGGCTCCCCTGTCACCCTCAGATCCAAGAAAACCATTACAACCCCCCCAGCAAGGAACTCTTCCAGCACCATCACAGCCAAGGGTACCACCACAGTTGCAACCAGGAGATCCTGCGAAGCCTTCACAACCAAGACCACCACTACAGATTCCGCATCTAAGAATACCTTTGCAGCCGTCACATCCACAAGTAGTTATGCAACCTCCATTGCATGGAACGCCCCTTCAGCCATCAGATCCCAGAACTCCTCTGATGAGGCCATCATTGCCTGGCTCAACACCTAGATTACCTTCTTTGCCTGGCTCAACTGGGGTATTGATGGAAACTGGAGAGGCAGGTCCTCCTGGTCGATCAGGAAGAAAGCGGCTAAGCAGTGCAAATGGCCAGAATGGTCAGAATAAAGTGCCCATTTCTGAAGGGTATGCTGGAGCACCAGGTGAGAAAATCAAAAGTTTTGACTGAGTGATGCTGTTTTTCAAGTTAAATCAGCATAGCTTGGTGCCGCATGGCATTCAGTATCATGTATTCTGTGTGGAAAGCTATTTTCTAATATGGCTGAGTGAGGCATATGCAGAGGAACTCCTGCATTGTAATGAAGATATGAATGGCTTTGTAGGTGCAAATACTCAAAATAAATGACTCCCATGATTGGGTTTATGGTATCTGATATTATTGGACCCCTAGAAAAATTGGACCATGAGGAGATCAGTGTGCACAAGTCTTCCTCCCACTCCTGATTATGACACTCCTAGTAGCTTGGGGGGGATTTGTAATAGGTATATGCAGATAGCAGCAGCTCTTATCAACTGGATTGTTACCCCTCACACACAATATTAATTGCAAAAACAACAACAACAGTTTCTCACTTTTCTTCTTCAGTAATCCTCTTGGGAGAGAAGGAAACAGGAATGTTGCAGATGTAATTTACATGTTTCATTCAAATAGTAGCAGTCAAACCATTTAGTGCAGCAGTTTTCAAACCTTTTCGTGCTGGGACCCACTTTTTTGAATGACTATCTGTCAGCACCCTTCAGAAGTGATGCCATTAACCTGGAAGTTATGTCATGACCAGAAAGGACATCATCAAGCAGGAAAATTTTTAACACCCCTCCCCCCAAACAAAATCAAATTAAGTAAATTAAAAGCTTACAACAAATATGTTTTTAAAATTATTTAAAATAAAGAAGCACCCTCCTAACCCTCCCAAACAGTTCCTGATCTCTCTAAAAACATTCCCCAAATATCCCAAAGGCTGCAATCCTATTCATACTTAACTGGATGTAAGCCCCATTGACTATCATTGTTAAAAGCATATACATAGTAGTCTGTTAAAACTACCGATCTGTAACATTTTTGCAAGTGCAGTCACATACCATGGTAACATTAAGAGCGCAATCCTAACCTGGAGTTAGGTCAGCAAAGTTTGACTGGCACAAAGGTCGCCGTAAAGCAAGTTTGAACCACTCTTGGAGTCAGCGAGGATGGCGCACGTCTGTGTGCTGACCTCTCTGACTCAGTGAGTGGTCCAAACATACTTTACGGTGACCTTTCTGCCAGTCAAACTTTGCTGGCCTAACTCCAGGTTAGGATGGTGCCCTAAGTCTATTAAAAATGAAATACATAGTGAAATGAATGGGGATCCACCTGAAATTGCTTGTAACCCACCTAGTAGGTCCCGGCCTACAGTCTGAGAAACACTCATCTAGTGTTACCACTGATTTCAAAAGAACCACCTAAGGATGCAGTAGTGCAGAGTACTGTGAATCAGTACAGGAATGAATTGAGGTTGATAAGGGTGGATTTGTTTGATGGTAATGTTGAAATGTGTGTGCATACTATGTAGATACAATTTTATACATAGTGGTTTTTGTTTGTAGGTTACCCCACACCACCACGATCTCCAGCAACAGCTGGACAAGGTAATTTTTCCAGTTGCTTGTTATGTCTTAAGCACTAATTTCCTAAACAGTTTCTAGTTACTACTGAAATATTTTATTCCATAAATGTCATTTCAGGATAAAAATGCCTGCTATACTAGAAATCTGTATATCTCCTCTAAATCAACTAACAGCCCAATCCTATCCAGCGCAGGAGCAGCGGGCTCCAAATGGCTGGATCCAAACAGCTGGATCCGAGCAGGTTGGAGGTCTCCTTGGAGAAAAGAAACATTCATCTCTGTATCCCAAGCAGAACCTCAGCCTGCTCAATGGGCTTCTCGAGGGTGTGCCAGCTATTTAGCTATCAAGGCTTTCAAGCCTGACACAAGGGACAGGATTTGGCAGAGGAGGCCCCTGCCAGTCCCACCCTGTCCCTGGCCTATCCCTTACCGCTTCTGCTATCTTTCCGCCCTCCCCCCACCCAGGAACACCTCGCCCACCACCATCCCCACACCCTGTGCCGCTCTGGGCTTACCTGTGCTGCAGTGGTGGCCTGAGCTTCATTTGCGGCATTGATGGGGCGGTGCAGGCCCCCCCACTAGCACCATTTACTCCCTGGGCTGCACAAACGGGCCTTATGGCACATTTGCGACATCT
This sequence comes from Lerista edwardsae, assembly GCA_029204185.1. Lineage (NCBI taxonomy): Eukaryota > Metazoa > Chordata > Lepidosauria > Squamata > Scincidae > Lerista > Lerista edwardsae. The sequence goes on from JAJKFI010000031.1 coordinate 10,734,229, forward strand.
AGCACTGGCTCTGGGGCTGCAGCGCAGGCACTATTGCAGCATTGGATCGGGCTGCCTGAAACCTGAAATTGATCTGCCACTGGTCTTTCAGCAGAATGGGAGCACACAGAGAAAATGTTCAAATGCTTACTCATAAATTTTACTTAAAAATGAAGAGAGGGTCAGCCTTTGCTTCTCTCAGTTATGTAGTTTAGGAGCAAAACCTCCTAGATTAGTGCTCAGAATAACGTGTAAGCACAACAACCGGGGAAACAGAGTATATAATCAGTACTACACACATTTCTTCACATGCTGTTGAAGCATTATTGGAACTGTACAGATTGTTTATAATAGCATGCCCACAGATTCAACAATCTGGATTAGCAGTAGCATAGCCACAGGGGTGGGTGGGTACAGTAAGTACATAAGGTGTACATAATACATCCTGTTAGCAGCCCCTCCCACTCACTGTCAGAGCCATTCCGGGCCACAATGGCAACTCTCTCCACATTTCCATCGCTGCCCCATATGGCGGTGAGTGGGAGGGGCTGCTTACAAAGTGTGTTGCGGTCTTTGCTGTACTTACTGTCCCCCTTCCCTCTGGCTACACTTTATTTGTGCAATTTTACCTCTGATAGCCATACAAGGTTAAGCTCAAAGAGACCAAGCCAACCAGAAGCCAGAACTGTTAGTTCAGCCAAAGATCAGCAACTATTCCACATTCACTTTAAGCTGTATAAAGAAATTAACTGCCAACATGTTCCAGACCTCTTTCTGTGCAGGTGACTGGGGGCATAAAATATGCAGAGATTGTACACTGCTGCCAGCACTTGGATAAATTCAGCTTGCTTATTGTGGACTCAGAGAGTACTTTGGAGTTTTGAACAACTGAGATTCATAATGGGCTCAGGTGAAAATAGCAGCACGAGGCTGCTCCCTGTTAGTCTTTGCACCGCTGCGAGGGGTGCTCAGCTCTTCCTCCTATCAGAGCGGTGGGCACCATTTGAAATGACACTTGCCCCCCTCCAATACATGGAGAAGAGAGCTGCCAGCAGTGGTGGTGGTGGTGGGGTAGTGACACCAACCTCTGCAGGTGATGTCATCCCCTTTCCCCGTGGTAAGGGTACAGGGCGGGCGATGAGTCTACCTGCTTCTGCACTGGCTATTTTACTGGCGCAGAAGCGAGGGCATCCAAGTAAGGCCACACAGCCTCACTTGGAGGTCGGGAACCAGTGGCAAGAGTCGCCACCAGTCCTATCTCCGCTCCCTCCTCCCCGAAACATCTTCCCACTCCACCCCAAAAGGCCACATCGCTGGCAAACTCACCACTTGCTGGCAGCCTGTTGCTCCCGTTGGGGCGCTCGCAGCTGGTGGTGCCATGGCAGTGCCCCAACGCCGGTGGCAACGGCTTTTCACTGGGGTTGGAGGTGCTTTACGGCAAAACATGCGACAGTTGCCCAGGCGGTTCGAGAAAATACTTGAAGAATCAATCTAAAGCAAATGGCTAAGTGAAGGTTTAGCTGGAGGTCAGTAAAGGTTGTCTAAAAGGCTCATTTTGAAAGTTACAAGAAATGTTGTGGTACAGGAGCAAACATACAGAGGGTACCATATTCATCCACAGAGCCCAGAGAAAAGCAATAACTGTGCTGAGCAGCTGTTTGGGGGTGAGGGCTAAATCCAGCCAAGTTTCAATTAGCAGGACTATTGCTTTTCCAGGCAGCTATTGCACATATTGCCCCAGCAGATGGAGTATGCAGAATACCACTACATTGCTTTGTTTTAACATGTCTGAATTACAGTCACTTCTTCATTGCAGGATCAGTTGCAACTTCACCAGTGTCATTCTCTGCTGGTCTTACTCAGAAGCCTTTCCCTGACACTGTGGGTGTGATACATTTTAACAAAGTGCTTGTAAATGATGGACACCATTATAACCCTAACACAGGTAGGAGAACAATGAATAAGAGTTCAGTGAAACCTTGGGCAATACTTAAAGAATGATTGTTATCTATTTCAAAAATTCTTTACTCCTAGTTGTCTCCTTTTCTCCAGTTTACTAGGTTTGTATGTTTCATACAATGATCTATAAGCATCTAAGCAGAAAATAACCTGGATTTGTCAATTAACGTCTACTGCTGGCAAATAGGGCAAGCACCGCATCTGTACAGCTGTCCACAATTGACTGTTGATAGTCTGTTATTCCCATCTCCTCCACATTTCTGTCTGGATGGGCTTTGTTCGTAATTATCAGATCTTTCAAGCACTTGCAGATGGTAGAGCTGCATCACTGATTGTAGCCATGTCTTCTGACCCACTCAAGATTGTATACGCATTGAGAAAGCAACTTTTGCCCTCAAGGCCTTAAATGCAATTACGTCTGCTGCTAGCAAGTTCTTCCAAGGTTGCAGCAATGGGGAACTTGCTAGCAGTAGACGTAATTGAATTCTTTTGTATGCATTTGGGAGTTGCAGTGAAATCACTGTCGGCTCAGTGGATAAAAATGTGCAATAAGTGATGTGTAGGAGTTCAGGGAGAATGAGTTCATACATAGCCTAAGAGGAATATTATGTGAAGAAATCCTAAAGCATTGTCAAGTCAAACAAATGTGAAACTTTCCAATTGAATAGCCTTTATTTTCTCATATGCCTCCACTTACACATTTCTACCATGAGAGAATAGTAGGAATTGTGCTTACACCAACTACATACTGGACTTCTGTTTTCAAGTTCACCTTCTCCCTGTTTCAGGCATCTTCATATCTCCATATGACGGTCGTTATCTGATCACAGCTGTTTTAGCACCAGAAAGGAATGAATACATAGAAGCGGTGCTGTCTGTTTCCAATGCAAGTGTTGCTCAGCTCCACTCATCTGGCTACAGGAGAGAGCTGCTTGAATATCATAAACCAAGATCAGGGAAACGGACTTGTGGCGGAGGAACTGGGACTTTCCATCTTGTCCTTCACCTCAAAGCTGGAGCTGAAGTAAGCATTGTCCTTACAGGGGGCAAGCTGGCCTACACAGACTCTGATGAAATTTATTCCACATTCAGTGGAGTGTTCCTCTACCCTTCCATTTCTCATGTATAGGATATTCTTGAAGAGGATGACAAGCTGTCCTCAATAGAGTAAGTGTAATAAATGGTGAAGTGGTAATATTTAAGATTTCTCCCCCATTTTTTCCTCCACTTTCAATGACTTCTGTTTCAGTACCATCTTTATATGGTTATATATTTTTTGCCTAAAAAAAATAGAATGGATATCTAAAGGTCCAAAAAGAAAACAGTTGCTGTGGTGGGGGCGGGGAGGGGGGAGTTGTGCAAAATAAGTTACACAAATTATTCTAAAATGATGGCAACCGAGTTCTGGAATTTGGTTCAATAAAGTTTCAAACATGTCATTCTTATGAACCTATATTACAAAATTCCTAGCTTGTTAAATATACAAGTAAAACAAAAGTCTAAAAAGCTGTCTCTGTTTAAGTTTTGAACAAACTATTGAAAATTACAGGAGTACTAAAGATGTAGATATAATATGCAGTTCTGTTAATTCCTTAAGAAAAATTCTCATGTCATCACATTCATTCTTTGGTGCCATTTATATATCTGATATATGCAACGTCCATTTCTATGGTATATGGTTTCTGTTCCCACAGGGCTCATTCACTCAGTTCCATTTTCACTTTTCAACCTCTCATGAGTTATAGGAACTTGAGAGCAAACGTATTACAGCTCGGTCCAAACAGCATCACTTCCACATGTGGTTTTCTATAGCAGACTGTTGTAAGAATGATATCCTGCCAAGCAGACATGTGCTCTTTTCTACTTTGTAATCTACTAATCGTATTAACTGTAGCTATTCTCTGCAGTGAAGGAAATAATTCCCCTTACAAACTAGGCTTTTAAAATTTCTGTCATTAGCCCTATCCCTTGAGGGGGAAAAAATAGTTACACTTATTTCATAGAACTGTAAGTTTTTAGGAACATGTTTGCAAGTAACACATTTTTCTTCACAGTTGAGATCATACACTTAAATCGCCTATAAAACATGTTTGTTTTATACTCAGGAATTCTTAGTTTTTTACCTGCCTCACTTAAAGAAACCATGCTCTTCTTTATATTCTTGGGTATATATTTCAAGATATTTATTTCAGGTAGTGAAGCCCAGCAGTCACAAACTTGCAATGACATACACCCCACAATTACCTTTGAACTCATAATACAACCTAACAGCACTCATGCTACTCTTCCTTGCCCCCTTCTGTAACACAACACTGCAAGTTCCCCAAGAAGCCTGTTTGGGGATCCTCGGGAGTGCTGTATAATGAATGCAGATAGAGAACTGCAGATAGAGAGGGAAATTCCTCAAAGCCTTGTGGAGGCACATTCTATGAGTGGAACCACACAGTGTGGTACTAAAATTATTTAAAATTAAAAAGAATTAAAATTATTAAGTTTCATCTCTGTTTTGGTAACCCTTCCCCTATCCAAGAGTCACTGCCACAGTGATTCCGAGCTTTTATTCTCCTATCAACTAGAATTCTGCTGCACATTTCAGCTGGCTAAACATCACCGTTTCTTTCTATATCCTGAATTAGAAGTAGATCCACTTTCCTGGGAACATTGTCCCAAGAAATTACTTCCGATTTACTTCCGAGAACATATACATTGTGCAGTATAAGTCTATCTTTATTTTATTAAACTGTAAGCATTTGTGATTATGATACTATAGGAATGTCCACAAAGGTCTTATTTTAATCTCTACTGGGAGTAACATCAAATGTGTATAGTAAAGACCACACCACCATTAGGAGACGTTTTATTGCCAATTTTATTAAACACAGCAAAGTGACATTTTCCTAACAGACCAGTCTTTACCAAAAGCACTGTACTGAAATATTCACTGATTAATAAGTGAGAAACTATATCAAAAGCAAAAATTATTAACACAAGTATTAAATACAATTTATTGAAGAGGTGTCTCCTTCCTTGCATTCTTCACCAACCAAAGTGAAGATTTTATCTTTTAAAAAGTGTGGTTTTTTTATCTGCAAAACACTTATTTTGGTTGGAAGGCCAACTCTAAAAGGCATCAATATTCTCCTGTTAGATCTTTTGTATTAGTTGCCTGAAAAAGAAACTCCTTATTTGCTGTTTTTTCCCCAAAAATTCTCAATCTACATCACATGGTAATCTTTGCATAAACTGATTCTAGAGTTCTTCAGTTCTGAATCAAGTACCTTAGATGTGTTAAAAATAATTTTTCAGATGAAGACACATTTTTTTGAAACAGTATGTGAATAGCAGAGTAATATTTTCCAGGGATCACATTTGTCCTCCTGCACTAACACTTTTGCACTTAAACCCAGCCCAATGATCCGCCTATTTCAAATATTAGTTTGAACATTAAGGAAACAAGAAATCCAGAAGTTTGCACTGCAATACAACACTATTTATTGTTTTCTTGCATTCTGGGCAGAGTGTTCCTTGTTTATTCTCACATAAATGCTGCAGAGGTTTTGGCGATACTTTTCCAGCTCCTTACTTTAAAATTGCCACATTTAGTTTACATGACAATTCCAAGGAAATAAAGAATGTGAGATGCAGCATAAACTGTTCAATATACTTTGAGTAAAAGAAAATGCATTTTCAAACAGCCTTAAAAGTTTGTTCATAAAACACAAATGTTTGTCTCTTTCATGGAAAGAAATAGCTAACTTGTGCTGATCTGAAATAGATGTAGTACAAGCTTTGTTTCCCAATACCAGTTCTACACCATCCATTCCACTACAGCAAGGAAACAGGTGAACTTCAGTACAGGTGGTCTGTATGTCAATATTAGGGCACCGACTACCCCTGGGCAGCTCTAGAGTCACTGAGGTAAAATCCAAACTTATATTAGTAATAGTCTGCATAGTGCCTTCCAAATCCAGACTCTGACAGACCATGAATAGCCTACTTTAAGAAGTGCAATTTATTTCAGATTAAATCAAATGTTTGGATCAAGTTGACTCGAGCACTCACCAGCATTAAACCTAGGAAAAGCGGAATTGCACCTTTCCATAAATATGAAAGGCAGTTTTCCTTCCAGAAGCCGCTTTTGGAAATTTTTAATGTTCAAAAGCAGCACACAGACCTCTTCACTCCAATTATTTGTCACAGAAATATTCACTTCAGCTGCTAAAACAAAGTGACCAATCAAGGTCGCCTTTTGCCAGCACTGGAAGTGCAGAATGAATCATTTATTGCACCACAAAATGTAAGATCAAATGCCAATTTAAATATTCTTTCAGTTCGTTAATAGCTAGCTGGAAAAAAGGTTTCACAAACATCACAGCGAAACATACTGCTAGAAACGTCAAAAGGTCCAGCATTTTTCAGCAACAGTAACTCTCGGTGTCAGTTCCTGACCTCCATGTAAGGCTATGCAGCATTACACAGAGGCCCTCAGCAGCGCACGTGACCCGTTGCCCGCCCTGTGTCCTTACTGCGTGGAAAGGGGATGAACATCCCCTTTCCCCACAGCGACTCCCCGGCCGCCTGGCTACTGCTGAGCTCCCAGGCACTAGGGCACTATAGGATTGGGCCTTAAGCCAGCACCAGTAATGAAAATATGGAGTAGTTCTGGCTTGGCAGACAATATGCCCTTTTGATATACCTACATGGATACTTCTGATAGGAAAAAAGCACTAGCCATTTACATGTCATGCCAACATTTGATCTCTGCCCATTTTTGAGATCTGAGCTGAGCTAACTTAGAGAAGATGATGATGATTCAAAAATTTAACGTTTCCAGTTTACGCTAATTGGTTAACTGTGCATTACATTATATAGCTTGACAGTGAGGTGGGGAGAGAAAGGAGAAAGTTGATAAATTTGCAGTTTTACATTATTGTTCATCTTCTTGTTCTAGGGAAAGCATATGAAAAGAATGCAAGACAGCCAATGGCTGGTTAAATCAGAACTTAAGTAATTTTTGGACCCACAAAAAAACATATAAATACCAGAGCCGGCATTCGTAGTTGATACACAAAGTATTTATCATTTGGATCCCATTCTCTTGTGCCACATTTGTCAAACTGAAAAAACCCTGATACAGAGTTTTGGAAAGGCATAATAGCAGTACCAGTTTTAAAGACTATTTACAATTCCATTATATAAAACAAAAGAGTATCCCTGAATATTTTCTATCTTATGCTGCTTACTGACCTATCCACTGCACACAGACAAGTACACTTAAGATGCATCAACTGCCCAGGTGTTAACAGCAATGATTCTCTTACCTTTCTGTAGAATCTCACTGTGATACAGCAGCTTAGAAAGCAAAAATAATAGGCTGCTAGTAACAAAAGGTATCTCAGCCAGCCCAATTACTGTGTAGTTAAAGAAACTGTGAGAAGCAAAGTAACCAAGTGGATGTTCACAAAAGAACATTCTCCATTTCAATCCTCACTTCTTTCTGAGTGTGACCACTGAGCATTAATAAAGTCTTAAGACATTTCAAAGGAACAAAACGATGAGAGTCACAGATGTTGAACCTGAAATTCCTAAAATGCTTATTTGAGTAGTAGATACAATTCCTGTAGTGGGTCTAGGTCTCTACTATAGTTCTACATGTTTTCTGGGTTTTTTTAAAAGATATTGCAAAGAGACTAGTATACAAATCATATGTATCCTCTATGGTTTGTATATATGAAAATGCAGAGTTGCCACTAAATTTCTGTTCATCTGAGTCCTCTATCCTCTTGATGGTCTGCTTGTTCAAATGACAGTTTACTCTCAGTGCCTTAAAAGTAGTCATAAAGTTGTCTAAAGAACAAAGAGATCAGTTGTCTAAAGAACGAAGAGATCACTGGCTTATGCCAAATCCATGGAATTTTGTGAATTCAATAAGACACATCGTACTGAAGGATATAAGTGGCCGCTCTGGGAAAGAGTTCAGTGTGAATGTGACTACTCAGACCAAGTCTTCTATGTTCACTTCAGGAAGTGGGTCTCTCCAATAGCAGAAGGAACTGAATTCTGGGCACACAAAAGCAGAGTTCTGTTCTTTATTAAGAAGTGGAAACACATATTCCACAAGTTCACTTAGTCTGTAATATCTGCATATAAAAAGAAATAAGAAGGAAGTTATTATTCTTGTTTTAGTGTAGCTAAGATGTGCTGTTACAAGATAAATGCCTAGTCCTTGTATAGCCCAATTTCTGCTTAGCAGGAAGCCCCACAAAGTGCAATAGCTCTTTTTCTAGGGTGAGTGGTTATCACCCTAGAACACAGTTCCATAAGGGATTCTAACTTCTAGTTAATTGTAAAATTTAATTTAATTTTAAAATTGTGAACCTGGTAAATGGAAGGGATTTTACACACTGCACTAAAATTGGATTTTGAACAAAGTCATAATAGGCATGCTACAAAGAACAGGGATAAAGTTCCAATCAAACAAGAACTGTAAGCTTTCCGCTTGCTTTAGAAAATCAGTACTTACGAAGATTTGTTTCCCTTTGTCTGTTCCTGTATTAGTTCACCCTTTGGGTTGACGGTGAATATTCTACAGTCTGGAACTCCCACTTGTACATAAGCATACACATCCTATAGCCAACAAAAAGCACCAACTATCACTTCTGCATTTTGGTCTGAAGGCCATGGAGCCAATTTTTAAAATTGTGTTCATAAGCGCACATATCCATTCTGACACACAATTGCAAATGGGCATGCATGCACAGGTGCACATGCACACATACAGTGATGTCATTCAGGGGGAACGGACCAGAACGGGCATTCTGGATCCTAACGGGCTCCGTGGCTGGTTCCGGGTTCCCGACAAGTGCCAATCAAAAGTGAGTTCCTGTTTCTAAATCATTTGAATGACACCACTGCACACATGCCTGTGGGAGTGATACTATAATCCTATGTATTCATTTCACATCTCTCAAGTCTCAACAAAAGCCAGTTCCTCCCTGGGAGCAAGTATGCAGCTTGGGAATATACCTACTAGCTACTGAAGGCATAGTTTGGCCTTACTCTCTTAGAAAAGCACGTTGTGACTTTGCCCAGCTGCCTTTTTGTTTTCAACAACCCATGAAGCAGACCCAGGTTCAGAAGAATCTTGCAAAATTGGCTAAGTATTAAATGAGATGGAAATTGTGCTTCATTTGCTCCAAAGGCTTGAGTTTCCCTAGGCTGGGCATTTATTTGCTTTAGTTTGCCAAACTCTGAAATTTGCAAGTTTTCAGTAACTATTTTTATATTTTATGTAACACAATAAAGTAACATATTTTATTATCACCCATTGTTAGAATCATGCAGACTTACATTAGGCCTGTTTCCAAAAGCAGCATAGAAAGGCTGTTGTCGTGGACCAAACAAGTTCTTGATATCATTTAAACACTCAATTTTGAACTTCTCGGGCTTCTTTTCTATCACTTCCCTGGAGAAAATATGATGAAATTTACCATAACTTGTCTCAAACTAATGCATTGTCAACAAAGCTAACAGTGGTAAGAAGTTTTGCCCATTCTAAAAGATCACTAAAAGAGATTAAGCTAAAGGAAACATGACCGCCAGTACTCAGTGCCTTAAAAAGTCAGTGAAACTGTGGCTACAGTTCTTCTCCAGAACACTGTTGCCAACAACAGACTTTAGTCTTTCAGTAAACTTGTAAGGACTGGTTCACTGGTGCATGCCATCTCCTTCTTGCATGGGCATTAGCCATGCAATTGAAATCCACAAATACGTCTCAAGTAATTGTATATAACTGAAAATTTTTTACATCAGAGTTTATCAAGAGCATCACAAGTGACATAAAAGAGAATCACATAAAACCAAAAGTCGTCATAAATGTCAAAAGCAGTTATTTCATTTAGCACTGAAGTCATATTTCACTAGTTCCCGTTAAAAGGTGTTAAAGAGATACTTGCTTCCATACCTATGAAAAGCAGAGAACAAACTGCTTGGAGACAACATCAGAGGGCCCCTGGGAAGAATGGTTCCTTTGTCATTGACCCAATGCAAGTACCCTCTTGTCATATCTGCCATTCCAATGGCACGAGCAGAGCAATATAGAAACTTGTAGCCATTCCTAGAAGAAGGTTCTAACATTAGGAAGAGCTCACTCAACAAGGCATACTTAACACCCAGACAGATCTGCAATCCTTTCATTTAGGAGACAGCTCTTCATGTCCTATGAAGTTGAGCCTTCTAAGCGTCTACCAAGAACCATTTGTCAAACTCAGAGTCAGTTCCTTTCTTACCTCCTTTGGTAAGCATTCCACATTACAATTAAACACACGTTCTTTTAAAAATGAAGATATGCATACTTTTTAAGAAGTTTAACATACAGTGGTGCAGTCATTTTTAGAATTGAGCAATGGTCTGGCACCATTTTTTCTCTACACAACTTTGCTTCTTAGAAATTTGTAACACCTGCAGTGGTCTTAAGATGGCAATTTATTATAAAGTGCTCAGTTGTCTGCTAGAACTGTAACTACAACAGACAATATTCATTGCAGTTCTCAAATGTCATGCTATGGGAATACTTCCAAAGGCACTGAAGTTTGCTCCACAAAAACATGAATTTGTTGTGCAATACACTACTTTTAAAAACCTTCAGAAGGCTTCAACTTCCCAAACCTTGAGGTCTACTGATTTAATGTTCATTTCATTTTCTCATAAAATTTAAGCTGCAATCCTATTCATGCTTACTTAGGAGTCATCTGAATTGAACTCAATAGAATACACTTTATGCCTGGGATAGGGCCACTAGACATTTAAAGCTTCAAAAGCAGACTCCTGTGAAAGATGCTTCTGCTACCAATGGGAATTAATAAATACTGGGAATTAATAAATACTGGAATTTTTTTGAAGCAAAACCTTTCACTTCTTAAGCCTCCTTTTTTCATTTGCCCTTTGCTTATACTTGGCAATTGCAATGGGAAATGGATTCCTCTGGTGGCCACTTCAATCACTTCTGCTCTATTGGCTGCTATCATCCTTTAAAGGTAAAGATTTCCCCATGACCAAATAAAATGGTCTAGTCGTGACCGACTGTAGGGGGCGGTGCTCATCTCCGTTTCAAAGCCTGTACAGCCAGCGTTTTGTCTGAGGACAAGCTTCCGTGGTCATGTGGCCGGCATGACTATATGCCGTAGCGCACGGAACGCTGTTACCTTCCCACCGAAGTGGTCCCTATTTATCTACTTGCATTTAGGTGCTTTTGAACTGCTAGGTTGGCAGGAGCTGGGACAAGCAACAGGAGCTCACTCCGTCGCGCAGTCTTGAACTCCCCACCTTCCGGTCAGAAAGCCCAGCAGCAGCGGTTTAACCCGCTGCAGCACCATTTACCTGGCTCTAAACCCATCTTTAGCTACAGCCATTTCCTGCTCAATTAACAGCTCCTTTAACAGTCAGAATAGGACTGTCTCAGCAGGAAGAAGGCATGGGCAAGAATGGCAGGTGGCTCCAGGGAAGTGTCATGGGCATAAATCCTCCAAGTCAGGATTATGAGGCTGCAAACCATCAGTTTTTGTGGGAAGGGCCGTGCCTCCATCACAGAGCACACAGTGCAACATGCAGAAAGACCCCGGCTCAATCCCTGTTACATCCAGGTAAGATGGAGAAAACAATAGTGTCTGAAGCACTAGAGACCTGCTGCCAGTTTGTGTTGACAGCACTGACCTAGATGGGCCAACGCTCTCATTCTGTGTAAGGCAGCTAGGATCACAGTGGCACCTGGAGGCCACAGGCAATGTAAAAGCAGGACATGGAAGAAAATGAGACCATGACAACAGCTGTTTTCATGAAGCAACCAAAGTTACAGCTCCTTGCTTCACTACATCACACGCGCAGAGGTGCAAGGAGCTTCACTATTTCCAGAGGAACCACAATCACTTCGTTTCCTCCCTCAGCTGGTGAAAGGAAAAAGAGGAAGCTGGGAAGCCCTTCTTTTGGGTCATTTGACTGTGGTTTCCTTCTCTCCTGCTGATGCATTACAAACTATTCATGCATGTCAGGGTTTATAGCACAGCTGAGAGCCGTTTGAGTATAAGCACTCATAGCAGGGCTTACTAACACTTGTCTGCTTGTTTAAATTTATCTTGAACTATTTAAACAAAATTCAAATTTCCTCTGATAAACATAAAAAATTATAAACACTTCAGTAAAAATTAAGCAAAATAAAATAGCTGATTACCAGTCATTAACAAATGAACAAGTCCACGGCCCTCTTACCAGCAAGCTACTTACTCATTAATAGAATGGTAGAGTTTTGCAATACCCTGATGCGTCCAGTCCTTGCCAAGCTGTGGTAGAATCTGTCCTAAGGCATCAGACCTAGACCAGGAGCAAGTTAGAAGTATGAATGGGTGTGTTTCCATCAAGTCTGCTATGAAAAAAGCCAAACACCATCTAAGGCCATTTAGGGGAATTCAAAGTCTGCCCACAGTATTGGTATTAGTAAATACACATTAACTTGCTCTAGCTCTCTTCAACAGATCTAATCAGATGACTACATGACTTTGAGCAGAAACCAACAGAAGCGAGACAAGCAGAAGTTTAGCAGACTGCTTCATTTCCTGTATAGAAATATTCTCTGTATTAAGACTTTAAGTTTTTGTGTATGTCACAACTAAGATTTAAAAACAAACCAACACTGTGTCTTAGTCAAAGAAAAACTGTACCACAACTTACTTTGTTATTGTACCATCAATATCAGAAATGATGATTTTGTCATTCCAGCTCCACAGATATATTGTCCCTGCACACCGGCAAGTGCCTTGATACTGGGTTGTAATGCTGAATACAACATCATTTGGGCCATCTCTAAGTTTCAGTTTTGCCTTTAAAAATCAAGAGATTTAACAATGTTAACCAAAAAAGGAGGAAATATTCGCTTTCCACAAAACTAAACAATTGCAAAAGTATTAAACCGAATTTCTTATGAGATGCTTTGTAAAAAGGCAAATGGAAGTTTGCCATGGTCTTTCTCCAGCGATATGAATCTATGACAGACCATGACCCAGATTTACAAAAACATTACCTATGCCAGTGGTTCAAACTGTGGTTTGGGACCCACCAGTGCGTCACGAGCCAATTTCAGGTGGGTCATAAAGCATCTAAAGCAGCCATATTGAAAATATGGGAAGATGGAATGCTGGAAAGGGGGAGGGCTGTGTGGTTATTTGCTTGTGTCAAAGTTGTAAATAGGCTTTTTTCTTTCTGATTCCCTTTGCTACTGGAAAATAGCTAAGAAATAACCCAACTCCTTGCTGCATTCTTGGGAAAGCAGCAGGCTCTGCCATCACAATGATGTCACTTCTGGCCATGACATCACTTCCAATGGGTCCTCGACAGATGATCATTCTGAAATGTGGGTCCTGGTGCTAAGAGGTTTGAGAACCACTGACCTATGCTCAACCAGATGGTTTGAAAATATGGGAGAATCCCAGCACTGAAGCATTTCTCCAGGAATTGCAAAAATGGACCCGAGCCCATGTGCAATTATTTTAAAATAACCCAGAAGAATCAGATTCAAGATTGTTTAAAATCATCAGAATGTTTGCAAGGCACTTACAATTTGATCTGAAGACAATCTAAGTGACTTTTTATAAGAGGTAGCATTTCCATGGCTTGGATGTTCAACAGAAGCCGAATCTATTTTTAAGGATTCTTTTAGTTCCTGTGATTCTTCATCATCACTAGAAGATTCGTTATCTGTAGGCCTAAAAGGACAAAAATAGTAAAATGTAAGAGCAATTTCAAAGCAGATTTAAAAGAAAAACTTCAAATATTCTACGGAATGCAAGACCATTTGGGGTTTACAATTTTTCTAAAAGGGATATTTCTATAGACAGGTGAAAAAAAATCTTGCAAGACTCCAAACAAGTTTCAGGAAATTTAAGTGGTATATCTCCCAACATGTGTAGATTGGGCATAAAGGCACACATGACCATTTCCTCTGGAGACAGCTATCAAAGGAAAAGCAGCAATTCAAAACACACTTACGAGGGAGTAAGTCCCACTAATGTAGTAAGATTTGCTTTCAGAATATTCATAGGATTGCACAGCAAGGGACAGCTTAAATATTTGTGTAGTATGCTTTTTCCTTCCACATATGTATATGCTTCAGAATGTAGGTGTACCAATACTATCTATCTAAAGAAGAATGTGTGTGTGTGTGTGTGTGTGTGTGTGTGTGTGTGTGTGTGTGTGT
>JAJKFI010000031.1:10748420-10785572 GCA_029204185.1 Lerista edwardsae
TGTGTGTGTGTGTGTGTGTGTGTGTGTGTGTGTGTGTGTGTGTGTGTGTGTGTGTACGTACGTACACACGTATATTCCGCATAGGCTCCACAACGCCTGGAGCGACGCGCACCAAACTCAGCACACGCATGCCTTGCAGCCTGGTGACAAACACTGAGGGGATCAGGCCCCCGTAGCGCCCCCAGGGCCCTGCATGAAAGTGGTCGAAAACGGCCACAATTGGCGTCGAATCCATACTTTCCGTGGTCGTCGGGACAAGTGGCGATGCTCCCGACGCCGTTGGAGTCCGGGTTTGGACCCCCTCCGGCGTGGGGGGCGAGAAGGAGTGTGAAACAAAATGTCCGCCATGCCCTGCTGGAACGCCTGGACCAATGCGCACCAAACTCGGCACGCACATGCCTTGCGGCCTGGCGACAAACACTGCGGGGGACAGTCACCCCGCGCCCCCAGGGTGGGGGTACGCGGGGGCCCCCACGTTAAAATGGTCGAAAGTGGCTGAAATTGGCATTGAATCTGTAGTTTCCGGGGCCGCCGGGATGAGCGGCAGTGCTCCTGATGCTGTTGGAATCTGGGTTTGGCCCCCTCGGCATGGGGGGCGAGAAGGGGTGCGAAACAAAACCTTCGCCATGCCCTGCTGGAATGCTTGGAGCAATGCGCACCAAACTAGGCATGCGTATGCCTTGCGGCCTGGCGACAAACACTACAGGGTCAGGCCCACCTAGCGCCCCTGGGAGTGGGGGTGCGCAGAGGGCGCTGCGTGAAAACGGCTGAAATCGGCGTCGAATCCGTACTTTCCGGGGTTGCCAGGACGAGCAGCAACGCTCCCGACGTTGTTTCAGTCCCGGTTCGGCCCCCCTCGGCGTGGGGGAGGGCGAGAAGGGGTGCAAAACAAAACATCCACACTGACCCACTGGAACGCCTGGAGCAATTGCCACCAAACTCGGCACACGTACGCATTACGGCCTGGTGACAAACACTGTGGAGGGACGACCCACCCTGGAGACCCCAGGGGTGAGGGTGCACAGGGGGCCCCACATGAAAATGGTCAAAAATGGCCGATATCAGCATCAAATCCGTAGTTTTTAGAGTCGCCGAGACGAGCGGCGATGTTCCTGATGCCGTTGCAGTCTGGGTTCAGGCCCCCCTCGGCATGGGGGGTAAGAAGGGGTGCAAAACAAAATGTCCGACATTACTGTCAAATCCACAGTTTTTGGGGTCGCTAAGCTGATTGGTGACAGTCCCGATGACATTTGTTACCCGGGCAATGCCAGGTACCAAAAAACTAGTATATTTTTAAAAAGACTGGCTGGACTTTTATTTAGTCTTTGAGAAGAAAAGATAACTTTCAGAGGTGAAGTATGAGTGGGATTTTGGGAACAATGTGGGATTTTGGCACAATGAGCAGGTAGGATTTTTCAAATATCACTTGTTAGAAGGTGTCTTCCACCATTGCTTCCTTGTTTTAATGCTTTTAACTTTTCTACAACTTATCCAGAGTTATCTTGTAACAAAAAACAAATGGGATATTTATCTAGTGCCATAATGTTTTAAAGTGCATTTTTGTTCTGTGCATTTTTTAAGTCTTAGTCAAATGTTTTACTCATTAACACAAGGTATCATCCAAAATAAAATTTTCATTCTATTCTTCAAAGGCCAGCTATTCAATCAAACACAATCTTGTTTAAAACATACCACCTTTCAATTTGTTCCTTCGCAGTAATTGTGAGGTCATTTTTTGTAGCCTCAGATTTCCCTTCCTTTGGTTCTGGAAGCTGAATATATGGAAAAACACACGCACATTAACACCACAACAACCATCTTGCACCTTGGACAGCAAAGAAAACCTGAAGTATTTCTAATTCACATGTGAACCTAATTGCAAAAAGCTTTAAGTAGAGGTCTGGTCAGGGAAGAGTTGTTTTATTCATCTCCTTTTAAAACTCAGGTATGTATGCAGCATTTTTCTTGTATAAGCCAAGTAAGCATACAGCATTATTCTAATACACACACACACACACACACACACACACACACTATTTAATAAAAGCTTTTCAATTTACTGCACAAATAAGTAATAATACTGGAAATGCTATTATAATACGTTTGGCCAAAATAAATGAAGCTTTAAGTAGCTCATGCAAAATGAGAAGAGTACTGATAAAGCAGAACAAACAAATGATACAATTAGATTCACTAGAACTAGGTTTACCATTTCCTGGAAATACAGGTAGTCCTCTACTAAAGTACAGGTTAGGTTCTGGAAGTTTTAAGTTTATTTATTACAGCATTTATTCACCACCTTTCTCATAGCCAAGTTGAGATATTGCAGGTTGTGCTTCAGCGTCCACAGAAGTTCCATTCCCAGAATCCCTGCGATGCCAAAACCAGCAGATAATCAGATCTGTAGGTCTTGGCACTTCAGAGTCTTTGGACAGAACTGGAGCACACCCGTCGCATCCGGAGGGTGTTCTGAGGGCTGGGGACACCCTCCCTGGCCCTCACAATGCCTCTGGAAGGCCAAAATAGTCCCTTTCAGCAAATAACTGGAAGTGAATTTTCAGCCTTCTGGAGGTATTCTGAGGGCTGGGTAGGTTGCGCTCAGAGTGTACACACTGTGGTAACCCTGCTTTTTTGTTATCTAATGTACAAAATGGGGGAGTTGGCATTTGTATTTGTTGCATTTTACAACCAGTTACAATTTGCATTTATATTAGTTGGAGGGGATCATGACTACAGTTCTGTTTTGGCTTTCCTTTATCCATAACTTCCATGCCTCCAAAACACAGCATCACTCTCCTTCCAAAAACACAGCTTCCCTCTTGATGCAAAAAATGCAGTGGCTCTCTCCTCACAAACCAGCACTACTGTGCCTGTGCAAAAACACTGGAGTGGGCCGGCTGCACAAAAGTGCAATGCAGTTATCCTTGAGACTTCTTAAGGTGAATGTCCTTACGTTGGGTATTATCTATAGCTGACTTTAGTAGTGTATGTTACCTTTGATCAAACAATAGGTGACCCCATTAAATACTATTACTATAAAATAGTATTTAATACTATTTAAAATATTATTGGTCATAGGGAGAAATTCAGAAAAATTCTATATGAATAGAGGTCAGGGCTTTGGGAGTACATTGGCATGGAGTCAGGGCTTACCAAGGTCTTCAACTGGCACTCTCCCCAGCCACACAATGAGTCTACATTTCTTTATAACATGTTCAGAGACTCATGTAACGATGCATAGTGGGAACTGTATTTACATTGAGCAGAAAGAAATTAAGAATTGAAACATTCATTGCCAAGAGTCTGAATGAGTCCTACTGCAAGGGTCATACTGATGTGTATGAATAAAGTTGCCCAATATTCAATTTAATATTTAACCAGAAAATACATCTTACCTGTTTAACCAAACTGTCCTTCTTTCGCCAGAACCACCACCTTCCAGACTTCTTTGGCATCTTATCTTTAATCCAGGATTCGACTGTCGCCTAAACACATTAAAATTATTTTGTATGCATAAGAAGGTTGCAGCCAGTTGTAGTATAACATAGCATCATGTATATGAGCATTGTTAGGTCATATTAAACTGTTAATGTGTGCATGTCTTCTTATAGCACATATAGCATAATGTGCTAAAGTGTAACTAACAGCTACCACTGTCTGACCCAAGTTCCACCCAGACAGTCTTGTAGGAGGCTTTTGCCAACCAATCCATCTCACTCATTTCTCAGCAGATGCCCCTTTCCCCATGCTATTACATGAATGGGGATGTAGCTAAACTACAGCAGTGTAAATGAAATGCAGTGCAGCAAAGGTAAAGATATGTGGAGTGCACAAACCAGAAGCCTCTGCATCATGCTGTCTATGTAAGAAAGTGGTCATCACACTTAGTAAAGCAGTCTCTAGTTTAGACGTGATGTACTACTCTCTTATACAGTATATTGCTGTTTTCCAAGCAGGTGCTTTCTCCTTCACAAAATCAGAAGATATCCCAAAGACCCATCATGGTATGTACACCAGCTCTTGTTTCCACCATGTTACTGCTGCCAGGAGCTGTAGTAGACAGTATGGCCTCCCCTTCCCAATTCTGCTTCAGTGACCCATCAAGGAGACAGGTCATTTAAAGTATTTGGGAATATTCACCTGTGGTAAGCTCTTCTGGAACACCTGTAAGCTGAGGATCATGGGAGCAGCCAAAGCCCAGTTATAATACCTGTTATACAGAAGAGTACCTCATTAGAAACTACTACTACATTTAGATCCCATCTTTCTTCTTCCAACAAAAACACAAATAAATTGAAAATTCAGGGAATATTACCTGTTGTATATCCTTATTACCAAGTTAGGATTGTCTATAAGTCCTGGATTTTCAGCAAATTCATGGTAAGTAATAAGATGCTCCATGAATTTTTCTGCAAAGAAAGAATATGTTATCAGTTTATTAAAATATTTTTGCTCCTCCTGCTATACAAGAGGAACTAGATTGAGGGCACAATCCTAACCTGCAGATAGGCCGCCCCAGCTAGGCCAGCAAAGTTTGTCCGGCATAAGGGCCATCATAAAGCGCATTTGGACCACTCTCGGAATTGGGGAGACTGGCACATGTCTGTGTGCTGGCCACTTTGACTCCAAGAGTGGTCCAAACATACTTTAAGGTATCCCTTGTGCCAGCCAAACTTGGCTGGCCTAACTCAGCTGGCCTAACTCAAAGTTAGGATTGCAATGTCAATGTTTTTTTTTTTGCAAGGGAGCAACACTTGGCATGCCACTTCAGATGCCAGGAGATCCTGGGCTGGTCTGAAGGGAGAATAATTTGTCATGGGGAAGACACTTTTTTGTGCCATCCTCATGACAAACATGTGCTCTTAGTGCATGTTCCCTATTCCAGTTTGTGAAAGGGCTCAAAAATAGATACCAATGCACAAGTAGTCAAGAAAAACCAAATTACTCAGGTGTGTGTGTTTATTATCAGTTTATTTCTGAACTACTTTTTTATTTTACTGTCAGGAATAACAAAGTGGTGCTGGTTACAACTATTGTCAAAATAATACCACCATAATCTCACAAAATACTAGCATGCGTATACAATTCAGTAGAGTGAAAGTATAAGTATTAAATCAAATGCTTTTCCTTACTCTATTTAAAAGCAAGTTTGCCTCTAAAATGGCTTGACTATTGTACAAACACATTTGCTTAGAAAAAGTCCCCCTCTGTCAAAAGTATAACTTATGAACTACAGGTGGCCCTTGTTATCCATATGGGTTCTGTTCCCAGAACCCCCATGCATATAGAAATCAGTGGATGTTCAAATCTGGAACCTGGATCTCAAATCTGGACGACTTAGTAAGTCGTCTTTAAACTGCTCTGGGTAGCATTTTGAGGCCTGCAGAGGCCATACACGGTTGCCTCTGATCTCTGTGGGACTCAGAAAACCCTCTGGAGGCAACTGAAGCACAGCTCCAATCACCTTTGGAGGGTCCAAGTGGGACCTTCCCTCGCAGGTTTGGAACTCACAGATTCTGAAATCCTCAGGTTATGAATCCACTGATATTGCGGGACCACATGTACTCTTTAAATACAGTTTTCTGAGGGATGTACCACAATAAGCTTAAAAAAAATGGTTTGCTGATCTCAAACTCCCTGCAACACAGATAAATTCATATAAAGCCAATTTTTTACACTTGTGTGCACACAGCATTAAAGACTAAGAAACCAAAGGAAACATATTTACAGTCAAATTATCATCCTGACAGCTTGAAATAATTTGCAATTAACTGAGCACGCTTGTAGACCAAGGAAGTTCTCAAAGCAGCACAGACTGCTCAAGCTCTCTGCCATATAAAAGCAAGCAGTACAAATAGCAGCCAGCAACAAACACGGCTCAGCTAACGTATTTTAGAATTCGGTGCTGCAGACTGCTTCATGGAACTATGATGAGTTTTTCCACGTGAAATAAAAACAGGGGCATCAACATCTTACTAAAAAGAACGTGGATTTCTACAAACCTTTAGATATCTCTCCATTTTCACTTAGACCACCACAAAGGGAGAGTGTGACGTCAGGCAAGTCCATAGCAGAGTCGGACATACACTCTGTGCCGCTGTCTGCTGCAGCGCTGCCCACTGACTGTGGTGACTGAGAACCAGAGAGAGTATCAGACTCCACCCACTGCCTGGAACCAGGATCGGACTCGCTGAAGAAAAAAGAAGAAGCAGGCTTTGGAACATGCAGTTGTCTTAGAAGCAAGACATAAGCGCACTTCATGAAGGAGATTAGTTAAAACAGTCTCTAGCTATCGCTTCACAGGAATTCACAAGTTGTGGCTACTACTGGACAGTTTTTTTCCTGGGAAAATTTTTTTTATGGTACTTCAAAGAACACGAAGAATTGATTTGTAGTCTTAGGCCAGAGGTTTATACAGCAGTGTAGCTGACTGACGGGACACACCAATAGCCCTGCTTCCCCTCCAACCCTGACCCCTCAAATCTAGAAGTTCACAAACATGCAGTATGGCACTTCAGTGACGACTCAGGAGTCTACCGAGCCAGCACACAGATGTGTGCTGGCTCATCGAGGCCAGATCCAGCAGCCAAATGGTAGGGAAGGGTGGAACGGGGTTGTTTCGGGGCAGGAGGGAAGATGGGGAGGAGGTGGACTGGTGGGTGGACCAGCCTGGGTGATTTAGCCTGATGGGCCTTACCTGGGCTGCTCAGATTTGTGTCAGCAATGTCATTGGTCCAGATCTGAGTAGCCCCACGGGGTGGCTGTGACAAGGGATAAGGGTCAATAAATCCCCTTACTCCATTGCACAGCAATCACATTGCCATTGCACAGCAGTCACCTCTACCCTGCACTGGGTATGGTGCCTGTTCCAGTACAGTATAGGATTGGGCTGCAAGAGAAGTATGGTGCACAAAGCCCAAGCTGTAAGCAAGCGTAATATGCAGCACTTTGCAGTTTACTGTACATGCAGTGCACAGGAAGTTTAAGGCTTGGTTCCAGTTAAGCCAGGATCATTAACTCAAGTTTATATGTTTTTTGTATCATGAGTGGATTGGTAGAAGCCTTAACTCTTCTTTTAAACTTAAGGGTTTTTGTTAATCTAGAATACGTCCCCAATCAACTACTGATCAACGTCATGAGATGTTAATAAATGTTCATGCTTTCCAACAGAGAGGATTTCTTTCCTTTTTTGTAAGCTCCTGTTATGCGCTTGTGCAGCTTTCAAAACTAAAAAGACCCAACTTCTTACACATTTGGAAGTGTCTGCACTTTCTAGAACTACATTTTAAACAAGGCATATTATTGCTCAGCTGAGGCTCTATCAAGTCAAAAATTAAGAAATTGCTTTAAAGACTCTGAGATTACTGAATGCTTTTACTGTTAAATGCTCAGCATAACCTGCCAGGTTAGAAATACCTTTTGGGAAAATAAAGAGCAGCAACTTCAGGTTCCAGAGCTTTCAAGTCATCTAAATATATGTCATCTGGCCCTTGGTGCTGGCTTCTCTTATGTATCCCTGAAGGGGAAAAGTGTTTATTTAGGACAATTGGTAAATATACTATTCTGCAACTAAACATGCAGTAGAAACAGTTTATTTCATACAAATCTTCAATGGTAATGTCTCCACATTAAATGATGCTCTTTCTAGTTCATTATTAGAATATTTATCAAATAGCGTATGATTTCTGTAAAGTTATTTTTACATGTTGCACTACAAATATATGCAAATCTCTCTCATGCTATTTAAACACAGGTTTTGAGGCAAGTAAAAAAAAGCACAAGATATTCATTTTAAACACATTCTACTTACTGTAATTTTCATTGTATTAATGAGAAAAATGTAAAAATATACAGTAAATTCCCTGTGTGAAAGTGCCTAGAACTAGCAATTCTTTGCTATTTATAAAATTCTAAATAAATAGTTGAAAGCAATACTAGCAGATACATTTGTCATTTATCTCTGGAAAAATGGTTAAGAGCTGAATACCCTTCTTCTTTGATGGCGAGTCGAGTTTTGATGATGGTTTAGTATCTGATGGAGAATCCACTAATGGACTGGGAAGAGCACCAGAATCAAATGCAGGTGAATCTTGAAGAATTTCCAAAACCTGTTCTGTTGCTGAAGGAGCAAGTCTCTCTTTAATATCAAGCTCTTTCAAGAAAGGATGAGTTCTTGGCTCAGGTTTTAGCACAGTACAAACACTATTAGTCACCAAAATATCATCTTCAATTCCATCAGAACTGGATATGACCCTAAAATGAGTCTTCTCTGATGGTGTGATGGTGGCTGTTCTAGGATGTTCCAATTTTTCTTTCTTGCTAACCTGAAAAAGATTTTTTTTAAAAATATTGAAGTTGCTTTTATCTCCATCACCCTTACAATTCACCTTTAACAACAGCTACCTAACATGTACATGATCAACCTATAAGTAGGGATGGGGTTTTTTCAGTGATCAATACAGAACACTAAATAATGAGAATTTCTACTGAAAAAACTACATAAAACAAAATTTTGGTCAAAACATGAAAAAACACCACTTTTGCTTATTTTTGACAGTTTGACACCAATTTAGATCAATTTTACAAAAATAACACCACTTTTGTTTATTTTTGACACAGTTTAGTTTTCAGTAAGGGATCAGGAGGAGGAGTGGCAGAAACAGGAGGAAGCTTGCTTAAACGTGCATGAACACGCATGTGCATAGTTCACAATGCATGCTGGGGCGACTTTAATGCTATGTGGAAGAAGTAAGTAGCAGTTTCTTGACACACCAAGCAGCAATCAGAGTGCAGCTTGGGAATTTTTCAGCAGGTTATATCGGGCTGGGGTGTTTGTGCCAATGATTGCTTGCATTTGTAGGGCCATTCACCCTTATTTATTGCCCTGTTTGTACAATTTGCAACAAAAATTTGGATAAAAACATATAACACCACAATTTATTTTAATTGAGAAATTTTAGAAAAAATATCACCAAAAAACACGTTTATAGGAAGGATTCTGCTCTTTGAACCTCTTTTCAAAGCTAGCACCATATATAATATTCTGGTCAATTCAATGAATATCAGTCTAACACTACAAGCCTGGATATAATACAAAACCAATTTGTCATCTGTTTCTTCTTAAAACAGGCAAACAAAAAAGGCCTAACAAGTCTTCCTTCAAATTTACTCTCTTTCCTTTTTATTTCCCTATTAGTCAGTTTTCAACTATTCCACTTCCAAGAAGAAAACAGAAGAAGATACGGCCAAAACTGAAGCCTATTTACTTGATATCTGGACTGAACCAATTCTCTCCAACAGATTTTCAATGTGAAGGTTTTTTTTATGTTTGGCATGGAGGAGCATTCAATAATGCACCACCCCAAACTGAAGTGGTACAGCCCTGATACAGGTTTACTACCTCAAATACAAATAGACCTTAGTCGCAGTGGCAATTAGTGAAAGTCAATCAAGCGTGTGCCACAGCAGCAAGGCCGTTTCCAAAACAGGCTTCCAGTGCCCAGTGAAGACACACTGTACTGAACATATGAAATCCCTCTTTTTAGTGCCTTGTTTTTTAGAGGATTCACAATGAGGATGCAATGCACACTGGAAACCTGGAGTCAGCATGTCTTATGGTATAGCAAATCAATTATGTGAACCCACAATGTGTTTGAAGGATACAAAACATGGCCCTGCTCACACTCAATGCAAACAGAATAGGCATGGAGCAGCAAGACTGCACAGTCCATTTTTTTAAGTAAAGGGAATGGAGAGTGGGCTCCAAATTGACTGTCCCTGCCCACTTGGTGCTTCATAAGCAACTTGCTTTTTCCCTTTCCCCCTTAAACGCTGTAGCTGCAATCCTCTTGCAACTCAATCTCACAAGGTGAGCAGCAGGCTGGAGAGGGCAGTGGGCAGCTGGGGAAGGGGCTCATTCATTCACCACACCTCCATGCAACCACTTCAAGCTGCCCCGTGGTTGGGCTGCCTTTGGCCCAAGGCCCGGACCCTGAACAGTATGCCCTTCAACCAACATTAATTGCCCACAACCAAATGAATCCATCATAAATTAAGAATAAATGTAATGAAGATATTCATACATTCCAACAGCGATTATTAGACTTCAGAGGCACAGAATTCTGCAACAGGAGCTACGTACAGTGTGGCTCCTTTTGCTAGATTGTAAAGGTTACCACTTACAGGGATACAGAATTTGCCATGCTGCTAGAAAATACAGCTGCTTTTAGAAAAGGAGCAACAATGAACCACAAGAGGGTGCTAGCTTCATGTTATTTCTACTGGAATAATATTCATAACATGTGCAGAACTTCAATGTAATGAAAAACTAATGCATAGGAGGGGTTCTATTGCATCAAGAAAAATAGAAGAGAAAACATATACAGTATCTTCAAATCATTTACCTTGGTGGATTCCGGGAAGCCTCCCCATGTCCACTGCATGTGAGATTCTCCTCTAAGCAAGCTCTCTGCAGGTTTAATTTCAAGTTCTGAATCACTTTTAGGACAAGCTGCCTGGCTGAAAGGGCTGTCAAAACAAAACAAGGGTGTAGTGTTTAGAGGCATTTGTTGTACAGTTCCTTTCAAGGATAGTTCTCTCTAGTTCTCCAACTCCAATAAAACAGAGTTTCATTTATTCAGCAACAGGGCAAAAAGCCAAGCTTGGTTTTCAGACTGTGAGAAAGAAGGGACTGAAGACTAAAATCACATTAAAAGGAGTTAAACGTTTGAAACAGAGTTCTTCATTATGTTCTTAATGTTCTCAACCAGACAGCTTCTATGGAGATGTACCCCACATTCAAAACTGTTCTGTCTCTTACCAGAGCACTTGTGGTTGGCTGATTTAAATAAAAGTGTTCGACTTAAGGTTGATGTGCAGCAGTATAAACACATCCTTAAGATTCCCAAGCATCTGCTCATAGTAACAATTCAAGTAGTATTGACTGTGGCCTCCAAAAGCAGACTATCCCAATAACTCTCTTTTTTAATTGAGAGCAAGCATAATTTATCAAGGCACCTCTAATTCCAGGGAAGGAAGTGTCAGGCAGAAAATGGAAGAAACTCAACAATTTCTCCAGTATAGTTATCCATCCATTTTCCATCTATCTTATCTTCCTGTACTTGCTTCGTAGGTTCAAAATATTATGCTCCAGACCTGGCTCAATCTGAGGACATGGGAAATATCCTGAAAAATTACAGCACAAAAGTGCCAAGCATTAAATGGAAAATGCTGCTTGCACTACGTGAAAACATGCTGTGTCAAAAAGGTGGACGAACTATCAGCCACTATGAGCCACAGAACTAAAGCAAGCTATAGGAGCAGAGCCCAGGTGCAATACAAGTCACAATGTTTTACCTTTTGTCATGTTTGCCAAAACTCTATGAGATGCATTAATAAGTAATACCACCCATCATTTGACCTGCAAAAGAGTGACACATGAAAGGGACCTACTTCTCCAAAGGGGACCAGTCACCATCCGATAAAGGGTAATGGTCCTTTGAGCATTCTTTATACTTCGATTCTTTGGATGGTGAATCTGAGGAGTTTCTAGGGAGATAAAATCATTAAGTGGAGTTTTCTGAAACAGTTACCAAAACAATATTTGTCCGATTTCACTGTCCTCAAAAGTGATTCTTTGCAAGATATTATAAATCTATATATGAAGAGCAAACTTCTCATGGTGGTTGAGTGCCTGACAGTCTGCCCACAAAATGGGGCTGCCCACAGACCAAATAGTAGTTTCTACATACTTGAGGAACTGCCTAGCTATAACAAAGTCCATACATTTGTGAGTTAACAGAAAAAATAAAAACCTCCCAAAAAGTAGCCCAAGACTGAAATATGTTCAGGTCTCCCCAAGAACTATGAGGTCTGGAGCAGACCCCAGACAAGAGCACACCAGGAAAGGTGCCCAAAACATCCACTTATGTGGGCCTTGCACTCAAAGATGACACTAACTCAAGCACACATGACATACTCTTGGCCAGCAGGACACTGGTGTGGTCTTGCAAGAATGGCAAAGTCATCACTAGGGGCCTCACATTATCATGCATATAAATAGCCATTTCACTCTGGAAGCAAGTGTCAAGGAAGACCAAATGCTAGATGTAATTGGGGTAGGTGGGGAAGCAGAACATGGAAAGAAGAGAGAGGGGGGAATTGACCTTCTCTCTTGCATTTACATAACAGGTGGCCACAAAGAATTACATACTTATTCCAGTTTTTTCTGATTTGACAATAATGAAAGCAGAAACATAAATGAGTACCTATGCTGATAAAATATTCAACTTATATCAAAATTACTAATAAAGGGGCCTTTATCCGCCCCCACTTTATTAGCAACTGTTGTGATTCCTTGGAGACCACCACCAACTAGCTTAAATTCCCAAAGACGGAGTAATTTTAAAAAATGAAAACACGGATGACTTGAGATTTCTTTTAGGATTTCACATTGTGCAAGAAAACACAAATCACTACTGAACATTTCATAATTTTGCTAATTAAGAAAGTATTTGTAAAAGTTTACTTCAGAGGCTGGTTATTTCTCTCATCATCTGAGCTCATTTCCATTTCAAAGACTTCTTCAGTTCCAGGAATGGAGATCTGATCTTCCTTCTTGGCATCTTGTTTACATTTCCTCCTTCTCCGCTTTTTTTTCTTCACTGACCCAGAGGAAAACACAGGCTCTGCTTCCACAATTTGTGGAATTTCTGAGCTTTGACGCACCCTTTCATTTTCATCCAACTTCAGCAAATGATCATCAGTGTCCTTGAAGAACTGATCTTCTGTGGTTATTGGGGATGTTGCAAGGTGCGCAGGAACTTTTTCCTAAAATGTTGTTTGAACGTCAGTAAGGTCCTTGAGGTATAGAAGCATTATAAAACAACTACAACAGTCAGTACATGTGTGTCATGATCAAGCATTCCTCTTGATCATGCTCCCTTTTCCCTGAATGACAGCATTCCATGTACATTGAGGCTGACCTAGGAATCAGAGATACTTGAGTATAAGTCGATCTCAGGGATAAGAGGGTTGATTTTGAGCCAAAAAACATGCAATTGTTAATAAGCCTCAGATAAGTTGCAGGGGTGGGTAAAACAAGGGGGTGTATGACTATAATTTTGTCTGAATTTACCCTCCCTTGTTTCACCCATGCTGAGAAGATCTGCTATCAATCTGTGGCCTCAGGAGCCAATCATTGCAGTGAGTGGAGAGTGAGGGGAAATGGTGCTTGTGAAGTGGAGCATAAAACACCCTCCCAAATAATGACACAACAGACAGCATTCAACTGTCGTGAAAAGAAAACCAAGATTCAAACTGTAGGGGAAAAACCCACTGGTTTAAAAACACACCACAGCATAGCAACTTCAGAAAGGGTTGGGAGTTAAGGATTAACAGCATGCTCATAGTTGTGGAGCTGTAAGGAGATTAAACAGCAGATTGTCTGCAGAAAATCAACAGGCAGCTGACACCCCTGAACTGCCCTTGAGATAAAAAGAGGAGGCAATTTACAGCACAGTTATTTGCAAAAACTTCTTATAGTCTGTCCCATCCACCATTCTGCCCAGAGTTCCAATTCACACATGGCATTCCTCCCCAAAATATATACTAAAGCCCCATGACCGCCTGGTCTCACCAGGGAAACAGCAGCCTTGGCCTAAACCTTCCTGGCTCTCCACTGAGTTCAGGTGACACCTGGTTATTGGTTATTCCTCCTGACTTGAGATCCAGAAATCTGAAAGTATGTTAATTTTTAACTACCCTATCAGAGCTTAGGGCATCTAGTCTGCTTAAAAATGGGATAAAAGAAGGTGTACCAAGTGCAGTTAGTTGCAAGACGCCCACCAAGACAGAAATGAAATGACTGTGTTCTCTGGTCAGGGCAAGATTAATTCCTAAAGCTGCCTTCCAATCCAGTCAAGGAATATAATGCTACAGAATCAGGCCTGGCGCCATAATTCTGAATAACCTGTTGTACAAATGGGGCAAGGTCAAAGTAATACAAATTCAAAGATAAAGTGTACTCAAACTTTATGGTAAACAGCACAGATTCTAAGATGCTATCTATCTGTGGCCACTAAACAATAATTCTTACTGAAAGATATTGTTTAGTTTGTATCTCACTTTTGATTCCTGAAGTGCAGTCAGTTATCAACAGATTATAGTGAAGTTATTACTGATAAGTATTAATCTTACATGAAACTAACCATCACAGCTGAAAAACAAAATGTAAATGAGCTACAGAATAGTGGTAGAATGCTTGCTTTTAGAATCTTAGTACCATAGTACAGGATTTGCCAGTCTAATGCTGTGTAAATCATGTTATGAATAATAAATGCTAATATGTACAAAATCAGATATACATGGAAAATCGAAGACTTTTTAGCAAACTGGAAGTGCTTAGGAGAAACCAACAGGGTTCTGCCAAATTTTACACTCTTATTACTTACAAACTTTTCTTCTGTTTCCTGCACAAAGAAGGCTTCTCCGTTGTCGCCCAGTTTCATATGAAGATCAACTGCTTCTCCATTAATTTCAATATCAATCTGTGAGAAAATTAGTGGGCTTATTATATTTTAGCAGTTGCAAGAAAAAAAATTAATGCAAAAGATGACATAATGTTTGCCTCTCTACTATACACTCCTGGTGTGCCCCCCAATCTTTGACCCAAATGAGTGATCATCAGTAGCTTCACTGTCATATACTTCTGGTGTTTCTATACCTTCACAGAAGCTACAGCTCAAGTACATACAACCCAACCACATACAACTCCACAACAAGCAGACTGAACTTAGAAAGGTGGCTGATGGGCGGCAGCACCACTACCCATATGCATGACCCATCTCAGGTCAGTGAGGCTGGAGAAGGAAAGAGAAACAGTACCTCCTGAACCACAGGCTGAACCTCACCATTAGAACCAGTGAAGGACAAGAAATAATGAACAAATGTGTTATGCTTAGTGCATGGTATGCTGCAATACTTTATGGACTGAACATGCCCTGCCGGCAAAGAGTTACTTGCTGCTAAAACTGCAAGGAATTGCTTATTCCTTGACACCAAATTGAACAGAATTTGCTCGCATGTGTACCTTGGGCAACAATATTAAAGTTGAATCAAATATTTTGTATTTTATTGTTTGCTTCCACTATGTCTCTTAAACACTAGAAAGGGGCCTGCTCATTTTTGCCTGGATACTTAATTTTGGAGCTGGGGGGAAATTTTTGTATTGCAGATACGCAAGATGGAACAAAGTATCAGTATTTTCATTGTGTCTATGATTGAAAGGAAGACAAGAGTTGGGTCCCCTGTTCCCAGGCCATATGGGCCCCAGTGGCTAATCAGGAGCATGGGAACAAGGCTGTAATGACCCAGCACCGCTTCTTCCACAATTCACTGGACATCATAGAAAGTCTTATGTAATCTATATATATAAAAATGAATGTGGCCGGGTGTGTTTGTGTGTGTGTTTGTATGTTCTGCATAGGCTCCTCAACGCCTGCACCGATCGGCATGAAACTCGGCACACACGTACCTTGCGGCCTGGCAACAAACACTGCGGGGGTCAGACCCCCCTACAGCCCCCGGTTTTTCGGGGAGGGGGGCCAGCGCATCAAGAACCATAGGGATTGCATTGGAGTACAGGTCTGCTGCCACCCTGTGGTCACAAATGATTCTGCAGGTCATGTGCTAGGATTGCAGTAGCTGAGCTGATACACAGGCAGTGCTCAAAACCGAAAGTGAAACTGCTTCCCAGTCCCTGAGTTGCCCAGCCGCCTGAAAGAGCAGGTTCCAGACAATACCAGCACCCACTTGGATCTTAGATGGACATATTTCCACAGGGCTAACTGGCCAGCTACTCCCGTTTCTCATACTTCACTGCTATCCCACCACATTACCTGCAGACATTGTTCAGTAAGTGTGACAGTTTCATTTCGCTCTCTCCATTGATTGTGTACCTGTTTCCTCATTACTTTCACAGTGATAGTGTGCATTTGGGATTCGGGTTCATCAATACTTTCTTATTTCAGGGGGGAGTGTTATATTTCCACCTGGAGCTAACTATTTCATACTGTTTATGGATATTTCCATATTTCCGTGTCTGTTCCACCATCACTCTGGAACGCCTGGAACGCTGTGCGCCACACTTGGTGCACATATTCCTGACGATCTGGACAGACATGCTGTGGGGGGAGGACCCCCCTAATTCATTCCTTCTCCTACTAGCACCTCAGGATACTTTGTCCCCCGGGCAACGCCGGGTCACAACCAGCTAGTATTTAATACACAGAAAATAAAACCTAGATTATGAGACCTTCAAGCGACCCTTTGGCATTTATTGAGTTTATATTATACTTCACATACAGTATATACATGAATTGTTTCTATTATACTCCATATTACTACTCCATGATAATTTAAAATGGACTTCAATTGAATTAATATGGTATCATCAAGGAGTTGTCAAATTAAAACAAAAAACTTGATGTTGGTCATCCAAGTTGCAGCATACACATCCCAGAGGCTCACCACATAAACACAACTAAGCAACAAAGATGTTGTTTTAAAAACATTTTGCAGATATGCCTCAAGATCCTGTTAGGCTCTAAAAGCTATTTTTTTCTTTTTTAAAGTATGTGTAAGAATAAAATTATACAGACAAGATGTAGAGCTACTCACCACTTTTTCTTTGGAACGCAATACACCAAGCTTCCCAAATCGGACATGGAATGGTGAGCAGAGGTAGGTACCATCTTGCTGCTGAACTACAATTACATCGATGCATCCTGAAAGTGTAGCCTGGTTAATGCCTTTGTATAGTTCCTTCACAGTACCGAGAACTTGTCCAGCAAGTTGTCCCACGTAATTCATACTTTAAGGCTACAAAAATATGCAAAGAAAAGGTTGATTTAAGGAGCTCCAAATTTAGGGAGACACAATTTAAGATTCTCATGCCCTAGGTACAACATATCTCAGTCACAGACTGAATAGTTTTATTTTTCATGTTCTATGAAAACCCATTTGAAAAATGCATTCAATTATTATAACTGGATGTTATTCCTTTAAGCAAAAGTAAGAGACTTCAGATTGGGGCTAAAAGTCTAAATGTATAGGACCAGCAGAAGGAAGGAATGTGAATGTGCACATAATGTCAAGCAGTCAGTCCTAATTTACTTTAATGTGAAAAATATACCAGGGCCCTAAATTAGAAAGCTAATTTATAGTCAATATTTTATTTCCTTTTATTTCTAAGGAATGCAGGAGACATGCATCTATTGCATGCACTTGATGCCAAGCACCTGCCTGGACAGCATGTGCTATGTTACTGGTCTGGTGGCAAAGGCCACCAGTGCAACAGGGGAAGACCACACTTTTGATTGAACCTTGTGATTATTACCCACCTTTAACTGAACTATCTGAGCTCTGACTGCTCCAAATCCAAATGGAGACTTGTTTACTCCTCAAATTCAAATGGAGTATTCACAACTCCAAAATTCAAACGGAGTTTACCAATTCCAAATCCAGTTAGAACAACTGATTTGGTGCCTCGTGATCACAGCTAAAGCTTCCCAAGTTTGGGGGAAATAACTTAATAGTGATGAAAGACTCCCTGTCTCCAATGGATCTCACCACGCCATGTTGGAATACAATCAAGCAGGCATACCAATGAGGCAACAGACCTCCAAACTGCATCATCAGTTGGGTGTGAAAGACAAAGACAGAAACCAGCAGGGTCCTCAACTAGCAAAACAGGATCCCTCAGAATTCTACGGGGCAAAAATCTATAAACATTCTAGGCTTCAGCGCCTCGCGTGCTGTTCATTCCTCGCTACAACCAGCAAACTGTCCTGCTTGTTAACCCAAGTTAACCTGCTCGTTAACTGGTGCTAATTTCCTTCCCCTGCCGAATTATACAGATGTGCTATTGACATCCACCAGTAACACTAACAGTAGACTAACTG
The DNA here is from genome assembly GCA_029204185.1 of Lerista edwardsae. Taxonomy (NCBI): domain Eukaryota; kingdom Metazoa; phylum Chordata; class Lepidosauria; order Squamata; family Scincidae; genus Lerista; species Lerista edwardsae. Next base: position 10,766,381 of record JAJKFI010000031.1, read on the forward strand.
GGATATAACTGCATCTAAACTTTAATAATTCAAAGACGGTTAAACAAAATACAAATTAAAGTTGCACTGTGGACCAATTTGCATATTATGTGAACGCAAATTTAAGTACAGAGATGCAGTCAATTATGGCTCCCCAAGACATGCGTTAGGTGCACTCAACCTAAAAATACGGAGTGACAATGGTGCTCTATTGAAGTACTAAGCACCAAAACAGAATTCTACTCAATACACTATTGCCTGGTGCACATGGCAAGTGAATTACCTCTGGGGAAAAAAATGGAAATTAAGTTTTATGTGGTGTCCCAAAATAGAGGGACAACATTCATTTCACACAACAGTACTAATTCACACATCTCAGTAAGGACACTAAAGATGATACTAAGTTTCACTATTAGCTTTTAGAGCTGGTTCTGCCCTATAACTAGAGATATTTGTTTCTGGTGAGTAAGATAGAACTACAGCGTCTTACTGAACACAATGTGCTAAATAAATAACACTACTTTCAAACATCTCTACCTATAGCTTAAACAGGACTCACTTTTCACATAAATGCTATGAAAAAATTTAGAACATAACATTTAAGTGAAGTACAAGCTATTTTTCCCTTTCCTGCAAATATTAGGCTTCTAAATAGGTTGAACCATTTACACTTTCTATCTAAGTGTGAATAATTATTTTTCAAAAACTCTTTAAGCATACTTAAGGCATAAGAAACCAAAGGGCAGAAATAAATCACAAGCTTCAATGCTTATCAGAAATGACTGCTATTGTAGAGAAAAAACTTACAGACACGAGGAAAAACTGCACACTTTACTGTGCAGAGTTCCAAGAAACAAGAGTTCCAAGAAAGCAAGTAAATATTTTCTTTGAAACGAGTACAAAATAGTCCTTCTTGCTGAGGTCAGAGCACAGAGCCCTTCTTACACACATCCCGATGCCAGCATAGCATGTGAATGTTCACAAATGCGTATCTCGGTGATAGCACAGCAACAATAAGCCTCTTTACACCTCCCAGCTAGGAATCAAGCTGGTTGCAAGGCCATCATTGTTGCATCTATATCCCACCCTCCCCTTGAAGGCCCTTAAGGTGGTTGATGTGGCTCTTCTCTTCCCATTTTATCCTCATGAAACAATCACGTGAGATAGATTAGGCTGACTAATCTATCCAAAGTTTTCAAAGAGGTGCATGGATAATAGAACCATGTTCTCTTCCCAGCTCTATTCTCAATCAATCAATCAATCACTAATATTTATATACCGCTTTTCAACACAAAGTTCACAAAGCGGTTTACAGGCAAATAGTAACATTAAAGTTAAATGGCTCCCTGTCCCAAAAGGGCTCACAATCTAAAAGAATGGAGAACACCACCAGCAACAGCCACGAGAAAGACACTGTGCTGGGGTGAAGAGGGACAATTGCTCTCCCCCTGCTAAATATAAGAGGACACCACTTGAAAAAGTGCCTCTTGCCCAGTTAGCAGGTTGCCCAGTTATTCTGACACATCAACCACTACACTACGCTGGGTTTCAATCATTCCTATCTGGAGTGCTGGTTGGTGCAGGATGTTCTGAAAAGGACCATGTGTTGGTATCTCACAGTTCAAACCAAAGGGCAATAACTTACCAAGACCTATCCTGGAGGTTGACTACGTAAGATATATTGTCACATGACCCATATGGCTCCTACATAAACACCCTACCCAGCCTCTTCCTGCTTTCTCCCAACCTGGGACATAAGATGTCAAGTCATGGGTCACTGACAATAGCTGCAAGACTTGACCCCGCATGAAATTTTCATTTAAATGAAATGAATGGGGGTTGAAATTGACATGTGTACATTGGTTCTGTTTGTTTTTAGCTTGTTTGAACTGTGCCACATTATTTTATTTTAAGCAGCAATCACTTGCATGATCATCATGTGCAAAAGAGAATCTTAAATGCGCTGGAGTAAATATCTCGGAACCAGCAGATCACAGGAAAATAAACATCCAGCGCATGTTCTGAGCGCCAGGGAGGCTTCCCTGACTGTCAGAAAGCTGAAGACAGAAAGACTGCCAAAAAATATCACTTCCAGGTCTTTGGGAAAACCAGGAAGTGCCTGTGCTAGCCCTCAGAATATCCTCTGCACACAACCAGAGCACAGCTTGGAGGGTGCAGCCCGTGCCAGCAAAGCCAGGAGGGCCAGAGGCTCATAGGGGGCCAGAGGCTTGCCACGGGCCAGATAGAGGCTCTCTGTGGTCACATCTGGCCCCTGGGCCAGGATTTGGAGCCCCCTGGTCTACGGTAAATCAGGCATTAAAAACCTGTGTGGTGCACCCCTTCCTTTGATGTCCTAAGTATATGTTTGCTAAATTGTTGATCCAGGGCTGACTGGTCTCACTGCAGTTTTGGAAACATCGCCCTTGAAGTTGCTGCCTGATTTATAAATGGCAAGGGGTGTTGGCTTAATGGTGATTGGGCAGCAATGCCCCCCTAAGTAGCAGCTTGTTTAACCCTTGATGCACATAGCCTAATCTGTCAGTTTCATGAACCACCAAAAGTAAGGTCACAACCCACTGATGGGTCCAAGACCAGCGGTGTTATTCTGCCGGAACACTGGGCGGGACAGCTGGGTGATCGACAGCCCGCCCATCGCGTTCTGCAGCGTTACGCTGTTTGCGTAATGTACGCAAGTGGCGTAATTGGTTACGCAAACAGCGTAACGCTGCAGAACGCGACGGGTGGGCTGTCGATCACCCGGATGTCCCGCCAAGCGTTCCAGCAGAATAACACCGCTGTCCAAGACCCACAGTTTGAGAACGGCTGGCTTGAACGATTGTTCAAAACTAGGGAAACTTAAACCATATTTCTTAAATAATTTCATAGTCCAGCTTTTCCTTCATTTGCCCATTATGTTCAGAAGTGAAACTTAAAACCACTGTGAAAAATCCAGCAAGATTTGCAAAGCTTGCAGCTTGACACCTTTTTATATCTGGTTCAGTCCTGAAGGCATTAGTCTACTTTGGATTGTGGATAAAGCTATTAACAATTTAAAATATGAAGCAGTGTAAAAGATTAAGAAACAGTATAATGAGGGTGTTGGGTATTTATTGAGAATTTGCTATGATTTTAGAGAAATATAGAAGACGACGAATGAGAAGAAGGGGAACAGTAATAAATGTACTTTGATTTGGAATTACAATGTAATAAGATTTTGATATGCTGGTGTTACGTCCTTGTTACATTCGTGTATGTATTTTTTAGACAGCTTGATTGTGAAGACTTGAGGTTTGGGATGCATACGTCAGCAGAAGAGCTAACTTTAAAGTGTAGACAAATAGGGAGGAGGGAGAAGAAGAGATAATACTGGACAAGAAGTCCAGTCCCCGGTGCAGCTCATTAAGGGAGAAAGTAACTTTGTTTTGTACATGGAGGGAAATTGATTGGATAATTGAGTGAGGTTGTGTGAGTCAGTAAATTACCAAGTGCCAGGGATTGGCCCAAGACCCCTCATGGTTGAGAGAGAGAAAAAAAAAGCATAAGGAGACCAGGCTTAATCAGTGTAGGTGTCTGTGTCAACAAGTTGCATCTGGAAGCTCTACTGCTCAGAGGACCAGTGTGGAGTAATGTAGACTGTGGTAGAATAAATCTAGTTTGTTATTTTTTAGTTGTCCTGTACTTAATATTTCCCATGAGCGCATCCTTGACAGCCCCCTGTTTTGCAGGGAGTGATGCTGCTCCTTCTATACTAACCTGCTCTTGAATAAAGATATTTTGCTCCATTTCAAGTTGTTTATGTGTTTCCTAGTTGGGGAAGGGAAACTTGCTCATGGGAACTGAGAAGGAAACAAGCCCTGGTTAAAGAGTGAGGCACCCTGGTTGGTGATCAGACATGGGGGACCTTTTGTGGGGCAAAGGTGGAAGGCAATTATACCTCTGTAGGACTCCATTATAGGTGGCAACCCTGTTTAGTTACAAACAGCTATAACTTTTAAGAAGACATTGATAAGACAAATGGTAGTAAAAAATGTACCATGGAGAGTAATCCCCGACTTCTTATGCCATATATAGCTCATTTGAGCTTCTATCCTTTCGAACCTGAATGTTATAATATCTCATTCAATTGCCAGTCAGCAAGTGTACAATCAAGTGATCATGTGATTATGATTTAGGACAACTGAAACCAATATTTAAAGATCAGGCTCCAGGACCACATACTCTTTCCTATCTTATATGCAAATTGATCCCACTCTCTTCCACCCTGTTTCACCACACAAGACTTGTGGCCACTGCCAACCAACAGTATATAAAATTGGGTATTTATTACTGTTCTACTAAATTAACGTTAATGTAATGACTTCATTTGAGCAGTCAGTTTTCAAAGGATACACTGCTTTTATTGCTCATGATTACCAACTTTATATATAATAGCACTTGCATGCAAAACAACTCAATTGTATTTTCAGGCAATACAAACAATATGCCTTGTTAATTTGTCTACTTAAAAGAATTCACACATCTATTAGGTGCATTTATAAGAGAGTAAGTCCCATTGCAATCAGTGGGGTTGTGAATAATTAAGCATAGAATTGGACAGTACATGCATAAGAACATAATAAGAGCCCCACTGGATCAGGCCAAAGGCCCATCTAGTCCAGCTTCCTGCATCTCGCAGCGGCCCACCAGATGCCTCAGGGAACGCACACAACAACTAGATATGTGCATCTCGTTGCCACTCCCCTGCATCTGGCACTCCAAGGTAGCCTAACTCTAAAGTAAGGAGGTTGCACTAAGCATCATTGCCTGTAGCCTGTGATGGACTTTTCCTCCAGAAATCTGTCCAGTCCCCTTTTAAAAGCATTTAGGCCAGATACCATCACCACCTTCTGTGGCAAGGAGTTCCACAGATTAATTACCTGCTGAGTAAAGAAGTATTTCCTTTTATCTGTTCTCACTCTCCCAATTTTAGTGCATGTCCCCTGGTTCTGGTATTATGAGAGAGGGAAAAGAACCTCCCTCTATCCACTTTATTCATCCTGGGCATAATTTTGTATGTCTCAATCAAGTCCCCCATCAGGTGCCTTTTTTCTAGGCTGAAGAGATCCAAACACTGTAGCCTTTCCTCATATGGAAGGTGCCCCAGCCCCGTAATCATTTTGGCTGCTCTCTTCTGCACCTTCTCTAGTTCCCCTTTATCTTTTTTACGGTGTGGCGACCAGAACTGTATACAGTACTCCAGATGTGGCCTTACCATCATATGATTTGTATAGTGGCATAATAATAATGGCCATTTTATTCTCAACCCCTTTTTTGATTATCCAAAGCATGGAATTGGTCTTCTTTACCGCTGCCGCACATTGGGTCAACACTTTCATTGAGTTGTCTACAAGAAGTCCAAGATCTCTCTCCTGATCTGTCACCGAAAGCTCAGAACCCATTAGCTTATAGTTGAAGTTTTGATTTTTTGCCCCACTATGCATCACTTTACACTTGTCTACATTGAAACGCATCTTCCATTTGGCTGCCCATCCCCTCGGTTTGGAGAGATCCCTCTGGAGCTCTTCACAATCTCTTCTGGTTTTCACCACCCGGAAAAGTTTTGTGTCATCTAATGAAGTGTGTGATGCTCAATACGCAACAGGTAGCAGATCAAACGTATATAAGGAGCTGCTGAGAAATAAGCAGTGGATGTTAGCATGGCAGATCTTTTATACTGCATACAAATCCACTGGACTATAAAACAGATCATATTTATTCAGAAGCAGGGTTGTGGCAGAGTCGCAGACTTGGAAGGAATTTCAAGTACAGTCAGTAAAGATGTACCAACTCCACTCAATATAAAATCTTAATAAAATACTATTTTAACACTTTTGCTGGCTACCATGAGAGGCTGCCAATGGCTCACATAGGGAGAGTCAGTAATATCTTCAGCCACGTGATGTGGGAATACAGTAATGTTTTTTGGCTCTGGTACTTTAAGAATATAAACTCTCTACAAATCAACTGATTCTGCAAGCCTGTCACACAGTGTTCTCTCTTTTTTCACCACTGTGCAGAACAGATAACCTGAGCAGACTATCATCACTGTAATTGTAAAATGGGCAATCATCATTTTGACCACTAGGCAACAAGTGAGGTACTGCAGAAAAATCATAACTAAGATGCGCAGGTGGCATATTTACAAGCTCATCCAGGCATGATATAAAACTAATCAGTATGCAGTTTGCTTTTTAAAAAATGAAAGTTTAATAAAGTCATAAGAACATAAGAAGAGCCCTGCTGGATCAGGCCAAAGGCCCATCTAGTCCAGCTTCCTGTATCTCACAGCGGCCCCACCAGGTGCCCCAGGGAGGCATGAGACAACAAGATGCTTGCATCCTGTTGCCAATCCCTTGCACCTGGTACCACTAGCCCACCACCTTTGTAAGGAGATTGCACAATCCATCATTGCCTATAGCCCACGATGGACCTTTCCTCCAGAAATCCGTCCAATCCCCTCTTAAAGGCATCAAGACCAGATGCCATCACCACCTCCTGTGGCAAAGAGTTCCACAGATTAACTACCCACTGGGTAAAAAAGTACTTCCTTTTATCTGTTTTAACTCTCCCAACCCTCAGTTTTAGCGGATGCCCCCTGGTTCTGGTGTGTTGAGAGAGGGAAAAGAACATCCCTCTATCGACTTTATCCCTTCCGTGCATAATTTTGTATGTCTCAATCATGTCCCCGCTCAGGCGCCTTTTTTCTAGACTGAAGAGTCCCAAACACTGCAGTCTTTCTTCATAAGGGAGGTGCCCCAGCCCCGAAATAATTTTCGTTGCTCTCTTCTGCACCTTTTCTAAACCCCAGCCTGATGATTCATGAGCTGGTGACTTTTTGGTGTGCATATAGGATCAAATTATTACCAATATATTTTCTACAATTCAGAAGGGTTAAAAATATCAAAACATTTTTTCCATCTTTTACAGAATAAGTTCTTAATAATACTTAATATTAGAACACAAGAAATAACCTTATCCAAGACAATAGACATTTCTGCTTATGTAATCTTAAATATTATTCCACCACTATTCTACAAGCCAAATTCATTATTTATTGATAAATATTTATTGCCGCCTTGGGTGCCTTCGGGCACAATAAGGCGGGGTACAAATCTAATAATAAATAAATAAATAATAAATAAATATCCCATTAAGAACAATATAGTGCATTGTTCTTACCTACATAATTGCTACTTCAGATGAAGTGACCCTTTCTGCCAGAAGCTTTCAGCACTCCAGTTTTTCTTTCCTCCTTACAAAACAGCTGCAGAGTTCAGCAGGAACTAATCTTTAAAAAGCAGCATGCAGAAACATCACTGCATTAACTGTATAACTCTCTCATTGAAAGAGATAAGCAACATGAGTCTACCACAACTTCTGTTTGTAGTGATAGGCAACAGCTCTGTCTCATAGCTCATGTATTGGTTTCAGTTTTATTATGCTAGCATATGATTTTCCCTACCTGCATTCTGAAGAGTTAATAGTTCCAGAATTTCTATATCACACACTTTTTCAAAACATGCAGAATAGCTTTGAGCCAGTAGCCAGTGGGAAGGTAAAAGGAAGAAGCGCAGTTATTCGCTGTGCACTTCTGGGCATGGCAAAAGAAAAGGGAAAGTTCTCCTTCTGAGCATGACTGGCCTTCCTTGCCATTTTAATGCAGGGTTTACGATAGCTTTTAAAAAAAAACGCTACTTGGACATTAGCCCAAAAGGAGCGGTGGGAAAAGGGATACAGTGATACTGGAAGGGCAACATGAATGCTTGCCAGGACTGGTCTGTCAGCATCTGTACACAAGTGTAAGTCACAGCACCGAAAATGAAGACAGGGTAGAGCACTAGCAGAGATCAACAGGGGGTCAACCCAGAGGCAGATTAGATGAGAGGCCTGGTCTGGCTGGAACAAGAATACAGAAAAGCAGCAGACAGAACCTTTAGAAGAGGAACAAGCAGGCAGGCAGATACACAGATGCTCCTACAGTAGAAGAATATTGAGGAGCAATACCAGCAAGGCAAGAGTCTGACAGTTGCCAGTTAACTTTAATGTTATTATTTGCCTGTAAACCGCTTTGTGAACTTCATGTTGAAAAGCGGTATATAAATACTAGTGATTGATTGATTGATTGTCGAGACAAAGACTCAGGCCTGAATTGGAAGCATTTACAGCTAGACCTGCTCAGAAGGAAGCCATCTTTTCATCCATTCTGTAACCTTGAGTGGTTCACCAGTTCAGTAGGCAGATGAGGAGGCTCCTGGCAGAGTGTCACACCAATCTTTACAACGTAGAAAGGTGAATCAAATGCTAAACATTCTGGCATCCACCCTTTTAGAGCATCTTTCTGGGTACCCTGTATAGGATAACAAGTAGCTGGTTTTCTGGCTAATAGAGATCCTAAGCTTAGGCACTAATTGAAAACATGAGCCTAGCTATCAGTAGGACTTAAAATTTGCTTCTTTCCAGGGAGGGGGAATGGAATGGCAGTGATCTCTGGATCTTGGAACCTTTGAGAATGCCCTCCACAGATGAGGGTGAAATGTCAGGAACAATGCACTCTGTTGGACCATGGCCTTCAAGCATGGACATTTTTAATTAGACTGTGGTGATAAATGTTTGTCACTTGTGTTGCCAACCACCCTCCTGTTTCAACGGCATGACATCGATAGTGATAGCTGCTGTGAACCGCTATGGAGGGCTGCAGAGGGTAAGGCACCTAGACACATAGAAGCTTTATAAGGAGGCCTCCAAAATGTCTTGAGATAACTTCCTCAAATCACATCTGTACCTATTTTCTGTTTTGCACACTAAGGAGGCCGCAGCCAGGATGCACCATATGATCCTATATCTCAGAAGTAAATTCAACTAGGTTAGCATTCCAGTCAGTTGACTAGTTAAATATTGCCAATTGACAAATCAAATGACCTCCTTTTATTTCACCATAGCTTCAAGAGATATTGTATCAAGAATGTCATGGTGCCACAGTGGCAGTTTACCTGTTTTGTTTCATTACGGTGGCAGCAGTAAACCACCTTTTGAAAACTGTTACTTTGCTTTAAAAAATAATAATTCTTTTTTTATTGTAACCATGGGCTGACTTCATAATGACTTTGAGATTTTCATAATTGTCACAATGTCTCGGATTTTGGATGCAACATACATGTTACTGAATACACTACCCCTGTCAGTATTTTTATTACCCTAAAACTGAAGAAAAACAAGACTGTGGTGTTGAAGGAATCATCAGAATTCTGCATGTTGAGAATAGATCCACCTTAACAAAACTACCACACTGCTCACAGCAATCACTGACTCTAAGTGTTAAAGGCGACATTGTAAAAGGAAGATCAGCATATTTCAGCCATTGTTTTTATTGCATCTACATCAAAACAGTGTCGTAAAGTAACAACTATATTTTTACTCAGACACAAACAATAGTCAGTCCACTCAAACGCAAAGGCCACAGAAGACAGGCTGTCTTTAAGAAATAAGAAGTTTCCTAACCTGAAGTTCCTGTATGTTCAGATACCCCCCTTTCATCATCTTCAAAGCAATTTCCTTCTGAGAAGGAACACTTCTCAAGATGTTGTTTCTTTGGGGCAATAAGGCTTTGTGTTTCTTTGTTTGCACTCATGTCTGTCTTACTGCCTGGTAAAATACTGACTTCATTAAAATATTCCCCAGCAGAGTCTCTTTTATAGCCTGCTGCCATTATAGTGGAAGGAAATGGTATGGTAGACAGCAAAATGACTACACGCAAAAGAGAAAGACTTGGAAAATATTCTGCTCATATCACTTCCCTCTTGTGTCTATTACATCCCTCTTCCCAGTCTTGTATTTGTCTCTAGGCTGCTGCTTCTTGTCTAGAGTGACTTCACCTGAACTTCATGAAAGTGTGCACATACAGAGAGAGGAGTAAGGGCATGACTTTGTACAACAGATAGAATTGCCACTCTAAAGGAACCAGCATTGCTAAAGGAGATTATTGAAAGCCAGATTTTTAATAGGGCTTCCAAGAATTTCCAACATCACATCAAGTTGGGAGTGAGGGGACGCTTCAGGAATAACTTTAGTCAGAGTTGGAAAATAGGGTTTATCAACTCTGATATTTCTCATTCCCATATATTGCTGTGAACAACCAGCAACTCTTCCTGATGTCTTCTAGACTAAGCATTAGGGTGACTAGAAAGACAAACCAAAATAATCTATACAGACGCCAAACCTCATAAAATTGGGATCCCAATCCATTGGATCACATTTACAAAATATTTTTTAAAAGGTTATATGACTACATTGTCTCATAATACAGAATTAAAATGTATAATATCTAGTCCATAATGAGCTATTTAAGCTATAACATTTTAAAATCACCACCACATAATGGTGATTAATTGTTTTTTAAACAAAAAGCATTTTATACAATAAACATTTAAAAGTCTGATTTTTAAAAAATCACTTGCTTTTATCCATCCTGGATGTTCACACACACCAAGTACCAAACACACCTCAATAGATAGATTAAACAATAGATTGTGGAAAATACACACCCCCTGGTACGGGACACACTTTGTGATAAATCTGACTACTTACAGAGTCTCAAACTAAAGTTTGGGATAATACTTTTAAAGATCACTCTAGTTTTAAAGTACATTTTATATTTTTTTGAGTATGTATAGTTTAAGATGCTACACAGGATAGCATTTGCAAGTTATTATTTGCCAGTTTTCTATAAGGCTCCCTACCATGGTTTGATGCTAATATTACATAGAATGACAAAGCTGAAGGCCATATCTAAAAGATGAGGGCGTGTATGCTTGTTTTAGAACAAACAGAATCCAAAACAAATGAGGCCTACCTAGCTTGGATAAACATTGTTCTAAAACACACACAACAGTGCACAAATGGATTCAAATGGATACAAATGGGATTCATTTTCAAAACCCCATTCATTGCTCATGTGTTTTCAGACTGTTAAAATGTAATTTCCTACATTTAATTGTAGTTTTTACTGCCACCTGTGTCAGCAGAAGATAAGTCAGCTGTTTAATACAGGAAAAAAACCATGAACAAATCAGGATTCTTTAAATGGATCTAAAAACTAATAGGGGAAGGCCCATTAGGACTCAAAACAAAAGTTAACAGATGTCCCCAAAACAAAGCAGTTCCAACACAATTTTTAACTGCCCACCCCATTCAAAAAACCAATGGCAAAATTATATGAATGCAAGAAATACACACACACTAAAAACAAATAATCGAACCTTACACACTTAACTTTTAAAAATCCATTTAAGCCAACAGGTATTTAAGCAGCCTAACTACGCAGAACTGCCGGCAGAGGTTATTAATTCCACAATAACAAGAGGTTATTAATTTAATTGACTGATTTAACGCCAACTGTCCAGTAAATATTTAAAAACCATCACGGCGAAAGCGGTAACGTACGAATAGTTGGACGCGTGTGGCTTGCATCGCCAATGCGCCCCCTTCCCGTTATAAGGCATCCCAGTTCGTATTGATTGCGGGTCACGGTTACTCCCTGCCACTACCACCACCACCCGGTGGTAAATGGGAAACAGGGTTGTGGGAAGAGCTACGAGACAGGGAAATCGCTCGCATCCCGAGCCAGGGGGCCGTCGGCGCCTCTTTCACGCTTCCTGCCAGAGTACAACCCGATCCTGCGCGTGTCTACGAGGAAGTAAGCCCCAGTGACTTCAATGGGGATCCCTCCCAACTCAGTGCAAAGGATGGGGGCTGTCGTCGCGATGCACCGAAGGGGAGGCTGGGGGCTGAGGTACCCGGCCGGGCGCACAGGATGCTGGAGGAGGGAGGCGGGAGGCAGGCGGGCTGTCTCGTTGGCGCTCAAGGGGCTGCGCGCGGGGAAAGAAGCGAGGGATGGAGCAGAGCCTCGGGTAGCCAGAGCCGGAGAGGCTCCCCCACCCCAAGCCGGCTGCCATGAAAGGTTGCGGTGCTCCTCCCGCCCGACCTACCTTTTGCTCCCTCAGTCGCACGGACCCAGGAGACAGGCGCGCCCCCGCTGCGACGAGGACCAGCCACCGGGCACTCGAGCCGGCCGTTGAATGAACTGGAGGGAGGGAAGGAGAGCCAGCCAGCCTGCGCGCGTCTTGGGAAGGGAGGGGGAGGAGAGGTGACGCACGCAAGCGCGCGCTCAGCGGAAATTCCCGCTCCTCCTCCTTCTACGACCTACCTCCCCCCCTTCTGCTGCTTCTTGGATCTCTTCGGCTAAGCCGAGCCACCAAGGGGAAGAGGCGGGGGGGGGGAGAGAAAAGTGAGACGCACGTGACTGGGGGAGGCCACGTTAGTTGCTGGAGCGCGCGACTAGTCTTCCACCCTGCTGCGACGCACAATTAGTGGCTGTGTGATGGTGGCTGCCGGAGCGGGGAGGAGCTTCCTCGGGGAGCTTTTGGTCAGCCGAGATCTGTTGCGTTCAGACTGTTGCTAGCTTGTATGCATCTCGCCTGTGGCCTCCGATGTGCGTGTATAATTGTGCGTCTGGACGCCGAAGTCCTTTCTGCTCCATGCGTGACGTGCCTATTCACATTCTTACCACAGACTGGGGAGTGCTGACTAATACATTCCTACTGCGTTCGTGGAAGGGTCCCCAGGGTATTCCTTCACCATAGTCATCCCAGCACATTATTTTTTCTAGGGGCTGTTTGCTGGGGTTCCTCGGCACCTTTTTAGATTGTGAGCCCTTTTGGGACAGGGAGCCATTATTTGAATGTCTCTATTAACCACTTTGTGAACTTTTTTGTTCTTGTAAGGCAGTATATAAAATTTTCTGATATAAATTCGGACTGTGTTGCTCTCACAGTATCTGATTACATATGAGGCAGAAGAGAGTAACTGCTAAATATTGGTGCCTGTTATATTCATTTTGGCTATGAACTCATCCGTATAGGGCAGGCCAATTTATTAGTGTATATTTTGCAGTGATGTTGAAGAACATGAGAAGAGCCCTGCTGGATCAGGCCAAAAGCCCATCTAGTCCAGCTTTCTGTATCTCACAATGGCCCACCAGATGCCTCACAGAGCACACACATGTTGTAAAGACCCACAGAGTCAGACCTCTGGCAAGATTCCCAGCCACAGAAGGTGTGCCCATAAGCAAGATGTCTGGAGAAATGTGCTGTGTGTACTATGGAGAGAGACATTCAGGGTGCATTCCTGGCCCTGTGTTAGGCCAAGCACAAGCACTAGCATAAGGATGTCACATCCCCACTACTCTGGGAAGCAGCTCGGCTGTGACAAGCACTTACAAGCCCACGCTGGCCTGGTGAGTGGGGGAAGTGCCGGTCTAGGAAGACTGGTGTGGGGGTCGAGGAGCATGGAGAGGGAGGGTGGCTCCATTGGCAGGCAGGCTCAGGGATGGGGTGGAGCCAGGAGCCAGCACTTAGACCAGATGCCATCCCCACCCCTATCGCTCCTACACATGCCACTCAGATTTGCACCAGCGATTTTGCTGGCACAGATCTAAGTCCCATAGGAGTGGCTGGGGCTTTAAGGGGAAAAAAATCCCCTTAACCCCCCCTCCCCTGAGGTGACTGCCAGCTGCCTCCTAACCCGTGCTGGATACAGCCAGGCCAGGTGGCCGGCCTGTTCCAGTGTGGGTTAGGATTGGGCTGCCCAACGCTCTCATTGCCAGAAGCTGTATCATCTGTGTCAGACATTGGTTTTCCTCCTCCTGTAAGATCTAGTCTAGGGCATCTGAACTATTAAGGGCACAATCCTAGATTGACCTTGGGCCAATGCAAGCTGCTTGCGTCGGCTCTGCACTGTCATGAACATGCCGTAAAGCACATCCACATCAGCACAAGTGGCGCAGGTCCAACACAGGCAGCGGAATCAGCCCTGTTGTGCCAAAGACATGTGTAGTAAGTCGCCTGTGCACTGGCCAATTTCGGCCAGTGCACAGGCTTCCCTGGGCGAGGAGGAGGCAGGAGGGAGAGCAGCCCAGGGTGGGGGGAGGCATTCCTGTGGGCAAGGTGGCCCAGGAAGGGGGGAGGAGCCCGGATCCGGAAGTTATGCCGGATGCAAATCCCCATCCCTTGGGCCGTGAACCCCTGATTTGAGCCACTGCTGCCCTCTTGAACCTGTGCCTGTTAAATAGCAAGCGCAGATCTGAGTAGCCTCATAGGGTTGGCCTGCGCTTACAAATGTCCCCTTGCCCTGTGGAGGCTCCAGGAGCCTCCCAACCTGTACTGGATACAGCACAATCCAGCCGGCCGGCCTGTTCCATTGTAGGTTAGGATTGAGCTTCCCATTCCTTTTGTGGGGGCTGTCTCCATGCTTGACACCTTTCTGTGCAGCAGCTGAATACAGGGATCAAGACATTTTCCTCTGTTTTTTGTAACATTTTTGAACTTAATCTTTCAAATTGGAAAAAAAGAGCCAAGGTAAACCACTTGTTGTTGTTCAGTCGCTAAGTCGTGTCCGACTCTTCGCGATCCCATGGATCACAGCACGCCAGGCCTCCCTGTCCTCCACTAGCTTCCTGAGTTCGCCCAATTTCATGTTCATTGCTTCACACTACTTAAAATCGCAGCTTTAAAGCTGTGACCTCCATGGTACCCATTACTTTAGCACAGTTGTTCTTGAACTTCCTGGACCTCTACTTATGTTCTCATCCTTCTTCATCACCTGAGCACCCAATACTCATGTGTCATGCTGGTGATCCAGCCCACCTCCCTTTCTTGTCTGACTAATAGCTTTTAAATCTTCTGGGCAAGAACACTGTCCTTTCCTGTTTCCAGCCTGAGGTGATTTGCCTGTAATAATCTTGCACTGCACTGGAAAACAGGTGTGTCAGTTAGCTATAAACCTTCTGTAATCATGCATAGCTGGAATGGTTATTTTATTAAGTGGGCTAAATTTCAGTTTGTTGTAGTCCATAGTTTGGACTATAATTAGTAGTCCATAATTTGGATATACAGGCATGCCCCACTATCCACTGATTTGGTATCCATGGTTTCAGTTATTCAGGGAAACCATGGATATTGGGAGCCCTATTAAAAACATAAGGAAACATTAAACAAATATCTTTTTTATCTCGTTGCAGCATAACCACTGATGTTCCCCTGTCTTTAGAAAGGTATCCCCAGCATCCATGGGTTCAGGTATCCATGGGAGGAGGGGGGTCCAGAACAGAGCAGATTTCGGGGCATGGCTACACTGTATACCAGTGGCTCTCAAATGTATACCAGTGGTTCATTGAGACCCACCTTTTAAAATGACAATCTGTCTGGGTCCCACCGTAAGTGATGTAATGGCCGGAAGGGCCATCATTGTGAGGCCAGAGCCTACTGCTTTCCTGAGAATACAGCAATAAGCTGGGTGATTTCTCAGCCATTTTCCAACAGCAAAGTGAAAAGGAAAAAAGCCTATCTTCCACCTTGACACAAGCAAAATAGCCACACAGACCCCTCCCCTGGTCCAGTGTCCCATCTTCCCATATTTTCAGTAATTACTACACTAGGTGCTATGTGACCCACCTAAAATGTGCTCGCAACAAAAAAATTTGCTGTGTCTTGACCCACAGTTTGAGAAACACTGCTGTATATAGTAGTGCCTCCTGTAACACTGCTTTCAGTAACCGTGTTTCATTATAGCACTCTGTGTCCTAGATATAATTTTAGAAAGACTGAAATCCATAAAATCAATCATAATTATTGTGCAGAACAGTACAGCTGTCTGGACTGTGTTGTCAGCCTGTGGAAGATGCATATTGTGGCTAGGGTTGTGCCAATAAGAGATGTGTATTTGGGTTAGCTTGGAGGCAATCACTTGCTCCCATGAAATGCTTTGAGAGAGGAAACGGCAGGCAAAGCAATATACCCAAGATG
The DNA here is from genome assembly GCA_029204185.1 of Lerista edwardsae. Taxonomy (NCBI): domain Eukaryota; kingdom Metazoa; phylum Chordata; class Lepidosauria; order Squamata; family Scincidae; genus Lerista; species Lerista edwardsae. The sequence continues at coordinate 10,782,256 of JAJKFI010000031.1, forward strand.
CCTTCAAGTTCCCAAGGATGAGTCACAATCTGGTTTAGCCACATAGGAATAGCTCCTCCCATCATTTTCCATGACTGCCATGTGGGAGTGGCAACAGCAATGGCCAGTTACATAGCACTGTCCTTATGCACTGGTGTGTACAATGCCATGAACAAATCTGCATTAGAACTGTTACAATTATTTTGTATAGTGCTGGTTCACTGGGCTTTCTGTTTCCAAGCAATACTGTACATCCTCAGCATTATAGGAATAACGCTACTAGTCTATGTGCAGTGGTGTCATTCAAATGATTTAGGAACAGGAACTCACTTTTGATTGGCACTTGTCGGGAACCTGGAACCAGCCACGGAGCCTGTTAGGATCCGGAACACCCGTTCTGGTCCATTCCCCCTGAATGACATCACTGTCTATATGCATTCCTTGTCCTAAAGAGGAGAGGTTCAATGCTTAGAGACCACTTACTAGGTCATAAGTCCCATGGAACAAAGTGGGGACTTCAGTAAGCATGGATAGGACTGCACTGCTAATGCCACTGTGCTATCAGTCCTGACCATTTGCGCGATGGCGTTGTGCAAACACATGCGAGAACGATGGTGAAATACTCAGTAATGATCTATAGCAGAGTCAAATACAGAACAATATATTCAACAGTTGTAAACTTGCCCTAAGTTAATATTAACATAGCAAGAAATAAAGTCCATTGTCTTATCAGTGTCTCTGTATGCTATGCCTATATTATGCTCTACAAGCCACCCTTTCCCTGAGTAAGCTGGTGAAACGGTTAGTCATAAAACCACTTCCATTCACACACACGCTGCTCACATACATGCTGATACACAGATCAGTTTCATAGCAATATTAGCAAACAACAGGTGGTGTAATTCCTTAGTAATGTTTACATATCCCCATTTTCTGTGTGCTCACGTGACAGTGCTGCTGCTGTTGCTACTGCTGTAATCATAATTCAGGAGTGGGTGTTCCCTACTTCTTCAGAGCCTGAAGCAATAGAAAGTCAACAGCCCTGGTGACAGCAAAGGCGTTTGGATTCCTCTCTCCTTCATTCTGGGATAAGGAATCATGTAAGCAACAGCAGGTCTTTAATTTCTAATGGGTGAAGGGCAGAGTTCCAAAGAGAAACATGGCACTATTGGCAAACAGGGCAATTCTAGGCATTCTTTTGGGAAATGTGGGATCATCTCCTCTTTGTGGTTGTGTTGTATCTATTGTAATGCTGGAGTTCTTTCTTGCCCATCTGATGTGCAGAACAGGGAGTGGTGGGGCCAATGTGGGGCATTGCTGCAGGGCAGGCCCATCCATCTTCCCCGTAGGGGCGCCCCACTCACCAAGAAAAGCACTTCTGTGTCACACAAGACATCTGGAAATAGTTGGTGGTGACATGATATCACCGCCAACAGTTTCCAGGAGGTCTGTTTTGGGCCGTTTGGAGGCAGGGGCAGGTGAGAGGGCCCAAGGTTAAGCTGCATTGCTCGCCCCATAGAGATCACCCCATAGAGATCGCGGCTGCTGCAGCTGGTGATATGCTCACTGTGCTGGTGCGGGGCCCCCTAAAGTGCAGGGCCCAATGTGATGACATTGGCTTTAAGTCAGCTCTGGTGTAGGAGACCCCTATACAGCGGCGGCATTCAGCCGGTATGCTGGGTGGGAGGAACGGGTGAGCGGCAGCTTGCCCGTAGCTTTCCGCTCCATTTTGCCTTCTTCCCCAGGGGTGGGGAAGACGGCAAAACGGCGTGGAAAGCTATGGGCGAGCTGCCGCTCACCCGTTCCTCCCACCCAGCTTACCGGCTGAATGCCGCCGCTGCCCCTGTATATTGAGCTGGACATGAGCAAAGTATGTTTCTGACATTGCTGCATTCATAGTTGTTCCTGCTACAGAGCTTGGAGAGGCAAAGTACATAACACCTTTAATTTTGAAGATGCAAAATGGCTCTGGATCATAATATAAGGGTGAAAATTGTACAGTACAGTGTACTGCTTTCAGCCTCAAGCAAGTCCTTGGTCTGTTCACAATTATTAGAGAAGGTGTTATTGGCTATTATTCCCACACTGTGTTCACTGCACAGGGCTCAATTATTTTCAAATCACAGAACAGCTTCCCCACAACCTTCAGGGGTAAATCATTAACACTACTTGCATAAGGCTGTGTTAAGAAATTTGGACTCCTAGTCCTTTTTCTATTGTGATCAACATGCTGTTGACCAGGCTTATTTATGCACTATCAAGTGAAGTTGTAACATCAGTAGTATTCAGTATTGGCTGTAGGCTCTGGAAAGTCTTTGGGCAAAGTGCTGTCGGTGGCCCCAGCTCTTCTTTGCTGAAGTTACTCACCTGCTCCCTTATGTCTCTGGGGTGATCAGCAATGGTAATAGACCAATAATGCCACCCCTTGCTGCTGATCCCTGTCGTGTTCCCCCTGGTTTGGATCTATATGATCACAGAGATGTTAAAAGAAGTATATAATGGCAAAGTGTATGGGAGCTCCTCGTATCAAACATATTGTTGCAATCTGTTTGCTCTGCAAATGCTGCACTATAAGGTCTTCACACGTAAGCATTATTCGTTCTGTTTGATGCTAACGCATCATGCTATTGATGTAAAATGAATGCCTGGGAATGTTCAGCTTTTATTTATTGGAAAGTGGCCAGCCTGACTCTCTCAAGTGTTGCTGTGAGGCTTGCCTCTAATGTATCTGGGGCTTGAGCCAATGGAGCACTTTCAGTATTACAGCATACATTTGTAGACCTCATAAATTTAGTGATATCCTTGCAAAATGACATATTTCAAGGACTGTCTTCCAGATGCGGAATTAAAAAAATCAAAAATGATAGCTATTTTAAACCTATGATTTTAAGTCAGTTTCCAAAATTTTAAATCTGACCCGTGAGTTTTTAATACTTGCATTCAATAAGCACTTCACAGTTCTATTTTATGAGACTTCAGAAGAGTGGATTTTAAATCTGGGCTTCATTATAAAACATAGTGCTTCCTTAAAGAAAAAAATCCATATGGCATGGATGTTTCAGCTGTTTGTTTATTTTTATTCCTTCTCAGTTTCTTGATATTTAATGAGGCAGAACATTCCATAATGTTGGAAAGCAAGTTAATATAGTGGTATGTGGAAAACCTTGCTGTAGGCACAATTATGTCATTTAAAAAATATTTTCTACATATAGGTAAAATAGGAATGCATCCATTGATCAGGAATCGTCTTTTCTGAGTGAAGTTCTGGGCACAACCTGTGGCGTAGCTAGAGGGGGGTGTTGCAGTTTCACATCTCACAGTCCAGAACTGGCTGAAAC
>JAJKFI010000031.1:10785582-10857049 GCA_029204185.1 Lerista edwardsae
TCTCCAAGCCCCCAACTCTGCTACTATTTACCCAAAAACACAACAGGGGGGTCAAACCAGTATTGACAGCACTACAACACCCTGGGTAAACGCCCCCGACCCTTGCCACTGGAGCAATAATGGGTGTCTTCAGACCAATGTGGAGGAGATGCCTCCGTGTTACTCTGGCCATCCGATATGGCTCTGTTGGTGAGGTGTGAGGCTGTTTATACAGTGCATTGTGGCACCATAAATACTTAGTGTTTTAGCCCCTCTAATTGCACCACTGGGCACAACTTCCCCAGCCCTGCAGGCCATATGTGGCCAGCTCAGCTATGAAGCAGCATGATGTGGCTTGCATCAGGGCTGTGGCGGGAGGAGGGCAGATTCAGGGTGTCCTTCACCATTTGGAGGAGATTGAGGTGGCACGGGGGCATGCTGCCTCAGGCACTGGGCGGTGCTGAGTTGCCCTGTAAATACAGGTAACAAATAATTGCCATGTGCCTCAATATACATTCCTGCTATGAGAAAAAGTGTTTCCCATATATAACTGATTCAAATACTTGAATGAAACTAGAGACAGTGGGCCAGGTTCAGACATTATAGGAATCCAGGGCTTCCTGCTACATGAATTAGCCCTGGAGAGTTATGATTGTGCACACTTCTTCTTCCCCATTCTCCCCCTTCTTGACTCCATTATGTCAACTTTAGTTTCTTTCAACCACAGCACCACAGCTTTTGCTTCTACTTTGAATTGTGGTTTTACACCCTGGCTTGTACACCAGAGTTAAAGCAGAGTTCCCAGGTTTGCCAATGCTGCAGAGCTGTGATTTAAGATGATTTCAATCTGCAGAAGCCAAAACAGTACTAAGAGGGGGCAGTGGCATTCCTATGGGGGGGGGCAACAGTGGTGAATCTAGAGGGGGATCACAGCACCAAGTCTTGCAAGCAGCCACTCCCTCTCCACTTTGGAGCCATTCATAGCCTACCATTTTGCTCTAGCCATTAGGAATGGCTCCAAAAAGGAGGGGGATTGGCTGCTTGCAAAACTTAATGCTGTGATCACTCTCTAGTATGTCTCTGTGGGATAATATGCTAGGTTTTTCACGAGTCTGAGCTCCTGTGTAAAGTGACCCTTCCTCCCCCTCGCATTCAGAGCCATTTGTGGGTTTGCCTTTCTGAGGCTTTACTCTCCAAGCCGCAAATGGCTCTGAAGGCAAGGGGGAGGGGCTGCTTTACACAGGACTCCTGAAAAACCTAGTGTTTTGCCACCAGAAGGAGGAAGAAAAAGCACGCAACCGTGAGGCTCTTGAGGATGTGTTTTCATAGTAGGAAACTATGGGTTTGCATTTTGTCTGAACCAGCCCATTTTGCACGTATTGCTCAGTATTATGGAGCAGAGATTCTCCTCAGTTTTGGCACATCTCTGTATAGGATTTATGTTAGCTAGACTGGGTGGGGCTGTATTCAGAGACTAAGGGTGCAATCCTAACCTGGGGTTAGGCTGGCATAGTTAGGCCAGCAAAGTTTGGCCAGCACAAGGGCCACCATAAAGCTTATTTGGCCACTCTCAGAATCAGGGAGGATGACGCATGTTCATGTGCTGGCCTCTTTGACTCCAAGAATGGTCCAAACATACTTTACGGTGTCCCTTGTGCTGGCCGAACTTTGCTGGCCTAAGTATGCTGGCAGTGGCATCTCTACAGGGAGGGCAGAGCTCTAAGTTTTGCAAGGAGCCTTACCCTGTCATTTAAAACCCTCCTCTCCCTTGCTGCTGTAGCCAGTAAGCAACGCCAAGATGTTGCTTTTCCCTGTGAGGATTGGCTAAAACGGTGCAGGAAAGGAGTGATTTCCACTGCAAGGTAAGGCTTCTTGCAAAACTTAGAGCCCTGCCCTCCCTATAGAGATGCCACTGTATGCTGGTTAGGATTGCATTGCGCCCTTAAAGCAGTTCCTCAGCAAGCATATCCAGTGACAAAATATGAAAGATCAGATTTCAAGTATACCAGTCCAACGCATTTTTTTTTACCCCAAGCTTTCTAAAGCTCTAGTCTAAGGGGCTTAAGGTGCAGTGCTAAGCACATTTATTTGGAAGTAACTTCCATTGAAATCAATGGAACATAGTTTCAGGTAAATAGCAAAACAGGATCAGAATGCCAAAAAGCTTAAATTCAAGACTTGACTAGCATGGAGCTCAGGTTGTGAATCTTTATTGAAGCAATACCTTTCTTTAACTTGGCACAAGCAAGCAACTGTCACATAAATGGATTACTGCATAAATATGTTCCAGCTGCTGTAGACTTCAAACACAGCTACTAGTTCAAACAGGATGTGAAAATAACTTCTTTCTAATGAACTGTTTCTTCAGTGCTTACGCATTCCTTACATGGAAAACATTAACATGTAGAAAAAGCATTAAATATGAGTCATGTGTGATGACCACATTTGCAGAAGTAAGACTATCCCTTATCGACACACCAGTGGTATGGTCCCTGCCCTCCCCCTACAGCATTTTCAATAAGAGACACATGTATTGTTTGAAACCGTCCACTATTGCAATACCACACTGGCATAGCTAATGAAAGTGTATCCCGATGCAGAGGGCAAAGTGATGCCCCAGAAATGACATAATAGGAAGTGACATCACAGTTGTTTTTTTCATATTTTTGGCCGTAACGTTGATAGAATGAAGATATTACACTCCAGTTTGTTTCATTGCATTTTGCTTTATAACATGGTATAACATGCATGATGGTATTATTCATACATACCAAGGTTTTCACAATTTTGGCCACTCGTGTCAAGCTCAGCTTATTGCCGCCTTTAAAGCTTGTTGCCCGGTGCAATTGCACCCTCTGCACTTCTTTAGCTATGCCGCTGCAGTAATGGTCCTTCTAGCCAGCTGACAACTATGCAGGCAAAAGTCATTTTATCCAGGCTTTCTTAATATTGCTACCTGAAATCCCTTACAATTTAGTTTATTTGTTATTGGTACTGGCCAAGTATGGCCCAACACAAATGTGCGAGCTCCTCCAGTCTGCATCCAGCATATTTAATCCTATGCATCCAGTCTAATCCTATGCATATTTACTTGGAAAGAAGTCCGTCTTTGTTCTGTTGTGCTTACTTGTAGGTAAGTATGCATAGGATTGCACTGTGAGTCCCACATATGCAGAACATGCTTCACTACTGAACTAAGACCTATCCTATCCTATACATCCAAACATACAAAAGGTGATTTTAAACCTTTTGCATCTCACAGCACACTGGCAAGGCACTCAAATTGTCAAGGCACATTGTCAGTTTTGGGACAATTGTCAAGGCATGCCACACTGCTGGCCAGGGGCTCATGTCCCCCAGTGGCCCTACTAATAAATAACCCTCTCTCCAAAAACCTGCGGAACACTTGTGGACCATTCGTGGCACACCAGTGCGCCAAGACACAGTGTTTGAAAATACCTGCTATATATCCTGGGTGTATTTGAATAATACCTTTCTATATACATGGCTGGACATATCACTGTATTTTCTTCCATTGGGAACCAAGTTAAATTTTAAATGTCTTTGGCAGACAACAATGGGAGTAATGTCTGGTCCCATGGCAATTTTTATTTCTCGGCCATCATTTCTTTAAAGCAGAAAGAGCTTTAACAGTTTAGTGAAATCTTCTTTTTGCCGTATTTAGTAGGTGTCAGGGGGAGGGAAGGTAAATCTAGGTTCTCAAAAGTCATTCTTAAGCTAGATCCTATTAAAACATTAGCACAAATGCAACCACTGACTAGCACTCAGAAGGCAGAAAAATATTTGCCATCAGGGAGTACAAAAACCTTTCATCCACAGAAGCAGGTTTTTCTCAACACATACATGTGGTTAAAAATACTATAAGTTCTTTATAATTATTCTCTTAGCTTCAGAATCAATATTGTTGAATTATTTGGAAAGCAAGAAACTGTTCTTCAGTTGTGCCTGTTATTTAAGAGTGTTCGTGCACTTGTATTTTTCTGTGTTCCTTACATTATTAAGTAGCCCCTACTGGTCTGATGCAGTTTAATTTATCCTAATTAATGAATATGCATAGGTCCAATATTGTAGCAATGTGTACAATTTTTGAGTTGCACAGGATCTTCCTATCAGTAAACTAGAACTTCTATAAAAATAGAGGTTGTTTCCAGAAGATCTTTTTCCTGGCTTTTGTATCCCTTGTTCTTTCAATACCAACATGGCAACAGTCTATACCAAGTGTGAAATATCTGAACTATAATGCAGCATCAGTGAAGCCTTAAATTGTAATGTGCATTGTCTTACGTCATAGACACACTACTGTGGCATGAAATAATACCCTAATATCATTATCCGTTTTACAATAAGATCAATATACACTGCAACACATTTTTCTCTTTTCTGCACCAAATTCTCTATATGAATCTCAATAATTTGTCTGGCACATTGTCCTGTCTCAGCTACTGGGAATGGCCTGTGATCACTTCTGTTTGCCAGCTGTCTTTGGGATCATCTCCATCTTCCACAATTGGATTTTCATTTGGATCAGGAGTCTCTTCTGTAGCAATAATCTCTTCTACTTGCGGCTTAATGAAATCTGATTCAAGAGAAAAGACGTTTTTCTCCACAGATGAATTCTCTGTAACAAAGGTGTACATCATGTGAAAAGATCCAGATATGCATTTTTAGATAATTGCAAGCATTGTGCTTTCTCGTCTCAAGTTCAGGAGAGCTGGGGAAGGCTGTTGTCATGGAGGTATATAGCTCTTCTGAGCAATGTTGCCACCACCATGGAGGAACCAAGAGGCAGACTGGGCTCTGTCTCTGCCATATATGGTATTGTCATGGTGTCATAAGGTTTGCACCCATGAGCTGGGCAGGGAGACCAGGGCAGGGAGAATGTGTGTGGAGGCAGCCAAGCAGGTGGTATTGCCAGCAGCAGCACCACCAATATCCTATCCCAGGACTGGTCTTAAACCAATGTGACCAATGTTGTCACATTGGGCCCCGCACTTTGGGGGGCCCCGCACCAGCGCAGTGAGCATATTACCTGCTGCTGCAGCCAAGATTTCTATGAACTATAAATCAGTGGGGCGAGCAGAGCAACTTTACCTTGGGCCCTCCCACCTGCCTCTGCCTCCGAATGACCCAAGATGGGCCTCCTTGAAGCAGTTGGTGGTAATGTCATCATGACACCACCAACTATTTTCAGGTTTTGATGCTTTTCTTGGTGAGTGGGTGCCCAGCGGGGAGGGTGGGGGGCCAGCCAAAATGCCCTACATCGGGCCCCGCTGCTCCTAGAACCAGCCCTGTCCTATCCTCCTTCTCGGCCTTGATTCAACTTCCCTGGTTCACTTGGACTTGTGTCTACTTGGAGCAGGTCTGAGTAATCCCACTAGGGTAACAGAGGCTTCTCGTACCTGGAAGAGACTTCTGGCTCTTCCACCCACGCCCGCCCCCACAGGATGTAGCTTGAGCTCCCGTAGCACAGCTGCATCAGCTGAGGGTGAGTAAGATGAGATTGGGCTGTATTTTAATTTACAATAATCCACCAGCCATTTGAAATCATCCCTTTGATTGGTTTCTATTTCAGCCACCAAAAACATAAGTTATTTCCAAATTATAGAGTCTACTAGGATATATTTAGCACAGTGCAAAAAATCAGCGATTTTGAAGGCTCTCTGGATGAATTTGATGTCATGAAAAACTTGGCAGCCAACTACTTTTAAGGAAGCATGCGCCACATGAGAGATACACCGTAATATTTCCCATAATGCTGCTTCCTTTAGCACAGATTCATTACATCACCCTTTGTCCCAGCATGATTGACAGATCTTCTAGCCAATGGAAGCAATGCATTCCGGAAAGCATGGTGCCAGTTTCCTGCCTTGATTCCAATGATGTCTTCAATAGCACTGTTTCACACAGCACTCATCAATAGATCCCATGCATTATGAGAGGCAAAGCTAGTGGTTAAAACATCACTTTTGATAAATGAGAAGTTTTTGATATACACTCTATACACTGCATTCATAATGAAGCAACTAAAGGCACAGTTCAGGCAAAGTTCAGCAATTTTAAATAGCTTATTTCAGTTGGGGAGCGAAGCATGTGCCAAACTTTGGCCCACTGAAATCAATTCAAGTTTGTGTTTAATCTTTGCTTTGATTGTGCAGCAAGAGTTTGTCAAAAGATTGCACTAAACGTGGCAGGTTTTTAACACAGGAAAGTTCCTTAGACTACTTAGCAGGAAATAATCTGCATGGGGCTTCAAAGGCATACTTTTCTTCTTAAAATTGGGTCAGTACTCCAGCAGAATATGCTTACCTTCTTTATTCCAAGAAGCAGTTTCCTTTTTACAAATAGCTACTGTGGCTAGATGAGCCCCTGCTGCTTCATCAACAAGTGTAGCCAAGTCAGTCTCTTCTTCCGTAAGAAATATAGTAAGCTACAGCAAAGCAAAACAAACAAACAAAGGCAGTGCGAACAAGAAGTGTAGGAATCCACAACTCTATGTCCACAGTGGCCACAGAATGCTTTGCAAGTTGTGGCTAGGATCCAAAGAGCTGCCCTCCGGGACTTCAGGCTGCCCCACTTTTTTACTTTTTCCCCTGGGCCACCATATCATATATCAATGTTCTTCAACCTTGGGGGTGCGAAGCCACATTCGTGAGGTCACGACAAGACTGTTGAGGTGGCCTGGTGCAGTATGGGGGCAGTATGGGGTTGCATGTGGGCTAACATTCCACACCTGAAAGTCTTTATGCACTGCTTGCATGCATAGAATTGTCACTGAGCTCTGCTCCACAGTTAAATTTTGCTGTTTGCTATATGCCATTCTGCTCGGAATGCAAATAGCCTGAAGTAGCCTGTCCAGCACTGATATAAAATTCAAGGGGATTCAAAATATCTTTACAAGCAATATGGTTGTACTATGTTCAAAAAGAACCTTCCCCACTGCAGCTTGTGGAAGTAGGCAGTGACAGGGGCGGGAGGTGGTCACATTGGGTCTCAAGGGAGGATAGGATTGATGGTGGGTTCCCAGCTTGTTCGTTATTGAGATCATGGCATGAAAAATGTTGAAGAACGCTGCCATATCTGCTTTTCATGTCTCCTTTTTCAACAGCTTTTGAAGAGCCCCTCAGTTTCAAAAGTGACTCCCAAGCTACATGGGGAGCTGCTGTTTAAGAACCGTCTCAAAGCTCTTGGCTGCATAGAATGGCTTTCTGAATCTTGGCCTGGGTACTGAAATGCGGACAATTGCCCACACATAGTTCAGGCACAATCGCACTGAACTAAAGGAGACAGAATGTGCCCCTTTAATAAATATTTTGTACATCTAACTAATCCTGGTTGATATATAATACAAAACATAAACGATCTGAGGGTATGAGGCAGTATTTATACTTTTTAAATGGCTTCATGCCATATTAGGCTAGTACTGTTCACTAAAATGATACTTCATTTATTGATGCTTTTAATATAAATACGCTTTCGTTTCCTCCTTTATTTTGACTCAGATTTCAGCTTCTAGGTCAAAGCTTTCACTTGGTGGGGGTGTCTTGGAGGAGGCAGTTTTGGAGCTCAATCATTGCTTCCTCAAAACATACCCACCTCCTCAAACACTGTCAGCACCAGATTTTTGGACAAACGGTGTGAAGACAACACTGACTCCTCCTTTCTTCACACGAACAGTTGAAAATGAAGAGAATAGTGATCTCGCCAACCTCTTTTATCAGTGACCTGATTCAGGAAAAGAGAGCAGAGTAGTCTCTCCACACTCTTCCACCATGGCCTCAACAGGACTAGAGAGTACCTTGGAGAGACCACTCTGCTCCAAACTATTTGTGTCAGGAAGAGAGGGAGAATAATCTCTGGATGCTAATCCCACAGGATTTGTGGCTCTGGGTCCTAGGTTTCTGCTTCTCTAGGAGGAGATGGTCTAGGAGGATTTTCTGCTACAGGCAGGGAATTGGACTAGATGACCTTGTGGGTACCTTCTAGCTCTATGAATCAATGCACAATGCAACCCTGCAATGCATTCCCAAAGGCTACAGCATGATATCTGAACTGGACCTAGATCTGAAAGAAATGTGACTGTCATATATCCCAGGGCAGGGAGGAGCAGATCTGGTGGCAACGCCACATGTCAAATCTTATCCCTTCTTTGTATAACTTCCTCTCCTTGGACATATATCATCAAAACAGATCCATATCTCTAAGGAGAGCTATTGGCAATCAGGCAGCCTGCAGGAGGTCATTATAAACTATTTTTACCTCCTGCAGGTAGTCTGAATACCGAATGCTTTATGAGAGTCTAAGCAACATCCATATTACCAAGCTACAATGAATCCTTAAACCTCCACATGCACTACAAAACTCCAAACATTGGTATTAATTGCTTTTTTTAATGGTTTGAATGTTTTGAAAAAAAAGTATTCAATGGACAGCCAGCAAAAATAAGCAACTACTATCTTCATACCCAGGCTTCATGTCTTAAACAAAACCCAAAATTGCATTTACAGTCCAATTGTATGCATGTCTACTCAGAAGTAAGTCCCACTGTGTTTAGTGGGGTTCACTCTTGGACACAGTGTAGAAGGTAAGAGGGTTTCACTCTTGCATAGGATTACAACTTTAGCATGCTCATGTTTATAGGGATACAGACACCAAAGGAAGTTATTGCTCTCCGTAGTACATCACCTGTCGGGCAGCCCAATCCTGACCCTGATGGACCCTGCCAGGATATAGCTGGAGGTCTCCTCAGGGAAAGCCAGCAGCAATGGGTCTCCTCAGCACTGCACCTGTGTTTGAGTGGGCACAGAGCTAAGGAGAATTGTGTTGGGCCACCTGGCTCTGTAGGGGGCTTGGGATGTGGCAGCAGCAGCTTTTCCCACAGGCCTGATCCTCACCTCCACCAGCCCAGTTTCGCACACTCCCTGTCTATCCTCCACCCACCCACCCCCGTAATCTCCTTACAGTTGGCCAGCTCTGCTGGAGCACTGTCCAGCCTCCTGCTTGGTGCTGAGGCCAGGCACTCACTAGTTCCAGCCCGGCACCAGTGCTTCCTTCTCTCTGGGTGTCATGAACATGCTTTATAGCATTTTCACAATATTTTTAGCCAGTGGTACACATGTACCGCTAGTGGTGATGCCCTTTGGGTTGGACCCGGGGCCAATCCTAACCAACTTTCCAGCACTGGCATAGCTGTGTCAATGGGGCATGTGCTGCATCTTGCAGTGGAGTAGTAGTCACAGAGGCCTCCTCAATGTAAGGGAATGTTTGTTCCCTTACTTTGGAGCTGCATTGCCTTACCCTGGTGCTGGAAAGTTGGTTAGGATTGTGCCCTCAGAGTCTCTCGTATCTGCTATTATTACTTCAAGGATGCACATGGAAATTTCCATGATATATGAGTTCCTCAAAGCCTGGAAGTATGTATAGAAGGATGTTAAAACATACAAAAAAGAACCAAACACAAGAGAGGAATTATGCTTATTAAAATATTGGAAGTGCATGTAAGTTCTAGTGATGTATTGTGAAAAGCGTGCTTAGACAAGATATTGTTAAAGTCTGTTTGCTCTAGGAGGATGTAGAATTAAAAAAATTCCATTCCAGTTTCTGAAACGTTGGGAAATGGCAATTTTGTCATCTATCCAAATCAGTCTATTGTTCTCCAAACTAAACATGCCCGACTCATTCAGACTTTCTCTGTCTGAGCTCCCTCTACATAATTTTTGTTATTCCAATATCTTCATTAGTTTTAGTAGTTTTTAAAATGTGGTGATCCAAACAGGATGACCAGAATGCCTGCTGAAGCCTAACCAGTCGAGAAGCGCAGTAGTTTTACCTCCCATCTCCCTGATATAAAACTTTGCAACTCACAGTTCAGATCACTGTACACTGTCATTCTTTTCCTCCCCATTTCATAGCAAGAACACTGTTAATCTTTCGTTTGCAAGCGAAAGATACTTTGTTACTTTGTCTAATGATTAAAGTAAATAACATTTGATTTATTTTTAATTTGGGGGCAGCCCAATACCATTCAATGCTGGTGCAATGGGGCCACTGAGCCCATGTTTCTATCCAGCTTTGGACTGAGCAGGCGGGAGATTTCCTTGGAGTAAAGGAACTTTTATTCCCTTTAAGCATTAAAACATTTTGGACGAAAACAGGAAGTGGATGGGGATAGCATTTTGGAATTGTTCTGAGCCTCTGAGACGCCCACAGAGAGATCTGCACTCACCTTGCACCCTCCAGAAGGTGATAGCGACCCTGGTAAGTGTAAAAATGACCTTTTAAATGGTGGAAGCATGACTCTGGAAACATCGTGACTGCCATTGCCCCAACCTTGCCCCAACTTACAGAGGCCTCAAGTCTCGCAGGGAGTTTAGAATCCCCAGCTCTAAAGCCATTACATAGATCCATGGAATATTTTAACTGTCATTTGTTTGGATTAGCACCACGGACAGCCACTAAATCTTGGTTTGGTACATCTCATCCTAGTTAGTTTTGGCTCTGCTCCTACCTGCTGTCCTCCAATGAAGTTCCTGAATGAAGTCTCAAGACCCTCATTTCTTCCCGGGTGCTGGTAAAGTGGCACCTCATCAGCTACACGCTTGCAAATGATCAGTAGAAGGGGCGTTATACTCCAGTTATCACTAGTATCTCCAGAAGTACAGAGCATGGTTCTGATCTCCTGTGCTTTCTGAGAAAGATTATTTCCTACACATTCCCTGCAATGAATACTGCATATTAAAATTTCTCCGAGGATAGTGACATTTTTGAAATGGCAACTTCAAAAAACTTTATTTACAAGTTTTATATGCACTTACCAGTTTTGAATTTGGGGGTTTAAAAGAATAAGGGTGCAATCCTAACCTGGAGTTAGGCCGGCCCAAGCCATTTGTGCTGGCTGAGGAGTGTTGCAAATGCACCATAAAGCATGTTTGAACCACTCTCAGAGTCAGGGACACCAGCGCCAGCCTCCCTAACTCCAAGAGTGGTCCAAACGTGATTTACGGTGCATTTGCAACACTCCTTAGCCAGCACAAATGACTTGGGCCGGCCTAACTCCAGGTTAGGATTGTGCCCTTATTCTTTTAAACCCCAAAATTCAAAAGCCCTAAGACTCAGGGTGAGAATCCTCTGCATTTGTTGGCAAGGGGTACAACTAAGTAGTAAAGCTGCCTGCCTGTGTGTTTTAATGTAAAAGGCAAAGCTGTTGCTAGGCTGATCAATAATGCGGAAACTGTTTATCATACTGCCAACAAAGATAATTTTCAGCCTCTAGTGAGCTTCTCTTTTTTTGCTGATTTAGGCAGATGTATCTGTCGACACCAGTACTATGAGGGCAGAGCTGCAGAAACAAACCACAGTTAAGCCAGGATTCTTAGTTTGGATATAGTGTGGTACACAGCTAAGGCAAAATCTGGTTAAGGAAGCCAGCTTCTAATCATGGTTTCAGATTGTGGTATAACTTAAGCACAATCCTGTGCATGTCTACTCAGAAGTAACTCACATCAAGTGCAATACGGCTTACTTCCAGGTAAGTGTGTATAGAATTGCAGCCTTCACCTTGGTTTGTTTGTATGAAATAAACCATGGTTTGTTGATGTTCCCAATTCAATCGAACAGTTACATTAAACAATCATCGCTCTGCATAATGTCTGAGCCTCAGGCCCTCTCTCCAGTAACTACGAGTTAATTACCCATCACGTTTAGTGCAAGTTCCTAGGCAAGAATGACCAATAGCTAAGGTGTTTCTTAAGTACTGAAAAACATGGCTACTATTTCATTTACAACTGTTCACACACGTAAAGCTGGTGAAATCTTCATCTGCCTTCTTAATGGATACCAAACAGGAAAGGTTTGTATGGTGCAGAGTGGTAGGTTGCAGTGTGGCAGTCTAAAGCACAACCTAAATTTAATCCTGGTGGAAGCAGGGTTCTCAGGGAGATGTTTCTCAGCCTTCCATCCTTCTGAGGTTGGTAAAATAAGTACCCGTTAGTGAGGGGTGAAGAAGGCAAAGGCAAACCACCCCATACGTTTGCCTGGCAAATGTTGCAATGTGACGTCACCCCCATGAGTCAGTTATGACTTGGCGTTTTGCACAAGGGACCTTTACTTTTACTTCAAAGCAGGAAAAGGTTAGTACAGAAATAAATTAAAATGTCAGTTTTGAGGTTAAGACCCAAGTGAAGATTACTAGAGAAAAAAACCCCTAAAAAATTAGGTGAAGGTGAGGAGTGAGGAAGTAAACGTGACACAGAAAACAAGGTGAAAGGGAAGTGTTTTATTTCAGAATAGTGAGGAGGGTCAACTTTTTTCATGACACATTTTTCAAGTGTTTTAATAACTTAGCAACACATACATTTGTTTGCTTTAACAATCACTTTCTAGTACTATGCTACAGACACTCAACTGATATTAGGTTACTGATATGATCAAAACTAGACTCCTGGTGAGAAAAGCGTCTCCAGTACACCATGGTCATTACCTAGCCTTTCACTCTCCTCTTTGCTGATTTCCATTGGATGACTTGCCCAAATATCTTGCTTGTGCCTCATAAGCATTTGGACTATCAAAAATGGCCAAACTGTGGTTATCATCTGTGCTCATTGACCATTTGGCATGACTTAGAGTGCAGTCCTAACCAGGAGTTAGGCCGGCACGGTTAGGCCAGCAAAGTCTGACCAGCACATGGGCCACTGTAAAGACCTTTTGGACCACTCTCAGAGACAGGGAAGATGGCGCACGTCTGTGTGCTGGCCTCCCTGACACCGAGAGTGGTCCAAACATACTTTATGGTGTCCCTTGTACCAGCCAAACTTTGCTGGCCTAACTGTGCTGGCCTAACTCCAAGTTAGGATTGCGCCTTTAAGGTAGAAGGCTGAGATAAGAGATGTGTTAGAAATAGGGTTACCAGCTACAAACTGGGACAGAGTGCCTATACCTTTAACCATTTATAGAAGAGGGAATTTGGGCAGGTGCAGCTCATCATGGACGGGTTTCAAAAACTACACCTGTCAAAATTCCCTCTTCTATATAATGGTTAAAGAGGAAGGATCCAGCTCAATCTCCTATGCAGAGGCAAAACCGTTGGCACACATTTATTTTGACAGGTAGAATTCTAGCACTCCTCAACATTTGCCCTTCTTAGTTTTAGCTTCATGCTTTCTTTTTCTTATCTCCTTTACCAAGTTGTGGTTGGGGGATCTCAGCCCCTTCCTCAGGTATGAACACACTTACAGTGAAATCGCTTGTTTCTGTGCCGTATTGGTTTTTCACTACAAGGCTGTATTTCCCCGAGTCAACTGTACTGACAGAAGTGATGGTGAAACAGGCCTGTTTTCCAGCTTCAAATTTCAGGATGATGTGGGCATCTGCCACCAGAAGCTTCTCATTCTTCAGCCATGAAATCTCTGGGACAGGATTTCCCCAGACATTGCAGGTGAGGTTAAGTGCCTGCAGAAAACACACCAAAGGTCTATAAATAGTGGCTTTTATATATAGCAAAACAGATACATATACAAATCCAAAGTCAGAGTTATGAATTGTTTCTACAATCCTTCACTATTTTATAGATGTTCTCCCTTTCCAATGGTTGTGAGTTATCACAAACAGCACACTGATTTATTCATGCAAAACTAGATGTTAGGATTGCTTGAAAATGTGGCTGTATACAAATCAATAGTCTTTTTTTCTTTTTAAGGCTACTTCTATAATAAATGCCACAAAAATGATTGCAAATCAGTCTTCTAAATCCTAATAACATATCAGAATACAAGAAAACTGTGATTAAAGAAACTCTTATCAATTTTGCTGGAATGAGTGGTTTTATAAATTTTTATAAGCTGATTGCCTTTCTTTGATCTTTCATCTAATTGCCTTTTTTTGCTCTAAAATCAATACTTTTTTCAGGGACAGTTTCTAGCCTCCACGGCTGCTGTTGAAAGCTTAAGAACTATATGTGCCCGTGAGAGCAAAATATGGATCAAACAGGAAAGGAAATATTGTGATTACAATTTGTTAAATAGGAAAGTCTTCCAGCTGAAAGTTACTTCGGGGGGAGAAGACTATTACATGATAAAGTTTTCAACTCTCCTTTAATGCATCTCTTTTCTCTCCATCATTGCCACCGCATGAAGAGATTCTTGTCAAATATTTGGGCACAAGTATTTTAAGAATAACATCAATTTTAATACAACATACAATGAATCAATTTAAATCACAAATAAAAACACTAACGTTTAAATTCAAGTTAAAGAAGGAGTTTGTAGAATCTTTACCCTGGGGTTGTAGCTCAGCCAGGAAAACATTCAACATCCACCAAAGTACTGTAATTGATTGCTTAGCTGCTCTTGCCCCAAAGAAAATCATGGTGCCAATGGATTATTCAACCCTTTCTTCTAAATATATATGAAAAGGCAGGAAGAAGAAGAAGGAATCGCAAGAGGAAATGGCTGGGGTGTTAAGAGAAGGACAACAACAGGGGCAAGTGGTTGTTGTTGTTCATGTGTGAGACTCTTCGCGACCCCACGGACCACAGCACGCCAGGCCTCCCTGTCCTCGACTAGCTTCCAGAGTGGGAGACAAAAGAGGAGGACTGGAAAGCCAGAGGGCTCCTTGACCAGCCAGTAGGAAGAAACATCTCTGAGCTGGGGAGGAGCCACTGGGGGTCTGGGTGGGTATAAGAAGATCAAAAATAACAGCACCAAAGCCAGAAGAGAGAGTTGTGAGAGACTGGTCGGTGTGCAAGGGCTTGTTTACACATATGGCATCCATGTGGAACTTTTATAATCATTCCATACAATGACTATTGTCCGGTAAGCCCTTTCAGTGGAGCTATTTATTAGGGTGTTAGGGTGATTTATAGTTTTCTTTTTGGACTTTGAACTTGCATGTCGAAAACTGGCAGCTGACATAGTAAGACACTGCAAAATGGCTTACCGTGTGATAAAAGCTGCTTTATGTTCACTAATAGTATAAGCTAGAGTTCGAACAAATTAGTGCTTATGCTGGAAAATAATGACTGATGACCTTCTTATAAAATGGCTTTATTTGGGGTCAGAAACAGCTCCAAAATACTCAGTGGGTGTAGACAAAGGCAGACTTTCAACCTTCGTTTCTAACTGGCCAGGAAAAAAATGTGTTTCTAATTTGCTAACTGCATAAAAGCTCCCTGTCTATAGTCTAAAGCCAGGCTGGAGTGAATTTTTATTACCCACTTATAGAGTATTGAGAACACTGTTTCATTATGTAAGTGCTGCCATAACCAGAATAAGACTAGCAAGGCAATGCAATTGCATAAACCTACATATTCCTGACCGGGGGAAGAACATTGAATATACAGGTACATCAGCCTGTGTGAGAACAGAGCATTTGTCCCCTGTTCTGCTCCAGAATCATTATCAATGAACTGATGAGGGCACCCCAGGAGTGACTTTTTTTGTAAGATCAGAGCAGAAGAGCTGCAAAGATAGGGTTAACCCTTTCTTTCCATGCCATTTCTCTGCTTAAGTTGCCTCCAAAGCGGATATTACCTATCGTCAGGGGGAAAGGAAGGGACTAGACTTACCAGGTGTCCCTTATTATAAGAGACTTCCCGTATTTAAGATTTAAAAATCATGTCCCATATCAATGTTGAACGGGACTTAAAAAATCCCATTCTAAAATTCTGCTGCTGTTGCTGCTGCTTTGCCATGGCTAACTGCATACGTTTTATATTATTTCTGGTAACCATGGAGTGGTTTGATAGAAAGCAGTATCCCGATACCTGTGTGTTCCTTATTGTCATTTTTGAAAACCTGGCAAGTCTAGAAGTGACCCATATTTATCAAATTGATTCTATCAATTTAAGACAGGAAATAAAACATGATGCATGTTTTAAAAACTATTTCTTTTTAATTAGGTATATTCTCTGCCACTTGGGCCCAAAAATGTCTCTGGAAGCTGTCCCTAGCTTTGTGCATTTCTTCCATTTCTAATAGAAGCATTAGCGTAAAGGCAAAATCTAATCCATAGGTGGATATGTAACTAGATAGACATTCCATAATGTGCTTATTTGGGCATATTCTAAGCAATGACGGTTGCTTATGTTGCAAGAAGAACTAAAGTTACATGTTCAGCAGATTTTCTTCTGCTTTCCCTACAATGTGTCTTGCTGGATCTTAGTTTCAACTCTGTTTCTCACAGGTCAGCAATGGCAAAGATTTGGTGACAGGAAGTTTGTGTTTATAGACCTTATGTAAGTAGACAGAAGGCAAAGGGAAGTACGAGAGACATCACTTGAAGATAAGTAAATTATTTCTTTCAGGGCAATTGAAGGGTAAATCTTCTGCTGCAGTCACAGACCCCAGCATATATTTTGTACTTATGACCATAGATTTAAGTTATTACTATAAAGTGTACTGAACTGTGTTTTATCTTTCCACTAATGTGATAAATTGTTATTTATATGAATGAGCATTGTGAACTAGGCTAGAAGTAGGCAATTGTATAATGATAGCCTGAGTTAATGTGTGATCATGGAAACAAAAATCTTAGCTAAAAATGAGCATTAATTATTTTTTGACATTCAAGTAATTGGATCATCAGGAACTCTACTCTATCCTCAGTGACTACATACTTTTTTTTTGTCATGAAACTTTCCAAAACAGTCAAAGCCAAATTCTGATGTCAACAATTCTGGTGAATGAAATTAAAATTCATATGAGAATACTGATTTTTCCTGAGTCATTAGCTCCATCACAGTGTTGGTAAAATAATTTCTTCCTGTATGTATGCACAGAATGAAACTGGGCTTAATTTTCAGTTACTGAGCTGGATAACCATCAGTTTTATGCCGTTTACATGCATACATGTCTTAAGCATACAGTACTACCTTGGAAGTAAAAATGGAACACACTTCCAAGTGAATATATTTAGGCCTAAATATATATTTAGCCTCAATATTGGGCTAAGACCAATTCTGTACATAGTTAGTTGGGATCAAATCACATGATAAAGCATATTACTTCTGCTGCTTTCCGCGAGTGTGCTGTGTATCAGCTTTAACTGCTAGACTACAGTTAATTTTTTTTTAGGTTGCATCTCAAGCAAACATCTCAAGATTTGTGACATCACTTAGTTTAAATGTGTGGCTAATTAGCAAGGAAAGAGTTCAAACTAATATAATGATGAACTTATCCATAAAGTATGGTTTTTTCCTATGGAGTTAATTCATAAGCTTGGAGGCCTAATACAGAGATACAACTTTGTGTTTGACAGTAGCCTGAATCTTGGCTGGCACCCTCATTGCTATTTCATATCCTGCATAATAACAAATGTGCCCTAGATGTATAAAGCCAGCCTGTTTAGCACACTCAAACTCTGTTATCTACATAAAGGATAAGTGAAGAATGATCTCTCTCTATAAAAATGAGAGCCTAAGGAAAGGTACAATCCTAACCAATTTTTCAGCACTGAAAATTTTTTGCCTTTTGGGCATGTGCTGCATTTTGCATTGGAGCATTTATTCCCTTATCTTGGAGCTGCATTGCTCTTACCCCGGTGCTAGAAAGTTGGTTAGGATGGCAGCCTAATTCACATTGTTTGCTGGTTTGCAGGGAATAGCTGGCTTAAAGAAACATTTCTGGTTTTTTGCCATACCTTGCCTTCTTGGATAGTGACAACATCGGGTAGACCTCCAAGCACTCGGGCACGATCTAAAAATACAATTAACATTTTTACTTTTATTATTTGCAAAATATGCTCCACCCAAGGTTTCATTTCTCCTCTGGTGCCTTTCTGTTGTCCTCTTTTCACAGAAGCTGCTAGTGAGGCATGCAAACCGAGAATGATTAGTCAACATTTCTGCACCCACTCTACTTGAAGTTAAAGGTAAATGTCAAATATTCTATGAATGCAACATCATTCATCTCTGGTTCCCAATTCATCTGTCTGCTCCATTGATGCATAAAAACTGAAGCAAGATATATGCATTGCAAGACAAAAATAAGATGATTTTGATTCTGTGCTTTTAAATTTGACAGCTGACAACACTATTCAAGGCTGGACTCACAAGACTATATTAGGCTATGTAAGTCTAGATTCGCCACAGTTCTAGAAGTAAAAGCTATTTGAAAGGTCATTGTTCATATTGGCCTTCTTGAGAAAGAACTACACTTTTGGATAAAAAGCAACAGCAACTAGTTCTCCATCTTAGTGCATCTTAGTCCATGTTCTATGATCACAGTGCCATACCTATCGTCACCCCCAATCCATATCACTTTCTGCCACTTGGGGTGCTGGAGGAATGCATAACATTGTGACATCAGCACATGGGTAAGTTGTACTATGCATTACATAGGAACATAGGAACAGCCCTGCTGGATCAGGCCAAGGCCCATCTAGTCCAGCCTCCTGAATCTCACCGTGGCCTACCAGATGCCTCAGGGAGCACATGAGGGCACAATCCTAACCAAATTTCCAGCACCAGGGTAACGGCAATGCAGCTCCGAGGTAGTGGAAAAAATATTCCCTACCTTGAGGAGGCCTCTGTGACTACTGCACCACTGCAGAATGCAGAACATGCCCCATTGGCACAGCTATGTCGGTGCTGGAAAGTTGGTTAGGATTGCGCCCTGAGACAGCAAGATACTTGCATCTTGCTCCACTCACCTGCATCTGGCTTTCTGAGTAACCTATTACCCTTGCACCCCACCCCAGTGAAGACACCAGACTAATGGTTGGGTTTAGTTTTATTAAACACAAATAACCATTTAAAAAAACCCATAAAACCTACTAGACACACAGTCCCGCTCTCATCAGTCTGGGGTAGGCAAAACACAAACACACACACACACACACACACACACACACTGCCATCCACAGCCAATTCGGATGGCAGAAAAAAAATTCCAACCCGGTCCTCATAATGAGCAACCAGCTTATCTCAGACTATATATGCCCATCATGGCTTGTAACCTGTGATGGAGTTTTCATCCATACATCTATCCAATCCCTTTTTAAAATCATCTAGGCCAGATGCCATCACCACATCCTGAGGCAAGGAGTTCTACAGACTAATTACACGCTAGGTAAGGAAATATTTTCTTTTATTTGTTCTAATTCTCCTGACTCTCAATTTTAGTGGCTGTCCCCTGGTTAAGATGTTGTGTGAGAGGGAAAAGAGTTCCCCCTATCCACAACATCCATCCCCTGAATAATTTTATGCGTCTCAATCCTATCCCCCCTCAATCCCCTTTTTTCTAGACTGAATTTTTTATTTAAACAAGCCTTCAATTGCTGACAGGCTGGCTGGCATTTTACATTCTTCATCTTTACGTTTTAAATTTTATCAAATTGTGGGATCCACGGGGCTTGCTTGTTTTAAATTTTAACTGTGTTAAATGTGTTTTAATATTGTTTTTAACATTGTTTTAATTGCTAAACATTGTGGTTTTAATGTGTTGGTTTTAATGTTGTAAGCCGCCTTGGGTGCCCATGGGGCAGAAAGGCGGGATAAAAGTTAATTAAATAAAAATAAATAAATAAATTTCAAAGGAAAGGGGAAAGAATATGATACTGCCTTCAAGGACTGCCAATTTAATGTTCGCCATAACTAGAGTGTGTGTTTTTGGTTATATTGTCTTCCAAAATTTCTTGATTAAAATAGCAAATTGTGGTGTTATGTGTTTTTATTCTACATTCTCATTTTTATTAATTTTAAATGCTTTTTACTAGATAGATGATATAAGTGATATAGTATCAGCAGATGCAGCCACTATATTTTATAGTGTATGTATTGCATGTATTATTTTTAATTGGAAAAGTAACCTATTTTAATTTCTGGAAACACCAAAATGCTATGTTTTGTGTTTTTATTTCAATATTTTAACCCCCAAAAGGTGGTGCTTTGTGTTTTTATGCGATGTTTAAATCATCCCTAACCATAACATGTAATTCTCACTTGGTCTCAGAGTAGAATAATTTTCAACATATGCACAGCTTCTCCACTAACAAACTGTAATTACTATAAAAATATTGTTATAGTCCTCGTGCTATTCCGTTTGGTGACTGGCCATTAATAATGCCTAATAATGGGCAAAAGATCAGCCAGGAATGCTGGCTGCAGACCTCTCTTCTGCATCAGTGAGGGATAAAGGAAACATATTTCCAGACTGAATCTGACCCAGAAAAGACAATGTGAGCTTCTTGCTGATAGTTGGCAAGAAGCAGTGTTTGTGGGGCTTCTAAGCTAGTTCCACCTGTCTGGACACCTGCTTTCCCACCTTCTCCAGTCTGTCAGTATATTTGTAAACAGGTATTCCACATTCTTACACCACAACAAAATTAGCCTTGTAAAAGTCTGTGTTGAAATTTCCTACCATTCAGGGAAATTGGAAACATGAACTACTATATTCTGCTGATAGGATATACAGCAAGACAAGAGAGAGTGCACTTACTTTTCTCTGCAATAGCAGCTGCTCTGTAATTGAAAAAGACAAAAAAAATACTCACTATTATTTCATGCTAAGGTATGCAATTAAAACGCAGTTGCTCTTTGTGCATGTCTTTAATTCATTGGTGAAAACTCTTCCTGTATAATGCATCGTTCTGATGATGTAATTTTTAAAAATCTAAATGTTAGCATCAAATTCTAGTCAAGATAAAAATGAATGCAGAAACTACCCTTGATTTCAATAGGGGAGAGAATTGCATGCTATGCTTTTAATAATGGAATAACTTCCTGGAACAAAAGCCTGGTTATTTAAACAGCAACTTTCATGAATAACTTCCATGAATTCCAGGATGCTGGCTGCATTGGGATAGACAACACCTGGTGGACTGAGTTACCTTCACAGAACAATTATTGAAAAAAACCCCATTGAAAAATGGTGGTATAGATTCAGAGCACAATCCTAAATTGTGCTGGATTGGCAAGGCCTGAGGGCCTGCACTGGGGAGCCTCCCTGGGGCAAGGGCACATTTGTCCCCTTTTCCCAGGGGAGGCTCTGGCCGCCCCATAGGGTTCCTCGGATCTGCGGCTGCTGTATAGTAGGCACAAATCAGAGGAAGCCGTGCAGCCCGAATCGGAGCCACACGGCCAAAAGACGGACCCAGACCACGATCCCACCCCCGCCTCCCTCCTTGGGCCAGCAGGCCCACTGGCCCACCCATCCCCCACCTGCCCTCCCAAAACCACCCTTGGGCCAGCTAGGCTCTGAGCGCAATCCTAACCTGGAGTGAGGCTGGCACAGGTAGGCCAGAAAAGTTTGGCTGGCAGAAGGGCCACCATAAAGTGCATTTGGACCACTCTCAGAATCAGGGAGGGTGGAACACGTCTGTGTGCCGGCCTCTCTGACTCCAAGAGTGATCCAAACATACTTTATGGTGGCCCTTGTTTCGGCCAAACTTTGATGGCCTAACGTGTGCTGGCCTAAATCCAAGTTAGGATTGCGCTCTCAGTTGGCGCAACGGTGGCTCACCGCCAATTCTCTTGGGCCAATACTACTGGTAGTGGTGGCCCGAGAGCTCTAGCATCGGCACTAGTGACATTATGTCACCGCAACATAGGGCATAGGATTGCGCCCTCACTCACCTATGTAAACCACTACCTGGGGCATTTGCTTTGGCATCGTAGGTAGGTAGGTAAATAAAGAAATGAATGAAACTTACTTTAACCTCTGGAATTCAGCAAAGGCTTCATCAAATGCTTAAAAAGAATAGAGTAGTATTAATATTAGTGTGTATATAGACAATTTGTTGTATTCTTTCTGTTTTAGTTATGCATGGATTTGAAACAGATGAAAGCATTTCTGAAAACAAAGTGTTGAAAACAGAAAATTGCTCAATATTAACAGTCTGATCTGTAACAGTAACATCTCACTTTGGATAAGGTCATTCTATAATACAACCTAAGGAATATCTTTGTTTCCTCTCTAATCAGGTAGAAATATAGAACAAGACATCACTGGAGTTTGGGGTGACTGAAAGAAAAGTGGGACAAAGTAGCTTGGCTTAATGGTGGTATAAAGGAGTCAGAAGTCTCTTTCATTAGAAGAAGAAGAAGAAATGTTCCTCCTGAAACTGGGCAAATTCAAAGGAGAACATAACTTTTGCTGTCTAATAAAACCTAAACCCATTGACTAGGAATGAGCCCCGCTGAGCTCAATGGAATTTGTTTTCTAAGTAAATATTCTCAGCATGCACTGCAAAACTGCAAATGTATGCACATTAAACATCCTATTAAACAATGAAAATTGCTTCTTGGTAAATACGTATGGGATTGGGCTGCAAAGTGTGCCCAGGTTATCATTATTTCAAATATTGGGATCAATTAATACAGAGTGAAGAACTCTGTATTAATTAATGAAGAGGTCAGAAATATTGAGTTCTTCACATTGTGCTGGTTCATACAACTGATAGAAATGAGGTAACGAGGGCCGGACTATCTGCATGACTGATTCCTTGTGGGGTAAAAGCACAAACCCTTATGAAAACCCTCTTTCAAAATCACACAACCTGTAGAATGGGGAAGCTGCTGAAAGCAAAATGGAGAATCAAGATGGCCTATGGAAATGTTGTGCATTTCCAGGCTGCTGCAGCAAATGGGCTGCAGTGTGGTGCACAAAGGTGGCTTCCAGCAGCCTCCAGCAGCACTGATAATTTGGCGGCAGAGGCATGGATAGGGAGGATGGTAGGGGGAGTTTGGGGGAAGATTGGGGGAGGGCAGCATGAAGGGAGGAGGTGGGAGGGGGTGATCCGTACCCAGATCTTATCCTTTCCCAAGCTACACTGCCCCTTTTCTGTCCTCTTACATAATGCAGAATGGCTGGCTATGTCTGAGAAAACCAACAGGCGATCAGGCAGCTTATTGCGCAGCCTTACCTAGTGTGGCTGTCTAATTTCCCCACAGCACAGCTGCAATGGTGCCAATTAAGGGGGATAGGATTGGGTAGTCAGAATAATAATACCAGAAGATTAAAGGTCATGTAACCAGGGCTCATAATGACTTTTCAGTTTCTTCATTAACAGATACACTGGTGGGCTGATACAGATAATTAATCTATTTACCTTGTCCAGAAAGATCCACCATTTTTGTGTGTCCAGTTTTGCCATCGAAGAGTTCCAGTATATATTTCCCCTTGTCGTTGGGTGTTGGTTCATTGATTTGTAGCCAGATTTGTTCCCCAGTGACACCAGTCTTAACTCTTTCTGTATATTTAATTTTGGCTCCACTGAAAAAGAAGATATAGCAACATGATTTTGATAAAACCAACGCTACTGGATGATGTGGGCCCTTCGTTGACACATGTGCTGGCAAGTCTAGTAAATAATTGAATTTATTCATTTCTTATTGATGCTTTTTACAGACACATTCTTGCTAAGCCAGCCTAACTGTAGGTCAAGACACAAAACAAGTTTAAGCAACTTCTAGTACAGCTAATGATCTGTCAAAACAACAGTTCCATTTTAGTTTTATTTTCTTTCACCAAGAGACAATGCCATGTGCTTCAAAGGAGTTTTTCCCAAGACTGTTTCAAAAGATTGCTTTAAGCCTAGAGCAGCCCTACTTGTCAAATTTCGGCACAGTTTATTCTCTCATTGGACAATGCACACCAAATCAAGAGTGATGATTAAAAGGCTGGCTTTTAGACTATGACAGTAGAATTGACTGTGCGTAAACTGTAGGTTGCATAAAGGCTTCTAGCAATAAAGTCTCTGCCAGATTTCCCCCTTTCTGTGTGTCATGTGACGGAAGCTTGCAGCAGGGTTATGATGGACATTTAGTGCCTTCTAGGCTGAGAGCTTCTGGCAGGAGAACAGCATGGTGCAGATCCTGAACAGCAGTTGCTTATCAGCACAAAGTAATACTGAGGTCCAAAGGCATAGGGCACAATCCTAACCAACTTTCCAGCACTGACACAGCTGTGCCAATGGGGCATGTGCTGCATCTTGCAGTAGAGCAGTGGTCACAAAGGCCTCCTCAAGGTATGGGAATGCTTGTTTCCTTACCTTGGAGCTGCATTGCCTTTACCCCAGTGCTGGAAAGTTGGTTAGGACTGTGCCCATAATCTCTTAATTGTTATTTTAAAAGCTCTGGCGCTTTTCATAGTAGTGCTACTCTGCCCCATGAAACGGCAATTTCTGACTATCTTAACTTTTTGTTTTAAAACCTGTGGTCAGCAGGAGAACTGCCAGGTGATCTGATGTTATTTTCTCCTTCTTGCACCTTGAGATGAGTGTGTGGGGGTGGGGTGAATGAACAATATCTTGATTTAGGTGTGTTTTCTCTGACACATTTGCTGTTCTTTGGTATACAGCATTACCCTCCTTCAACATAATTTGACAAAGTACCAAAATATATGAGCAAATTTGTTTATAAACCTGCCCCTCTTTGGCAGACGGGCACAACATGAAAGAAGGATGCTGATACCAGTCTCATTTATTTGGGACATGGCTCTGAAGCTCGAGGAAGGGAGGGAGTGCATCCCCTTCTGTGTGTGAGTTGATACGCACACACTAGTTGGATCTGACTCAGCCTTTGTGCAAGGACAGATAAATCACTACATATCGTACAGCCAAAGGAGAGAACCCAGGCTGCATCTGGGACTGAGGCTACATCTGGGACTGAGGATTCGGTGAATCACAGAATACTGTATATTTGTAAAAAAAAAACACACATTGAAAAAATGATGGTTTAGACTAGCCTGCTTATGTAAGCTGCCTTGGGCATTTGAATAGTCATGGGAAAGGTGGGGTATAAATTTTTCAAATAAATGAATGAATGAATGAAATCTGAGCCACAGGTACATCAAATGAGTGGCTGAATTGAGCCAATTCAAAACCAGCCTGGATATATGCATCAGTGTAGAAATGACCCAACTTTAAACCTGCATGGAATGTTCCTGCTGAATGCTGTGTCGATTGGTAAGAGTACATTCACTTACTTGTGTTCCCAGCTTACTCGTAGATCTTCCAAATAGTAGTTAACAAAGGTATATAATCTGATACCCTCTTCTGTGCTCTGGATTTTCAGTTCTGTTGCAGACAGAGCTGAAAACACAACACATGTTTTTTGTAGCCTTCCATTCATTCATACAGTGGCACAAATGAGTTATTCATCAGGAGGGGGAATTAAATACTCACCAATCACTTTGCATACTTCCGTCATCAAATCTGCAAAAGCTGTGGAAACAAATCCAGAGACTGAGACTCACTGTTCCCAGATCAAATATTCCTGGTTATGACTGAATATTGCCCTAGAGTTCCCTGGCTAATCTGAAGCATTCCAGCAAATGGATTCTTGGAGGAAATCTAAAAACCCTTAAAATGTAATGCAAAAAGGATTATCATGGAGTTTATGTGTGCCCTCTCTGGTTTTAATTTCTGTGTGCTGCCAAAACCAAAAGAGAACCAAACAGCCAAGAGAAACAATGAGTATATCCATGTATAGCACAGATAGAATTGGAAATCTGTGCATTCTATGTACAGTGAATTATGTTAAGGAACTGATTATGGAATCTTTTGTTTGAAAAGCTGAAGCCTTCTTTAGGGCTGCAAAACAATCCAAGAGCACAACTGACTGCACTAGAGCAACCAACCCTGTAATATTTCACAGGACACTGAATTACAATTCTTAGATTGTGTGCTGAGCTTGCTAATTGAATTTTCCAATCTATAATGTTGAATCTGAGAATCCTCTTATGATTTCACTTCATGGGTTGCATGATATTGCAATGCATTCTGGGGCACACCTGGGAGAAGGAAGGAACCACTGTGCGACCTGGAAGTTGGCCTTTCTGTGCTAAAAAAAGGTTTTCCGGCTTAGAAATGGTGCAGTTTGGTCACAAAAAGGTAGAAAAACTAATTTTCACACCTTTATTTGTTTTTATAGGCTTTTAAACTTGGACCCCAGTATCCACTGGCATCTGCAGTGAGTCAAATCCACGGATGCCGGATTTGCAGATAACAGGGTCTGTGTATATACGTATTTGGGAGAATGCCAAACAACGCATTGGGACTTATACTTCCATGTCAACAGTCACGGGACTGGGCTGCACATTGTCAGCATGGCACTCTTACCTCCCTCCACCAGCTTCAATATGCTCTTGTCCTTTCCTCTGTCATCTTTCAATATTACTTCATAAATGCCAGCATCTTTCTTAGAAAACTGAAGAAAAAAATATTAGTTACTAAAACTACGAAAAAACATTCTGGACACTCCGTATGGGGCAGCCCAATCCTAACCTGTGTGGGAGAAGGCCGGCCAGCTGACCTGCGCTCAGTGGTGTTATGCTGCCGGAACGCTGGGCGGGACATCCGGGTGATCGACAGCCCGCCCATTGCCTTCTGGAGCATTACGCCGTTTGCGTAACCAATTACGCCGCTTGCATACGTTACACAAACGGCGGAACGCTGCGGAACGCGACGGGCAGGCTGTCGATCACCCGGATGTCCCGCCCAGCGTTCCAGCAGCATAACACTGCTGCCTGCGCTGCATGCCACACAGGGTAGGCAGCAGCAGAAGCTCACCAAGGGGGAAGGGGATGTTTGTCCCCTTACCCCAGGGTGAGTTCCAGGCAGCCATATAGGGCTGCTTGGATCCGTGCCAGTGAAATCGTTTAGCACAAAACTAAGCACCCAGATCGGGCCCACGTGGCCCAGGGATGGAGGTTAGGATCTGGCTGAATGGCTGTATCCTGGCACCACCTATCTCTCCAGGCTGGCCTGCCCACTGGCCTGTCCTCCTTCCACACTTCCCACCTTCCTCAAGCCCCCACACTGGCCAAGTTCGGCCAGAGTGAGAGCTCCTTACCTGGGTGGCTCCACGGCTTAGCTGGGATGGCGCGAGTCCCTGCACTGGCCCAGAGCCCCTTACGCAGTTGCAGATGTGCCTTATGGCACGCTTATAACATTGCTGGACTGATGCAAATGACATGCGTCGGCCCAGCGCAACTCTTGGATTGCGCTCTGAGTTATGGGGACTGCAGAAAAGAATTGTGGAAGAAATAGAAAGACACCATTCTAGGAGTCCTGTTTGTCCAGTTTTATTTCTATGCCACTGAAAAAGATCCTTTTTATTTTGTTTCATTGACAACAACCCAGTGAAGCGAGTTAGGATGAAGTAGTGAGGGTGGCCCTACACAGTTTCCTGTATGCCATTTAAAAATCTGTCACATCTCAAGGTGGAAAGGGTCACTCACCTCTGTTATCAGCAGAGTACATACACCATCCTGAAAGTCGTGCTTTTCATCAACCATTATCTCTCTTTCATCTTTGTACCAAACAATGTGTGTTTCCTTCTTAATATTAGCCACCTAAAATGAAAGAAAGGTACGCTAAGGTGGTCTTCTTACTTGTAGAAGTGTAATTATCTACAGCTCTGTCAGATACTTAATCTGTAATTATCTACAGCTCTGGATAGCAAAGTCCCTTTAAACTGTGCACGAGGTGGAGAAGGATGGTTCAGGTCAATTGCTCACTCGATCTCTGACCTGTTTGTCAAGGATATACCATCAGTTTGTTTCATCATAAGGCGTAATAAAGTCACCATACTGAGGTTAAGCCTTACTTAACCCTTTAAGGGTATGTTCTTCTTTCCTCTATTCCATCTCCACTTTGAAGAGATGCAATGCATCTCCAAGAAGGGACTAACATTTTGAAAAACATTTCTTACAGTCCAGTCTTAACTAAATTCCTGCACGGTGATACTGTGGCATCAGCATGGGTTTCACTGTATCCCATGGGATTTTTGGCCACTGGAGGTCTCCTTGGGATAAGGGGACATTTATCCCCTTGCCCTGAGGTAAGCCCCTGCAGCCAATGGGTCACCTTCAATCTGAGCTAGCGATATTGCTAGAGCAAGTCCACATTGATCCATCAGGTGGATCAGGCCTGGGAACAGCTGCTGAACCTGCCTCCTCCTGGGCCTGATCCATCCATTCCTGCTCCCCATCTCCTCCCCATCCCGCCATCCCCCGTTCTGCCCACTGCCTGGGATTGCCTGTCCCGGCAGGCTTTTGTTGCTCTGCGGGCATACACAGGAAGGCTCCATCCTTTGCATTGGTGCACCAGCTTCCGGCGCTGCTGCAAAGCATTTTAAAGCACTTTTGCAGCAGCCAGTGCGACAGAACATGCATTCTGTCAGCACTGCCCTTCAATATGATTGCACCATTAATCTGTAATTGTGATGATTAGAAACAACAGGAATGCAAGAAAAGACATATCATTGAGCCTCATATGTACCTATTGTAAATGCAAGCTGATCACTAATATGCCGTATAGCTGCTTTTGACGTCTCTGTTACACATTGCTAAAAATGCAGGTGCTTACCTTACATTTCAATAACACATTGCATTCAGGGGTTACTTCCCATCCAAGATACTCAACAAAATGTGGACCTGTTTGAAGTAATTTCAGAATTAATCTCCTAAAAAATGATAAACTGATAAACTCAAATACGTCGTCATCTCTATTTCACAAATATATTTATATCCTCTAGATTGTTGTTTGTGAAAAGAAATAGGTTATCATTAAACCCAAAATAGACACAGCTAAATAAAACCAAGTGATAGGTTTCCACGGAGCTCTGCAATTTGTATAATGGTACCTTGTTTCCTGAACCATTCCTGCCTCTGGAATTCTGCTTCTTTCTGTACTTTCTGGAACACTAAGAATTAAAAATAAATAAATCACAATGTAGCCACCTATAAAACACTGTTGCATATTTTGTACAAAGTCAAAATATACACTCCAGATCCACCAAGAAGATCCTCACGTAGCCCAATCCTAAGCAGCGTTGGCATAGCAAGGCCGGCGCATCAGGGCTGTATCCTAAGCCCAGTAGGAGGTGGCTGCGGCGCAGCGCAGGGCAAGGGGAGGTTTTCCCCTTGCACCTGGGTAAGCCCCAGCCAGCCTTATGGGAATGCTTCAATCTGCACCTTCTGATTTGCAGGCGCAGGTGAAGGTACGTAGCAGTGGCCCGAATCAGAGCCACCCTAGCAGGGGACGGGGTTTAGGATTTGGCGCAATGACCATTGTCCGTTGCCACCCCTGTCACCGCCCACTGCACAGCCCCATTACGCCCCTAGCACACCTCTGGAATGCCCTCTGCTATGTCCTGTGCTGAACGAGCACCCCCAGCACTTGACCGGTGCACAACTGGCACCGCTGATGGGTGCAGCAGTGCCTGAGCGCTGGCACTGCTACTTCTGCTGCTCCAGTGCCCTCCTCGCTAGTGCAAACATGCCTGATGGTATGTTTGCAACATCACTGGATCGACGCAAGAGCGCTGCACCAGTGGAACGCCAGTATAGGGTTGCACTCTTAAGCGGACTTCTGCACACGCACCATTGGTGGATTATGAACTAGACACACATTCAGGTATGTGGGTTGGCTGGAAGGGTGGAAAAAGGTAGCAATGGGGCCAGGGAATAGGTAGATTGGGTCTGGGAGTGGGGCAGTTTTGGCAGTAGCAGCAGCCGAACCTTAGCCCCTTCCCAAATCCAATCCCACTGCGCAAATTCATCCTACTTTCTAGTTCAAAAAATAAATTTCAAAAGCTCTTACCATCACCAATAAGAACAAGACTGGATTGGCTGGTTGCTTTTCCATCCTGAAGTTGAAAGGTAAAAGTGCCTTCATCCTCATCTTGAAGTCGATCCATGAACATTTCAACCATACCAGTATTACGGTCAACCTTCATTTTATATTTCTTCAGAAGGAATCATGAAAGGGAGCAGAAAACCCTTCTGTCAATGTCCCAAAATGTAACAATATTTTCAAAGCCTCCTAATACTTTGATGACAGGTTAGAAGCTATCACACAATGTATACAGACATACAAAAATGTTAGCACACTGTTTTGCACGCATGCAACCTTTTCCCCCAAATTGGGCACAAGGGAAAAATATATACTTTTCTGGTTTTCATCAAATCTGGGTTTGCACAACAGTAAGTGACTTGCCTTTGTGTTCATCATGAAGCCAACTATCCCAACTACAGCAGGCTCTCCTTATCCGCTATCTCAGCATCCATGGATCTGAACACCCACAGATGGGAAGCCTGTGGCTAGAGGGCTTCAGAAGACCTCTCGGAAGTGACTGGGAGGTTTCTAAGGTGCAGGGAGACTGTGTGTGGCCTCCCTGAGCCCCAGAAGACCTCCAGGAAGCCACTTCTGGTTCACCAGTGCAAATCGCAAGTGGCTTCCAGTCACATCTGGGAGACTTCTGAGGAGGTCAGGAGGCCGCATGCGACATCCAGAGGGCCCGGCACAGTCCCCAAGTAAGTAATTGCAGCATTGCACAGGGCCCTGCAGATTTAATTATCCACAGAATTCAGTATCCGTGGTGGGTCCTGGAACAGATCTGCCATGGATACAGAGAGCCCACTGTACTTAGAGAAGTTTTTAAAGCATAAACATGTTAACAGCCACATCCCTCCACTAAACAAACATTTGAATAGATACAGGGCATACAGCCGACCTGAAACATGGGGGGGGGGAGAGGACTGGAAGACACAGAGGCGGATCTACAGGGAGGGCAAAGCTCTAAGTGTTGCAAGAAGCCTTACCCTGTCATGTAAATCCCTCCTCTCCCTTGCTGCTGTACCCAGTAAGCAACGCCAAGATGTTGCTGTTCCCTGTGAAGATTGGCTAAAACGGTGCAGGAGAGGAGTGATTTCCACTGCAAGGTAAGGCTTCTTGCAAAACTTAGAGCTTTGCCCTCCCTTAGATCTGCCTCTGGGAAGACACACTCCTAATTGGATCTAGAATCACATTGCCTTGAAATAGCAGTAACTACTCCCTTTCATACCATAAGCAACCATTAGCTTACCTCTCCATTAAAAATTTCCTTGTCATTAAACACGTAGTTGACTTTAGCACTGCCAGAGAGTTTCTCAGCCTGCAGCCAGAATCGCACCTGTCCCTTCTCCAGAATTTCAACTGCCAATTCAGACTTAAGGGGAATCGCTGCAAAAAGAAAGGCATTAAAAACTTCACTTGAGTATGGTTTGGACAGTGAAATTATTTCTACAGTCAGTTGATATATAAGATAAAACTCTACTACGCCTCTCTCCTCCTAAGAGGACCTGAATTGGCCATGTGCTAAAGTTTTATCAGCAGATGGCTCCTAAAATAATAAGAAAACATATACAGACCTAATATGTGATAGGCCAAATTTCAGGCATGTTTTGGATACTGAAACATTTGGACATTTAGAATCCAAACATTTTGATAATACAGATGCTTGTGTTATTTGTCTATACTGTAATATGTTTACAGGTACAAAATGCTGTCTTTACTATTTTCAGTAGTATCCCAATGGGGGGAGGACCACTAGGTTTTGCAAGGCGCTTTACCTTGCCATGTAAATTGCTTGTCTCCCTTGCCACTGAAGCCAGTAAGCAACACTGAGGAACACAGTAATCAACAATGGGGAAGGAGAGGAACAATTTACATGGCAAGGTAAGGCGCCTTGCAAAACATAGCACTCTGCCCCCCTGAAGGGACGCTATTATTTTCCCTCCAAGTAAACTCGCAGTTTGTTTGATTTGCAATCTTCATTCTGTTTCTAGGCAGTTTGTACTCTACAGAATACAGATTTGCTCTCTGTGTTAACACTGATTATAGTTTCCTTTTTTCTTCCCACAATAATAATGTTCCTGAATTCTCCTATACAACATAAACCCTTCATCACAACTATGTATATTATTCAGAGTCCAGTAAGATCTTATAGTCTGTTTAAGATTAGATCATAAAGGAACTTCAGGCTGGAACTAAATTGCAACCCATTCCCAACATACAGACATCAGTTGCTTTCTATTTCCTTCTTGCAACAAAATATATTTCATTCATAGTTAAATACATTATGGCATACAAAGTGCAGCCAGTGTGAAACTCGATATATGACATTATTGCAAGTTTCAGGTGGGATACATGAAGTGTTTTATCCTGCAGAAGTAGAACAAAGTGAACGGATGAAGTTCCCAAATTTAGATTCCACTCAGCAGCATATCTCCTTGGAAACTGCAAAGCACAGGCTGGGAAATCTGCCATAGCCCTGCTGTTAAAACATTCAAGAGATTCGGGAAGTAGGGCATTGGCAGAACATTATTTCACATTTGTTTGTTCTTCCTTGTGATCCTTTAGAACTGGACAGGAACCCAAAAAGTTACTGCATCTTAATTTCTGGTGTGGCCTTGAATAAGAATAACCCTATAAATAGAGTCCATGAGACAAAAAGGGAAACAAGGACACTGCCATAAGAGAAAGCAAGAAATTCTCTGCTCTTACTTTCTTGATCATTGTGAAATGCCCCTGACAGCTCAATCCTAGCGTGCTCCTTGTGTTGATGCGACGTAATAGCGCTGACGCAAGGGGTGGAGCACCGGTGCGTGGGCACCGAGCAGCACCCCCACGTTGGCACTCCATCTCTGAAGCCGATGGCACTCCACCTCTGAAGCAGCATTGGCTTCAGAGCGCCAATGATGAGACTCCTTTGCACTGACCGAAGATGGTTAGTGCAAGGGATTCTCCGTCCCGTATCAGGACAGGGATTGGTGGGAGGGGGAGGCAGGACTTGGGCGGGACCTGGCCGAGCTTGGGCAGTGGCTGTACAGCCCCAATTCAGGCCGCACGGTCTCCTCGGATCTGCGCCCACTCTTTAGCGGGCACAGATCCAAGGAGCACATAGGGGAGGCTGGAGTCCTAAGTAGCACTGGGTATGGTGCTGGCCCGTTGGCCTCGCCAGTCTGATGCTTCTTAGGATTGCGCCCTGAGAAAAAAAGCTGAGTTGTTATCATATCTGAATAGGAATAGGAGGAGATAGTTCTAAGACCTTACATAATTTCTAAACCCAATCATGAATTAATGCTATGTGTGCCAGTGATGATATCAGCACATGGGTGTATAATAAGACATTGTGTTGTGCTCCTTTTGTCTTACTGTCAAGTCTTTGGCAATTTTAGGCTTTTGTATGTAATTAGCTGTGAATATTTTAGCCTAAAATAGGACAGAAAGAAGCAAAAGGCCCAAAGGCTAGGATGGAAAGAATTAGAACAAGCCATTCAGTTGTGAGGGAAAATCTTCATGGCGCTTCTTCCACTTTAAACTGGAAATATGGACCCATTCCCCTTTCCCGCCACCACAAATGTACGCATGAAGAAGCTTCCTGGAACTTCATTCCAGTGAAATTTACATTGACCACTCTAGTGTCTCCTTCTGCAAAGCATGCATTCAGATTCGGTTTACAGGTCCATTTGTTGGGTAAATTTAATCCCTCTGAAGAAGCCTCAAGTGAACCAGATTATTCATTATGACATTTTAAAGATTTTATTCCACAACTGTTCCCAAAGATATAACTTCAGAAAAGCCCCGGCTATTTGGTGCCAGCAACATGGCACCATCAGCAGGGCCCCACTGGATGGGGGGCAGAATGGCTCATTACATTACCCCGGAGCTGCCACTTGAGAACTCCTAAGACACCATTAGTAGATGTCTCTTCTAAGACATTCCAGACATGCCAATATATATCCTCTTCCCACTAAACGTATTTGTTAATACTTACTTGGAAATTTGTGCTCGTGACTGAGTGCTAGCAAACGCTTCATTTCTGCAAAATAATTCAAGAAAAAGAATGAGAGAAGCCAAACGTATTCTGTTTTACATTTATATATCATATTATCCTTCATGGTCTTCTGTTCATATTGCAGAATCTCTTAGGGCACAATTCTAATCAACTTTCCAGCACTGATATAGCTGTGCCAATGGGGCATGTGCTGCATCCTGCAGTTGGAGGTAGTCATGGAAGCTTCCTCAAGGTAAGAGAATATTTGTTCCCTTCCCTCAAAGCTGCATTGGCCTTACTCCGCTATTGGAAATTTGGGTTGTGCCCTTAATTGTACATGAAATAAATAGAAAAAAGGAACACTTGACTTGCACTCAGAAGAATCTTAATACTCACCTTCCTCATCTATTGTATAGCTTGATGAGACACCATCTGTGTCTGTGACAACACAGGAGTAAATGCCCAAATCTTCTTCATTGAGATCTTTAAAGATAGCTTTTGACCTTTAAGATAGAAACAGAGCTTGGATTAAACAACAGAGATGACCCCAAAACAAATATCAGAGAATGCCCCCATACATGTCTAATAGCTGGTACTATTAGATCAGGGGTGCACTGCTAAGCTCAGCATTATAGTAGATTCCAATTGTTCTGAGAGAATATGCCAAGTAGTCACAATACAATCTGCTATAGCAGTGGTTCCTAAACTGTGGGGCGCGATGTGATTTTGGGGGGTTGCTAAAGGGTGATGGGAAGATCCGATAATCATCTCAAGCCCAGAGGCTATTAAAAAAATAAGATACTGTAGCTGCTAATTATCATGCAAAGATCTCAGTTCCTGCAGGTTGCAAGCATGTGTAAATATAGGGAGATAAGCTTTTGAGGGCCTTTTTCCTGGTTATTATTACTTATAAATAAATATGATTTCTTTTTCGATCTCATTTTTTAAAGTCTGGTAAGCCTAGTTAGGTCCCAATAGAGTGTTATTCTAAAACATGGGTACTGGTGCTAAAACATTTGGGAACCACTGTGCTATAGGCTTTACAGATTGAGGGTGCAATCCTAACTGAGTTAGGCTGGCACAGTTAGGCCAGCAAAGTTTGGCCAGCACAAGAGACATTGTAAAGTATGTTTGGACCACTCTCAGGTTCAGAGAGGCCAGCATACAGACGTCCACCATCCTCCCTGACTCCAAGAGTGCTCCAAATACATTTTACGGTGGCCAAACTTTGCTGGCCTAACTGTGTTGGTTTAACACCAGGTTAGGATTGTGCCCTGAGTCTAATCTGTAACTTGTTGCAAATAACATGAAACTAGTGCACAACTAGAGGTCAAAGCAGTATTACATTCTCAGCATGTGTCACTGGATTCCAACTGGGCTTCAGGTCTCTGCACTAACTACACTAGCATTTCTCAGTGTGCATTCCTTGGAGCCCTGGGGCTCCCCAAGACCATTGTTAGGAGAGGAAAATACTCCAGAGACGTTAACTATAACACCGCTGCTGTCTTTGAAATAATCTCTTACTTTCCACCTTTGGTGTCAATGGTTAACCGGGAATCATCTTCAATTGGTTCATAATTCTTTGACCAGATAAATTTAGAGTCTGAAGTCATTTGATCACACTCAAAGTTCAGTGAAATGATTCCATTGTCATCTACTTCAACCACAACTTCTTTTGTTCCTAGAAGATCAAAAGAATGCATAAAAATATTTCTTATTTGCCTTGTTGAGATATTGAGATATCAAATAAAAATTTCTTTCTTATATAAGCTGTAGAGAAATTGACTTCTTTTCTAACCCTA
This sequence comes from Lerista edwardsae, assembly GCA_029204185.1. NCBI lineage: Eukaryota > Metazoa > Chordata > Lepidosauria > Squamata > Scincidae > Lerista > Lerista edwardsae. Next base: position 10,820,917 of record JAJKFI010000031.1, read on the forward strand.
GACAGACAATCTTAAACACAATCACAAGAACAGAAATCTGGGCCCCTATTGTCAACTGAGAGCTCAATCCAGAATTGACCAGCTCCAACAAAAGCAGTGGTACCAAAATAGCAACTGCTGCATCCCGTGGGAGCCTGGCAGCCGCCAGAAGTTCCTCGGGAGAAGGGAACATTTGTCCCTTTTCCCTGGGAAAAGTCCTGTCACCCACAATGGGGCCCCTCTGCTCACCGCCATCTATTTTGCTGGCGGTAAATCGAGCAGTCCAGTGTTGGGCTAACTGAGCCACCACCGGGGATAAAATCTGGCAATGGAAGTCACTGCTGGGTCCCACCCTCTAGAGGCTGGTTCTGGAAATGAATATGGGCTTTGTCAGTAGCCCACTTTGGGAGGTGATATTTTGGGCCTTGGTGTTCCACACTTGATCTCTCAAAACGGCCCTCCAAGAAATAAAGTTGTTGTCTATGGTTCTAGCTGAAGAAGGTTGAAACCATAGGACTCAAAAGACCATGAGAGAGATGGAAGCATTTCAGACTTACTAAGGATTATATACAAGTGAGAGCTATAGTCCCAAACCTTAGAATTTATTTTTTTTTTTCTGAAAGGGCATGTACTGTCACTTGAATACCTGGTAAATGGTATGCCAAACAACAAATTTCCACTTCTGAAAGTGTGTTCACATGTGTGTTCACCCCACTTTATATTCTGAATATAATTTGAACTGATTAGAATGATCCCCCCACCCTGAAAAGAAGAAACTACTGATTGTTGACTGATCCTAGTATCCATGTAGGTCACCCCTTCACTACACCACCATTTCCTCTCATGTTTTCTTCCTTAAGGAATGCATCAAATACATGAGAGGGTGGAATGTAGTATACTTTTATGTGCCATGCATCGTATGTGCCATCCATTTCAGGAGAAGAGTGTCCACAGCCTTAAGATGACAGCATATTATATGGTTACTGTCTGCTTGGGGGGGGAACAATGGTTCAGCTTTTTTTAATAGCTAAAATACAGTCTGATGGACCATTCAGGCTCCTGTTTTCAATCATGCTGATGTGTATGAATGCTTTTATTTTCTTCACATGGGAGACAACAGTAGAATACCAGCAAACCTGGTCGTGTTTCAGCTATTACAGGATCAGTGGAATCTGAAGGCTTCCCAACACCAGCTTTGTTTATTGCTCGAACCCGGAACACGTAACTGGTACCTTCTTTTAAGCCACTGATCTAGATTTAAAAAAATACAGAACACCAGTGAATAATTCCTTCTAGGGTGTGTCTACAGATTAATCAAGGCATTGAGTAGTGATATTGTGTTTCAAAGTTTTGTTTTAATGTTCTTTGCAAACTGATAAAACATGGCTGGCAAGATTGTTACCTTATTTTTGCCAACTGGAAATTTAGTAATACTACCCATTGTCGATGACTGGATTTGCTTGGCAAAGCAAAACAGGTGGATCTCCTGTGCAATTTGGAAGCAGTATAACAGGGTCTTTGTTCCCAGTTAACCTTAAATGCCTATGCTTCTAATCTACAATCCACGGGAGAAGCTGTATGCGAAGGCACACTCAACCTCGTCATCTCATGTTCTCCACCACCCCTCTCACTGCAATATTCCTGTATGCAAGAGGATGAGATATTAATAATCTTTCTTGTTTTGTTTTTCCAGTAATGAAGCTGATATTTCAGTGTTGAATCTGCAGTTATCTCCAACTCTGGATGGGTTCTGGTTATGCAGTGAATTGCCTTATATTTTGCTACTCCGTGGTTTGTGAAAGCTGCTCTTCCGGGGCATTTACACGCATATCTCCCCTTTCAGAGGAATTGAGGGCTGGCTCAACCATGAGGCTGATTGAAGGTCACCTCAGCAATTGGTGTGGGATGCCCACCTCCATGGCCCCTCCTTCTTCCTGGATTGAAAAAGGATGAGGGGGGTGGAGTGGAAGAGGAAGTGTGGAAAAGAGGAGTTAAGTGGGCTCTGAACTCTAGCCCGCTCCTCTGCCCCCTCTTCCTTTTCTAATCTAGGAAGTGGTTCACACAGCACCAGGTAACCTTTGGCATATCACCTTAAGCACCAGGTGGTCTTGGGTTAACCCTGGAGCAATCCTATAATCAAGTTATGCCTACTTGGTGAAAGAGAATTGCTTCTAAAAAATACTCCTGCATCAGTGGAACACAACATTCTGCTGACGGAAAAAATAATGCTGGTGCAACAACAACCTTGCACAGGCAGGATATTATAACCTACAGAACCTGTAAGCTGGTGGAAAACAAGGGGTGAAAAGGAAGTTCATTGGGCATGTGGCAAGAGAGGAGAGAAGATTAGGAGAAATCTTATGGTCCCTCACAGCTCATTTCTATGCAATGCAATGGTGTATTGTTATGCTTACAGAAGGAGTAGCATCACTCAACATGCCAATGTATGCCTATGGAGGGTCCAAGTGATTGCTGGACCTCCTTCTCCCCCCCCCCCAGTGCATCAGAAGACTAATGTAGAATGTAGTTAAAGAACTAGTTAAGGAACTCAGATTTTGTGTACTAAGGCACAAGTTATAGAGCTACATCATTTGAGTCCTCATGTCCATAAACGTTAGAGCACCCAAGCAGGAACTTGGATGATGGGTACACTGAAGAAAGAGCACTTCTAAGATTCACATCAAAAAGTGATGTGGTTTTTGGTTCACATTTGAGACAGCTAACACTCGTCTCAAAACCTAGGCTGATGCCCTACCTCAAAACTCCAGTCCCGATACAACCATCTATCAGAAATTATAACTTCAGTGCAGTGGTGAAATTCAGCCAGTTCTCACCAGTTCTGCAGAACCGGTTGTTAATTTTAGGTTGGGAGTGGGAAGAAAGGCAGCAGATGGCCCTGAAGGCCGCCCTGAAGGACATAGAACTGGTTGTTAATTTATTTGAATCCCACCACTGCTTCAGTGCAATGGAATCCTGAAAGAACCTGGAACACCACATAGGTAAGCAAGGATGCAAGAACCCATACCATAAAGTGGGACCTTTTAACAACCGTTGCTGCCTAAACTGGCTTACCTTCATGAATTTGTTTGGAGTTGCCTTCTCATTCACACTCTTCCAATGCTTATCTGATGCATTAGTTTCTTTTATGTCAATATAAAAGCCAGTTACAGGACTTCGGCCAACATAAATGGGTGGTTTCCATAATATAACCAAAGAATCTTTTCTGACTTCACTTATTGACAAATCATGGGGTGGTCCTAGGAGAGAAACAGAAGGCAGAAGAATAGAACTGAAGCCACAAGAGCAATTGCTACGTACTGCAAAGGAAAGAGTCATCATATAAAAAGAGATTGTGGAGGACCACACTGGAATCTAAATGGGACATGATACAAAAGGAAGAGTATGGCACTCCTGCAGGATTCATCTGCCTTTGTCTTCATGTAACATGAGCTTCCCTTTTTTGCAATATACATACCTCGTTTACTTGCATGCACATACTGGACAGCAATATGTGTACAACAGAATAGCCCTTGGACAAATTTGTCTGCGATTGAAATTTAGTTAATGAGGTAACGTTGTACAAGATGCTCTATATACTGAACAATATCTGGAGCTGATTTCCATAGGAATTAAAACTCAATATTTCTAACAAGTGCTCAACACACACAGAATTAGGGCGCAATCCTAACCTGGAGTTAGGCCAGCACAATTAGGCCAGCCAAGTTTGGCCAGCACAAGAGACACCGTAAAGTGCGTTTGGACCACTCTCTGAGTCGGGGTGGTGGTGCACGTTTGTGTGCTGGCTTCTCTGATTCCGAGAGTGGTCCAAATATACTTTATGCTGTCCCTTGTGCCGGCCAAACTTTGCTGGCCTAAATGTGCCAGGCCAGCTCCAGGTTAGGATTGTGCCCTTAAACTTATCTAATGATTTCAGGAAGTAGCCTGTGGAAGCAGGCTATTGCTATCATGGCAGCAGTTCTTTCTTTCTTATGCTATGTTCAATTTAGCATTCCATGCAGATGAAGGCTCTTTTGCCTCTTGTGGTGCACCTAGGGTATTTGACACTTGAGGTGGGCTGCTAAAAGTGAAGGATAGACCTGGCTTCCTTCTCAAGATCCTCTGGTGGAGGTGAAGTCTACCAGCCACTCAAAGTGAATGGTACACTTAGCCCCTACCTCAAGATCCCTGGGAGAGGTCAGGTCTACCAGCTGCTCAGGAGTGCATTTGACATCCCAGGTGTATTTGATACCTGGGGTGGACTTCCCTCCCCACCTTTGTATGCCAAGGCCTCTAAATATCCCTTTCAATTCTGACCTGGAACAGCAATGGTCCATTCTTCACATTTGAAGGGTTGGCTAGGTGGAGAAGGTATGCCAAGACCAGCCAGATTAGCAGCAGCCACTTGAAACTGGTATGTCGTGTTTTCCTTCAAGTCATGTATCTGCAGAAAAAGGTTATTTGGGTTTCACATTTTAATGAACACATCATCCACAGTTAATGTTCCAAATAATGTTTGGATCATGTTCCTCATTGTCTTTTTAAAAATAAATATCGAAAAGGTGGCAGAAATGTTGTGTGCTTGATTTAGGGCACAATCCTAACCTGGAGTTATGCCGACACAGTTAGGCCAGCAAAGTTTGGCAGGCACAAGGGCCACCGTAAAGTGTGTTTTGGACCACTCTCGGTGTCAGGGAGGAGGATGCACGTCTGTGTGCTGGCCTCTCTGACTCTGAGAATGGTCCAAACGTACATACACTGTACCTTGTGCTGGCCAAACGTTGCTGGCCTAACTGTGCCTGCCTAACTCCAGGTTAGGATTGCACTCTCAGCATCAGTCAGAACACTTATCTCTTTTGCAAGCTGGCAAAAGAGCCTATAAACATGATGACACTTTTCTTCTTAAAGCAAAGTAGCCGGAAGCCACATTTGGCTACAAGTCTAAGGACATTTTTTTTATTTATACAACTAGAGAAACTCATATATATTGCTGAGAGACCATTGATTTTTCTTACCCTGTAGGCCCTCTCACTGATGGGTTTAATGTTGGCTTCTTTCCACTCTCCAGGTACGCCATCGATCACTTTCCGGTAGTTCACATAATAGCCAGTTATTTCAGCCCCACCAATAGTTTTTGGCTGTTTCCATCCAAGAACCAGTGAGTCACGAACACTTTCAAGCATAGTTATGTCATACGGTGGAGAAGGAGTAGCTGTTTTAGAGTGAATAGTTTATTATTAGAATAAAAAGTTCAGTTAGTCAATCAAACCTTTGTTTGGATTCATTCAGATTAACGCTGACATGTCCTCCTCTCCCAGCAAAATCCCAGCAGTTCATGGAAATCTAGTTAACTAGATTTTCCTAAATCTATACTACATAGAGGCAGATACTTCTTGTGTCATTTTAAAAAAGTAGAAGTGTGTCATAATTGTAAACTTTGAGATATGATGTGGACAGAAAAGTAGTACTGCAGTAGAATTGTTAAAATAAGAAAAATGTTGTATATGTCATACTTTTTTTTGCTGAAACTAAGTATTTTGTTTCTCAACTATTTTGCTTACAATTTCCTCCTCTGTAACTCACTTCTTATATTTGTATTGAGGGATTGTTATGCATTTATTGGATTGTATAAATACAATTTTATTGAGGGATTGTAGGGCAGAAGATTTAGTCGAGAGGGTTAATGCCTCCATTTGCCTGAAGATAAGAGCTGAAGATCTGAAGGTCGCCAGTTCGGGACAGCCGGAAATCTCTGTGAGCGGCAGACCTCGTTAATTGCGACTGATTAACAGCTGAGCTTCAGCTGCCTTGTGTGAGGGGGAGTTGTGCCGAAGTCAGCCGCTTCTCTGGTGGGAGCAGGGAAGCCGCTTATCAGCCAGCAAGAAGACAAACAGGTGGCCAGAAAGAAGGACTAAATACAGAAAGATCCATCTGTATGTGTGTAGTTCTTGAAAGATAGAACATTTCTGTAAAAATTGTAAAAACCTTCGGGTTTCTGAATAAAGTCTGCCTATGTAAACCACCCTGAGTTATAGTCATCAGAGAAATCTGTGACCTAAGAAAGGCGGTATATAAATCCAAGTATTATTATTATTATTATTATTATTAGCACCCCCAGATAAACCTACCTTGTGGAACATGTGTACACATCTCATGTCACAGCAGACTGACTGGTGGATGACTACAAGTATTTGGAGCAACATTTCAAAATATAACAGAAAGCAGTCCCACGGTACACAACAGCAGCACACCTTTTACAAAGCCATACCAGGACTCATGGCAGCAGATTCCAAGATCCACAGCCATAAGCCCACAATAGGATTAGGCCGCCAAATATATAACTGCTACAAAGTTGATTTAGATACCCCACATGATTTTGAAATAAACAATAAAACCTACGCAATACTAATTTAAATCAAATTAGCAAATGAATGCAACATGCAAGTTTGTTGTTAAATGCAACATATATATATGTGCCATAGCTCTAATCATTAACATACAGTATATCGCTATATAAAATGACCTTTAATGGAAAGCTTATTAGATGGAGCTGGTGAAGGATGTAGTAATGGCAAGAATGTTCATTTGAAGCTTGGATGATCACAGATGATGACTGCTTGAAATGAAGGTGTTGGCATGGTGAAATCACTCTACATGACCATAGCTCACCTAGAACATTTTTCTTTTTCTTTTTCTCCAAGGCTGAGGGATCTCCAGGATGAGACTTACTTGCCTGCTTGGTAGGTGCCTTTTGTGATGGAGGAGGAGGGGCTGTTTCACTCACTTTATTCTCTGTTGGACTCCTTTGCTTATCAGAGCTAGTGGGCACTGTTTGTCTGTTAGGTTTAGCACTGCGTTTTAACAAAGCATCTGTGTCAAAGATAGGCTGGGAGGACTCATGCATGCCTTCCCAGTTGACAGTGTGGTCTGTTAGTCCATCAGCTTTACCACTTAGTCCAGGACATACATCATGATGCAATCCTCCCCCTATAATCCGCAGAAAATAACAGAGACATTTTAGAATTAGAGTTCATTCATTCCCAGTTCTCCATTATTCAACTGAATGAAGAAATGGACACATAACAAGACAAAGATGGAACATGAAAAAGTTACAGGCAGTGGGGTATGGTTGGATTTATAGGAAATACCATACCATACCTCTCAGCAGTTAATACTTACATGCAGTTAATACTTTTCTGAATGTTACATTGAACACTGTCCATTATCTTGAAAGACAGCACTGCAGAAATATGAAATTCTTTGGAGGAAGACCGTACGTGTTACATACATAATTGATATTATATAGTTAATAGGATTCTTAGGGTACTAACCATGCCAAACTTCACTATGACAACATACAGAACAGATATATCAGAACATTTAGAGATGAGAATAATGGCATTAGTGGAGGCAAACAAGGAGGAAAATTAAGAATTTAAGTTATTTGGAAAACTAGCACAGTTCTGCCAACTATTAAGGATGAAATATATACTACATTATGGAATCAGACTGCAAGGTCATTTCACAAAATGATGTAAGGTGAACATACTTTTTCTACAGTGTTACAGGGAACACACCCAAGGAAATCAGGGATGGTGAAGGTAAGAAGTGCATAGTAACTGGATGACTGTGGAACTATGAAAGTGAAACATTAAATATTACTAATGCATAGTCAATATGTTTAAACAATACTGTGAATCAATATTATTAGTCAATCACATCCCTACAGTGATCTGATTATAATGAATATAATGGTATTTTCTACTTCTGTCACAGGAACAGAAGGCCACTTACCTATAGCTGCCTTGACTTCAATTGCTTCTGACTCTTGTGAAAACCCACTGAGTCCTGCTGCATTAACAGCTCTGACACGGAAAATGTAGTGCTCACCAGTATTAAGGCCATGGCAAGCAAATCTATTGGAAAGTGATGACAAGAACACCACTTGATCATATTTCAGATGTCACAAATCTTAACTTCAAAGCTATTACGATACATTGTATTCTTGTAAGGGGCACAGAAACGTAAAAAGAGGGGCCACAAAGGATATCTGTTATGGGAGCAGTGAGTGCTGCTCCAGAGACAAGTAAATTAATTCGAATTCAAGCAAATTCTCTTTTTGCAATCAAATGCTGAATATATTCAAGAGCAAGCTTTTAAATATTGCAGAGAACATTGCTACTGTCCCACCAACATCCAAAATGACACCCCTGAATATACTGTGCTTTCCAATCAAGTATGGCTTTGGCTGAGATTTTTATTATTATTATTATTGTTATTATTGTTATTAAATAATAGCCTCATTGCTCCACTAATTTGTTTACAGGCAGCCCAATCCTGAGACTGGCTGTGCCAAAATGGCGACCATTGGCCCTGCTGGGATAGGCCAGGAAGTCTCATGGGGAAAAGGAGCATTTTACTGCATCCAGCAGGAATGGGTCTCAGTGCCTATGTTTGAATGGGTGCAGAGCCAAGGATACCTCTGTTGGGCTGCCCAGCTCCGGAGGAAATTCAGGATGCAGTGGCAGAAGCTGCCACCATCCCTGCCTCCCTCATGCTCCTGATCCTCCCTTTTCCCCAATGTTTTGCTCCTGCCTCCCCCTTCTCCAAATATCCTTACCATTGACCACCTCCCACTTGGCACTGAAGCCGGAAGCCAATTAGCATCAACCCAGCGCAAGTGGTGGTTGCTCACATGGTGTCACAAATGTGCTTTACAGCACGTTCGAGATACTTTTAGCTGGCAATAAGCATGTACTGCCGGTGATAAGGGCCTTTGGATTGGGCCCTGCATCAGCAAATAAGTGTTCCAAATTTGAAATACCAACTACTGTGCCAGCAAAATATCACAGACTGTGACATCGCATGAGCAATATTAATTTGGTGGCAGAGCAGCCACCAAATGTCTCTTGCAAATATTTAACATCAGGATATCAAAGGAACAAATCTATCCAGCCATCTTCCACTGTATTGTAAATCTGCTATCAAGTGAATTCTCTATTACCGTGAGCCTTTCACTGGATTATTGTTGCATGGTTCCCAATGACCTGACCCAACTTTGCTTGCTTCTATATAGTAGCCAACCAGTTCTTTTGCATCTTTGGATTCGGTCCAAGTAAGAACGACTGAGGTATCTGTATTCCTGGTTGGTATAACATGGCTAGGAGGACTAGGGATATCTAGAGATAAAGAACACAAGTAAATTAATGGCCACCCTTTAAGGCTGATATTAGCACAGTGTTTTTTTGGGCTGCAGGGCTGAGGCCCTGGTGGCCATAGCTTATGTCTGCCCTGGTCCCTGGGGAAGACTGAGTCCAGTCAACTGGTGACAGCCAGCTGAGTAGATCCCCTTTCCTTATCATGGTGGTAGATGTATATTTCATTCTTTGTCAACCAGCAGAAGCAAAAGTGTTCTAGCTACCAGCTGCTGTCCACCCTGTTTTGTTGTCTGCTATATAAGGCATTGTGGGGGGGGGGGAACATGGTGGGGAACAGTCACCAACTAAGACACTGTTGTTGCTGCTGCAGGCCAACTTTGAAAGAATTCCACAACAACTGCCTTCATAAGGAGAAGTGAGTCCACTCAGGCAGGATGGAATTCACCAAAGGTCATATTGCAACAGGAACCTCAAAGCCGGAGTGGCCCAAGCCACATTTACTTTAAAATGTCAGTTTTGATTTTAATTTATGCTAATGTATACTAGTGTAATGTACTGGCTAAATGGTTGGACTAGGAAGGCCTGGGTTCAAATTTCTACTCAGTCACGAAGCCCATTGAATGATCTTGACCCAATCGCTAATCCTCAACCTAACCTATCTCAGGTTACTGTGAGGAGAAAAATGTGTGCGTGCGTGTGTGTACACGTGTGTGTGTGTGTGTGTGTGTGTGTGTGTGTACGTGTGTGTGTACGTGTGTGTACGTGTGTGTGTGAGAGAGAGAGATTCTAAAGCTGTCTACAGAAATATAAATGTACAATAGTAATCATAATCACCTAGGACACTGTGCTGATTTTCATCAAGCAACTAATAATTTGTGCAAATCTGAGAATATTTCGCAAAGTAGCCAATTTACTTTATGGTACCAAACTGGGCACCAAGTATACAAAATTGCATGCCTCAATGAGGGTAATGCCTCAATGGCAGCAATGGAAGACAGTGGTGCTTGTTGTGTTTTATTTGCCAAGGTTCCATTTTCTGGAAAGAAGATTCCATGAGCCCTTATGGTTCTCTTTTCATCCTTATGGCATCACTTTTTATTTAATTCTTGGACAAGAATAAGTTGCCAGTTGAACAGACTGTCTTTACTAATGAATCAAACTGTATTTCATGACTTAGGGATAAGCCACTATAAGCTACTATGACACAATCTGAGACTCCACACTCTGCAAGAATAAATAATGTGACTGTCTTCACAGCTTGCTCATTTAGTACAACAATTCTCATTTTGAAAGCAGAGATAAATGCCTTGACAGTTGCCTACAGAACTGAAGTGGGTTGCCAACCTCAATCAGACCAAAGGATATTCTAGTTTATTTGACAGTGGCTAGGCTGACTGGCTTTTTACATCTCTCCTCTGTAACTACTGTATATCATAATACCTCCTATAATGCTGTTTCCTTCAGTGCCAACTCATTATTGTGTTCTTTGTGCCATAGTGATTGACAGCTATTCTGGTCAATGGGAGCACTGAATTCTGGCCAATCACTGCCAGTTTCCTGCATCATAGACCTTTACTGCTATTTCACACAGAGCTTGACTTTCCAGAATAGACCCCCACATTATAAGAGGTACCATTATATCCCAAAGTTACAAACTGTTTGCGCCAGTCTGATTCTTACCATATACTAGTCTGACTCTTATTGGCCTGATGGTTTGAGAGATAAAGTCAATACAGGATTCATTAAAAAGCACATGGTTACTTCTTAGGACCAGTGTGGAAAAAGTCGTTCAGAAAGAACTGAATGAGAATACAAGAAACGTTGACACAAATTTGAGATCAGGAACACTATTTGTGACCAAAACATATTGTTATTATAACAATAATGTTATTCTGTAACTTAGGGCCCAATCCTATCCAGTTTTTCAGGGCTGATGCAGCCAGGCCAACAGGACATGCACTGCATCCTGCAGTGAGGGGCAGTAACAGAGGCCTCCTTAAGGTAAGGGAACTGCACAATGCTGCATTGGGGCTACATCAGTGCTGGAAAGATAGATAGGACTGGGCCCCAAACCAGTAGTGTCATTCATTAACCAGGAGACGGAACGCTGGGCGGGACTTACCGCCTGATTGGTTGCGCAGTTCTGACGCGTCGCTGTCTTTCCGAGCCCCGTGCGGGCACCCCTGGCTTTGGAGGGGGTGCCCGCTTGCCTTGGGGGCGTGCTAGGTGCTGCAGAGAGCCGTGGAGGGGCGCGCAACCCGGAAGAAGCCCCCACGGCGGAACAGCAGGCAGCGACGCGTCACGGGCTCCCTGTCAATCACGGGGTAAGTCCCGCCTAGCGTTCCGGTACTCTATTACTGAATGACACTACTGCCCCAAACTCTGTGCCTCCCTACTGGGCTAATGAATACAGTCTTGGGAATTAATCACATAAGAGCCATATAAACAAATGCACAGAAGCCTTTTGGTTTTCTACTTTATGTAAAAACCAGGGCATTTCCTGAAATGATACCGGCAAGACACCAGCGACAAGCTACACATAAACCCTAAGGCTTGTGAGCTCCAGTTAAAGCAAAACTTGGAAACGATTGTTTAAAAAGAATATCATAGTTGCAGAGAGATGTTTGAAAATACAAATAAAATGTGGCAAGCGGGGGGGGGGGAAGCTAGCAAATGGGGTACTTGGCACCAAAGTGGCTAAAATGGAGCCATTCTATCCCATTTGCTAGTGGCCATAATAATTATAACAGTATAGGCTGCTGTTGACTCACTGCTGTGGCCAGGTTGGTTAACAGGAAATGTGGGATCTGGCCTACCCTACCCAGCTGCTCCATCATCCCATGTTCCCCCCCCCCAATAAGGGCACAAAAGATGGTGATGGCATCTGGTCTTGATGCCTTTAAGAGGGGATTGGACAGATTTCTGGAAGAAAAGTCCATTGTGGGCTATAGGCAATGATGGGTTGTAGCCTCCTTACACTAGTAGTAGGCTACTTCAGAGTACTGGGTGCAAGGGAGTGGCAACAGGATGCAAGCATCTTGTTGTCTCATGCCTCCCTGGGGCACCTGGTGGGCCGCTGTGAGATACAGGAAGCTGGACTAGATGGGCCTTTGGCCTGATCCAGCAGGGCTCTTCTTATGTTCTTATGTTCTTAAGATGCCTGTCCTGCCCCCAGCCACCAACTGATGACAATACCATTTTCTAGCAATAATATTCTTATATATTCATTACAGTATGCAAAAGTCAGAATAATGTCCGTTGCTTTTCAAATGTCATCATTGGGGAGTCCTTGCCTTGCTATTTTTTTTTAAGGACTGGCCTTCATATTCTTACAACTGGAGCTAAAACTTCTGGGACAAGAATACTATGGAACCATGCTGCTGGGCAGGCAAAAGTTATATAAATTCTGGAAAATGAGTTTGAAACAAAAAAAGCAAATTAGCTGCAATCTTTTCTCCACTGTGTGTGATTTCTCCATTGCCACCAACAGAGGGACACTCATTATATTAAAGGTCCCTCAACTCAAATATTAGCAAAATGAAAAATATAAACAAAGATACCAATATATTCCCACTGAAGAGGAAAAACTGAGCACATAAACATCTGTGAACTTACCAAGTTTGTCACCAACCACAGTGGCTTCAGTGGCTTCTGAGGGTTCCCCAATTCCAGCTGAATTACAGCAGCGGACACGGAACTGGTAGGATTTCCCCTCAGCCAAATCAAAAAGCGCGAAGCGAGGGGATTTTACAGGGATCTCAGTGTTCACTCTCTGCCAGTTTTCTGTTCCTGCAACACACTGAAATCAACATGTCAGAACTAGGCAAAATCCATCTCTCCCAAAAAGAAACCATGTGGATCTCTAGCAGCAACACTGAAATCGTTAATTTGATCCGTTTCCTGTTGGCCTGTGAATACTCATTCTGAGGTTTGAATACTCATTCTGAAGAATACTTGGAACTTTGGGTGTGCCACCTGAGAAGAGTCTTATTCTTTGCCAAAAGCACCAAAAATTAATGGATGCTGGGGGGACAATGTAAAACAAGCATGCTCGGTGAATAGTTATCTCATAGGATCAAAAGTGAGCAATGGCATTACACTACAATGAGTCCTCACGAAATGACCTCTTTTATCTTTTGCTATTTCATCCCTAAACCTTGTAAGGAAAGAACATTGAATAAGGGAGGCAGGAAAAGCGTGGTAGAAGCCACAATGCTCAACTCATTTACGGTAATATTGTTGAGATCAAGGAAACTGCTGAGGAACATGCCGTTACCAAGAAGATGTAGGGTGTAGAATAAGTGTACAGAAAAGTGTACAGAACAATGAGCATAGTGAAATTAGTAAAGAGTATGATTATTGGAAGAGGACAAATTTAGAGTTTGTAGTTTTTATGGGTTTGAAAAAGATGTTCAAAAATTACATATAGGAAATATATATCAGGAAACAAAAACTATAAAGAACTAGGGTCATCCATCCTAAGGGATGCTATTAATCAATCAGTCCTATTGGTGGCTTGCACTGCCAGAACTGGTGTTCTGGCAGCACAAGGATCTTTGCAGTAATGTGAAAGCCAGGTGCTGCCAAGCTCTGCCAAGCCACTAATGCAAATGGCAAGAGATGAAGTGCACATGGCAGCAGCTCCAGAAGGCTCTGCAGGTGCCAGTAATTGGTGGCAGAAGCCAAGAGGAAGGTATTGTTCAGGGACATTCCAAGGCACCTCAGGGGATGGCAGGGGGTGGAAATGGGCCAGAGGCGGAGGATCTTAGCAGCAGTCACACATACTGGATCCTGCCCCCAATTGTTCAACCTGCCCTCTTTTCTTTTCCAGCATAAGCTAGCAAAATGGCTGATGTCTGCCCCAGGAAACCCATAGGCAATCGGGCAACCTATCACATTTCAGTAAAAAATGTTTTTATTTACCTCCTGCTGGCTGTCTGGTTCCTCCCATCCCTCTCCCCAAAGAACAACAAGCAGCACAGCCTCCATTGGCATGGCTGCATGCTATAGTACGATAAGGGATAGGATTGGGCAGACTTTCCACAGCTGCTCTTATTTTTACAGAATCCAAGTTCTGAATACACTTCAGTATTGCATTAAGAAAAGGGGTTGCACAAAAGAATTTGCAGAGAATGAAATGGAAATTTTGTGTTTCCTTTGATGGAGACCTTTGCTATCTAGTCCATTCTTTCCTACTCATTCAGTGCCTCTAAGCTTTTGATTTTGATGTGGAGTTAAAATAGATTAAAATGAAAGAAGTTACCAGTCTGAAGTTCTTAGACTGGGGATAAAGCAGGACTTGGGGGCAGGAATGAACAAGAAAATGGTACATTTACACTTTGATTTTACCTTTTCAACAAAGTACATGACACCCTCATGGCCCCGTTCACAGGGAGGTTTCCAGCTAAGGACAACATAGTTCTTTGTGGCCTCTGTAACGTGGAGGTCTGAAGGTGGTCCGGGAACAATGCCCTCTGTACAATAAGACAGCGAAGAAAGATTTTCTACACACAGTGCCACTTAGCTAAAGCTGGAATAGTACAGCTAACTGCAGAAAAGCCTGTAAAACTAGTATCGTGACATATTTCTGTGAGCTCAAGCAATCGGAAAGAGTGATGTCTGAAATATTTACTTAGATTTTGGAATATTGTTTTTTCCTGAAGAATAAAAACCAAAATATTTTCATTCCGATGTGATTTCTGTAAACATGTTTATTTAACTGACAAGACAATATATTAGAAAATTTTTTACTTACCTGAAGGTTCCTCTTCAGTGACAATAATTTGTCCAGTCCAGGGGGCAGAAGGGTGACCTGAAACAGAGGCACAGATCAGCCAGGCTTGGATTTATCTGGCAATGTGTAGTCACTTTTTAACACAATTATTTATTTAACCCAGGTAAGTGTGGGAACCACTATGTCAATGCTTTGAAGGTCAATATATGCTTCTTCAGAACGTATTTGCAAAATCATCAACCAATTTCAGATAATGAAATCTCCCAAACCTCAATTTAGCATGCATGCCTTAGTATCTCTGAAATTTCTGAGAACATATGAAAATCAAGAAAGACAACCACAGTGACATCCCAAACTTGTGCAGCCAAAGTCTGTTGAGAAAGATGTATATTTGGTTAAGGCTCTGGTATGAGACTGATGCTTGACAGTGGAATTGATTGCTCAGGAACAGCCCAATCCTATTCCTTCACATACACCCCATCACAGATGCAGTGTTGCCAAAATGACTACCGCAGAATCCTGATGGGGGAAGCAGTTGCGGAGGTCTCTTCTGGGTAAGACAACATTCATTCCCGTACATATTAAAATAGGGACACTGCTGTGGTGAAATTATTTGCCAAAGCTTCCTAGTGGAGGGTTTTTTTTTTCAATTTAAGCTCTCTATGCTTGGTTTCAGATAATATAATGCAAGCAGTAGGCATAAAGAAATGTGGAACATTAAGAACATTAAAGGGTTTTCTTCTTAGCAAGCAATACTGAACGGTTAAAAAGTTTGCTTTACTATTGCTCCCTCTAGTGGAAACTTCTCACATTTACGCTTTACTCACATCTTCCCAAAATTAAAACTGCAATTCTTACAATTCATGGGATTAGATGTATTAAACAGACACTTACTTCTGAGCCTAGCTCTATCAGCAGGGTCCAGGGCTGCCACAGGCTCTGAAACGCGAGATGGAATGCTGATTCCAGAATTATTCACAGCTCGGACTCGGAATATATAGGAGCGTCCTTCTATTAAGCCTGTGACAGGGAAACGAGCAAACTTCACTGGCGTCTCATTGCATTGGGACCACCGGGTAGTGCCAACTTCACATCTGGAAAAAAACATTACATACAAGAATGTTTTATTGACCCAAGGAAACTATGAACATTTCTCCAAATCTTTTCACATTCTTGCTTATGTACTGTTGGTTGAATACACTTGGAGCATCTTAATTTAGTGCAAAAAAAAAAAAGGTGCATAATAGTGCTAGATCACTTATCATGCGTAAGGGCCAATACTGAGCTTTCCTCACCACTGTTCTGACTTTCCATAAAGTTAAAAAAAAAGGAAAGGTACATCTTTTTCTTCAAAATCACACAGAACTAAGGGCGCAATCCTACCGAGCACCAGAATGGCAAGGCTGGCTGGCTGGCCAACCAGCACCATATCCGAGGCGGGTGGGGGGAGGCTGGAGCCTCCCGTGGCAACGGCGCATGCACTAAAGAGCAGGCGCAGATCCGGCCGCGCAGCTTCCAGAATGGGCTTAGGATGTGACCGTATGGCCACCTCCCAAGCCTGCCCATGTCCCACCTTTGTCCCACCTTCCCTCTCCCTCCCTTGCCCAATCCCTGTGCCACTTCAGCACAAAGCTTCCCCTGTGCCAGCTGCCTTATGCCAACATAGGAGAAGCTCGCCGTCGATGCTGTTGGGTCGACAATACTGGTAGCGTCGGCCTGACAGCGGGAGCGCCGACTCAGAGGTGGCGATCGGTGCCCCTGTGTCAGAGCTCCACCTCTTGCGTTGAAGCAATGACGTTGCGTGGAAGCAAGAGGGCAGGCAGGATTGCACTGTAAATTAGGTGTGACCTCAGTCACATCATTAGCTTTGGTGTGCTTTCTTTTTCTTGTGTACATAGCACACATGGGGGTTTCACACATGGTCCTAATTTAGCCTCCCCCAACATGCGCCATTTACACAATAGAAGCATTCATTGGAGCCAATCCGCATTTTCTCTATCCTCCCTCGTGTGAGCAGCATGCATTGGCGTTTGTGTGTGTGTGCATGCATGCGTGTGTTCATGCGTGCACATGTGTGTGTGTGTGTGTGTGTGTGTGTGTGTGAGAGAGAGAGAGAGAGAGAGAGAGAGAGAGAGATCTGAGCATCTGAATCAGGACCATGGTAAGCGTCAAATACTTTTCTTTTCTTTTTTGCTCCCATGGCCCCTTGTATTACCACAGGGGCCATTAGAACAAGTCCTGGAACCTGAGAAGGGAAGAAGCTATGCCCTCACACCTGCCCAGCCTCAGCCCAGCCCAGCAAGCAGTGCGGGGAGAAGGAAAGGGAGGAAGGAATGGAAAGCAAGAGGAAGAAATTGTGAACAGGGAAAGCTATGGGGTTTTTTTTGGGGGGGGGGAGGCTGGACCACCCATGCGCTATGTGTGTTCAGAGGCACAAATTCTTTTTTTATCCCATTTGATTTGGCACCAGCCCTGATATTATTGCTGATGAAGATCTTACATGGATGCCCTGAAAGTTAATCAATCCATGTTTCAGGGAACCCTCATAGGCACTGACCCTCACACTAGTTGCTTCACTAGTTCTTTTTCTTCTTCTTCTTCTAACTGACGTGCATGTTTATGTCTACATACACAGCAGTTTACACGCCACTATGTTTACATACACAGCAGGGTGATGTGGCCAGACTCTTTGATAAGTCTACTGGTATGAGCAGCAGCGTCATGCAGCCGGAACGCTGGGCGGGAGGAAGATGGCGAAACGGAGCGGTACGCAATGGGCGGGCTGCCGCTCACCCGTTCCTCCCGCCCAGCGTTCCGGCTGCATGACGCCACTGTATATGAGGAATGCAGCAGTCAACGTATATTTATCATATGCTGTCCAGGATCCACCCAGACTGGAAAAGCTGAATGATCTGAAGAAATCAGAAGAAATCCGCAGCTCCATTGCCATGGCAACAGGATTATGCCTCCCAACCCCAGACTGGCCTAGATGTTGCACAAGGAGTTAGGGATGGTTGGGGAGCACGTAAAGCCTGCAGACCTATCTTTGTGACAACGGAAATAACAGGATAAGGAGGGTTTCCCCTGCAACTTGGCTAGCAATCTGAGCATGGGGGAGCAGGAGGAGTCATTCTGGCATAAATACTGACTTATCAATGAAGTATCCCAAGACAGGACTTCCACCATCAACAGCTGGTTGTTTCCAAGAGATGATGACATAGTCCTTGTTAGCATCCAAACATTTCACATCCAGTGGAGAACCAGGGGCTCCGGGCATGTCAGCATCAGCATCTACACAGATGAAGACATACATTTTAACATCTGGCTAACAATTAACTTTAAGGGCACATTTTCTGTAGGCATAAAGAATGGAAATGTTTTCTGAATCTCCATCAGTGTATTACAGTAATCATGACTACTGAACATCATGAATTAAAAAAAAAAATATTTTAAACAATCACAATCTTACCATAATTTAGATGTTCCTTTTAAATATTCTAAATTATACCCTGGATTGTTTTCTCTTTCATTTTAGAAAATAGAAAGTTCAGGTGTATGCATTTGCAGCATTTTTACAAGCCTGTGTACAATAATTCTTATGCAATATATATTTGTGCATATATAAGCTGAGGGTGAAATCCTAACCAACTTTCCAGCAATGCAGCTCTGAGGTAAGGGAACAAACATTCCTTTACCTTAAGGAGGCCTCCGTGACTACTACTCCACTGCAGGATGCAACACATGCCCCATTGGCACAACTATGTCAGTGCTGGAAAGTTAGTTAGGATTGCACTCTGAGCTACATAGGAAATACAGGAAGCAAAATTGTGAAACTGCATCCTTATTTGCTGCAAAAGTACCCATTTCACATTGCTCTGTCTTTTTACAAGGGTTTCACAGACTTTGCAAGAATTCTGTGTAAAAAGATACTTAGGTGGTGCCTCTCTTCTTTCGATGAATTTTTCCAATTAGTCCTGGCATTTCACCACTTCTTGCAAAAACGATACAAACACGCTAACTAAATTTCAGCTGATGGGCAATTCCACAGTTCCCTTCCCCAAAAGTTTAATTTGCAGGGTGTTCTATAATCACGTTACTTCCTAAAAACAGTCTTCAAGCTTTGGGGTGCAAAAGGAAAATGCTTTAAAATGCTAGTTTAAAGAAAACGAAGAATGACTTGCAAGCATAATATGCAGTAGCTGAATCAGTAGCTTCTGTTTTTGCGAGGTCACAAATAACCAGCCCTTGGGAATTTTCTACAGTTTTGGGCTACATGTACTTTGGCCCTGTTCTGCAAGAGGGCTGTTATCTGCACTTCCCTCAGTTATGCTGAACAGGGCAAACAGGCGCCATTCTGAGCTTGGCCACGGTGCCAAGAATGTGAAGAGTTGGCAATACTCTCTTCAGCTGCCTTCAGCAGCTGAGACTGATTTGGAGACCGATATAGCATAAACCAGGGAAATGTGATCACTCCAACACTTGTCCAAAAGGCTGTCAAGCACTTGTTGAAGGAACATTCTCTCCACAAGGAACTATATGACGTCTCCATTGTACAAAAAATGTACAACTAAAATTGGACAAAAATTCAAGAATAATAAAACTAAGAAAAGGCTAGTTCACTTCATTTTAGGATTTACAGCCCAGTCCTATGCTGCCCTGGAGCAGGTAGGCCGGGGGGCCTACGCTGTATCCAGCGCGACGTGGGAGACCTGAGGAGCCTCCCCAATGCAAGGACCACTCAGATCTGCACTTGCTCAGGGCGTAGGATTGTGCCCTTAATCTAGGACAATCTCTGCAATTTCCCTTCATAACAAATATTTCTATAAGGATTCTAGTGCACTTGATTTCAGCGTGCTCTAATGTGGTAGGCTATTGCAGTGGTCTACAAAGCCCTACATGGGAGGAGGAGACCAACTGTTTATGGGGGCAGGGCTACGGTAGCGACGCAATTGCACCACTGCCTGCACAGAAGGGGGCTTTTTTATTACCTGAAGATAGTGCTGGGCTCCAGGGGCGCAGGGAGCCCCATGGAAGCCTTCACAGGGCTCCCCAAGGCTTCGATATACTTTAAAATGTGATCGGAAGCCACTTTGGGTTTGCAATTGCTCTTTGACTATATTTCTTGATGCATCTGTTTTTTAGGGAAGAGTTGAGTGGGCACACAAATGCATGCTTTCAAAACTGCTGTTTAGAGCCAGGCTGTGTGCTCCCCCCCACCACATACACACCACATGCTATTTATAGTTTAAAAGAAGCTCCTACTGAAGGCCAATGGATGGTTTTTAAAAATTACACATAGGCCACATGATCAGGCTAGAATCCATAGCAGTGGCTAAGTGCTCAAGCTCCCCACGTCACCACCACAGTTTCAGGCAATTCCATGTAGTAATGCCAAAGCTATCATCATCATCATCATCTTGGTCAAAAGCATTACTTTTGCTTTGTGCAAAAACATGCATTTGTGTGCACTAGTAATTCTGCCCATGGTCAAAAACTGTCATAGGGTGTCCCAAAACTGCTACTTGCCCCATTAAAAGAAGATGTGCATGTTTTCCCCAGCAGGCCAAACCACAGATTTGAGGAAGAGATTAAGCTGAGGAAAACAGCTGTCTTCCTCCATTGCATACTCAGCAACCACCCAAATGCCTTTCTTTTTATGCAAACCTCATAAAAGAGGTTTCCATTCAAAACAGCAAATGAGAGAGCAGCCGCATGCAGTGAGCAAAAGAACTTCCATGGTGAAGTTATAATTATTTCAAACCACTGGAACGAAATGGAGCCTTTAATCCTGCCTGTTTTATCTACATTTTAACATGGATTCCCATAATTTCCAATGCAGTTAGTGCCCCACCTGTGAACCTAAGAACATAAGAAAAGCTTTGCTGGATCAGGCAAAGGGCCCATCTAGTCCACCTTCCTGTATCTCACATTGGCCCACCTGATGCTTGAGGGAGCACAGAAGACAACCAGATACTTGTTTCTTGCTACCACTCCCCTGAATCTGGCTTTCTGAGGTAGCCTATTACCCTTGCACCAACCCAAAGGAAGACACCAGACTGCGGTTGGGGTTTAACATTATTAAACACAGGTGACCAATTTTTAAGTCGTGAAACCTACTGAACACACCATCCCTCCCTCATGAGTCTGGTGAAGGATTCCAAGTGACAGCAGAAGTTGAAATTCTCTCTCTCTCTCTCTCTCTCTCAGCTGTTGCCGCCACCACCACCACCTCATATGTTGGCATGATCATGACTTACCTCCAACGAAAGCATAAGCACTGTATTGCTCATAGTAGTCTCCCATCACCACACGGAGGGTGTAAAGACCTTCATCTTCTTTATTAGCATGAGTCAAGGTTAACGTAGCTCTTTCTCCACTCCAGTGCATCTGGACCCATTTGGATGGAGTAACCAAAACTCCTACAAGTAAAAGTGATGCAACTGAACAAAATCTATTTCCTTACAATATAAAAGTAGATCTGTTCAAGATTTCACAACTTGCAATGCGAAGGAACTACCAAAATGTAATGACCCAATTTTTTCCTCTCCTGCTGGTCTATATAAATGGTCTGGAAAGATCTGATTCCTTGGACAGATTTGTATCAATCCCTAGGTGCTAACTTAGAAGAGCAGCCAGGGATGGAAACTTGCCAATTCCAACAAATTGCTTCTGATGGTAGATATCCAGTAGATAACAGTGACCAAATTTGGTACTGCAATTACAGTAAGAAATAAATGAACAAATTTCCTCAAAATGTGGTAGAAAGTATTGCAGGGAAAAGAGCTGTTTAAGAGCAGAGAAAGGACAATTTTTCCACAAAAGAAGCCTAGCATAACCATAGGACTTGATAAAATCGCACACAGTAGAACAAATGAGTAATAAAATGTGCATTTACTGTGCAAAAAAAACAAACAAACAACGTGCTAGTGTGAATTCTAAGTTCTCTGTGGCTTCCAGTAGGCATTCCTGCACCTGGAGCAGACTCAGGGTGCAATCCTAAACAGCGCTGGATTGGCAAAGCCGGCTGGCCTGTGCCAAATCCTAGCGCTGCTTGGGGAGGCTTGAGCCTCCACATGGCAAGGGCATGTTCATGCCCTTACCATAGGGGAGGCTCCAGCCTTCCCTATGCGCTCCTCGGATCTGCGCCTGCTAAATAGCAGGCACAGATTTGAGGCGACTGCATAGCCCGAATTGGGCTTGGGATTTGGCCGTATGGCCAATTCTCAAGCCCGCCCATGTCCCAACCAGAACCTCTCTCCCCCACCTGCCAATCCTGTCTGTCTGGATACGGAGCATCCCTTGCTCCGGCCAGCTTCGGCTGATGAGAGAGAGGCTTGGCACGAGCGCAACGGCAGGGGGGTGCCGGCACCCCTGCATCGGCGCTATGTCCATCGCATCAACGCTATGACATAGCATCGACATACGGGCAGCATAGGATTGCGCTGTCAGTCATATCCCCCCTCATGCACCTTCTTTCTAAAGACTGAAGAATCCCAAATATTATAGCCTTTCTTTGTAAGGGAGGTGCCCCATGCCAACCATTTTGGTCTCTCTCTTTTGCACCATGTCCCATTTCACTATATCCTTCTATCCTCTCATCTCCTACCTTTCCTGACATAACAGAATCTGCCTTTTCAAGCCTCAGTGCCATCTATTTACTTCTAGCTTTGTGTGTCTCTCCCAGCTGTTTACCCACTTTGTGCTGCATTAAGCCACTCTGGGCTGCTACAGAGCTGGCATCAAAACAGTCCCACAGTTGAAGTCACAAAAAGCTTCCTCAGAGCTGAAATTGTTAAGCTATCCCAGAGCAGAAATAAATACCAGGTGTCCCCATGCACCCCGTTTTATCAATGATTGGGTTTGGCTTGACCCTCTTGGGCTAAGGCCAGGCCAGGGCAGCCTGCCCATGAGGTGGTTTGAAAAACTTGCATTGAGCACAGTTGTGGGGAGCTGTGACTTGTCCCCCACACTACATCCATCTACCACCCTTCTCTGGCCCATCACTAGAGGTGTTTGTTTCTGGTGTGCAAGACAGATTTACAGCATAAGCCTTACTGAACACTTCCTCATTTCTAAGTAAAATAAATAACACTGGTTTCAAACACCTCTACAGAGCTGCTCTAGTCAGCACTCGAATTCTGGAAAAGGATTGGGGTAGAAATAGCCCCCTTCTTTCTCTAGTGCATCTGGAGGAAGAGGGCGGTGGGCAGAGGACAGAGCAGGGCAGAGATTGAAGACTAATAATTTTTAAATTGGGTGGCATCTCTAAAGAACAAACTGTACTTCATTCCATAGCATAAGTACATGCTCCGGAAGTATAAATAAATGACAATTATTCACAAGTTTGAACAGTGCATTTTCTAAAGGCCAGATGTATTAATTTAACACATCCAACCCACACCTTGTACCTGGTGGTTAGCAAATGTTGTGGCACCTTTAGTATTTGTACTACAGATGACAATGGGTCACTGTGAACATCATTGTGAAGCATGCAATGAGCCATAGTAGAATAGGATTCAACTTTATCACATTTCTTTTTACAGGCTTCTTCCAATCACTTTTCTAACCCACTGAAACCTCCCATGCAGACATACTGCAGGGCAATGGCCCAATTCACCTTGCTACACATACTTACCATTCCTGTACCACTGGATCTCTGGTTGGAAACGTTTAATGTCAGGGTGAATTATGACTGTGCAGCCGAGACTCATTGTCTCGCCTTCTCTTCCAAAGGAAACTTCAAATTTATCAACAAAATGGATCTCAAACCTGGAAGCATAGCCATGTGGAGTAACACCAACTGCAAGAAGAAAAAGTATGCTGATTTCTTTTACCTTCATCAAAGTGATATCATTCCAGATTGTTTCATGCAGTGATTTTTTTCTACCAATGGATCCAATTTTCAACCTCTCAGCAACGAGATTCATATGTAAATGGATCATATGAAGGCTTGAATGTGTCAGGTTGAAGATCCAGCATAGATACTAAGAGGAATGACTACATTGCCTGGATATTAGAAATTTTGTCAAGTAACCAAATGAGTATAGTATATCACATAGTATGCCAGAATTTTACCATCACCACCACCACCACATCAGTTCCATGTGGTTTCCAAAAGTCCACAACTGAGGGAAGGAGTATCTTCAAATGATGTACTCTGTGCACACAAGAGCTGGTTAGGATGCACCCCCATATTTCTAATGCCTAAAATCCCCTTTGTGAACAACTTTTTTGATTACATGTGAGGGTGTAAAATTTTCTGGGTTTTTTAGTGTCTGCCACCCAACAACAAATATATCATATAACCCATTTTCATTCTGCTTTCATTCTAAATCAATGGTGAATGTTCTATGAGTGCTTTCCAGGGGTTGGCAATCTTTTCGGGCAAAGGGGCCAACATTTGGCAATGACATCATCACATCATAACCAATCTTCCAGGTTGCCAAGCTCCCGAAAATGGCTGTGCAGAGCTTGGCTTAGAAGGCAAAGCCTCCCACCCAATTTGATTGCATACTAGATAGGGCATGGCAGAGTCACCTGCCCAGGCTCACAAAGTGTCACAGCAGATGGCTCTGCCATGCCCTGTTTGGCACATGGCAAATTGGGCAGGAGGTTTTCTTTCCCAAGCTGAGCTCTGCGTGGACCGGATTACTTTGGGGGTGGGCTGGTTGCAACCAACAGGCCATAGACTGCCAACCCCTGCTTTAGAGGAACACTCTGAACTTCCTGCCAGATTGCTCCAAGGTATTTATACATACTGTAATGCAGTGTTCATAAATCTGACTTGGCAGGGAGTGTAAAAACAAAAGGAGCAATAAACAAGGCAGGAAGTTTTAAAAAATAATTCTGTGATTTCATTTCTGCTACAAATTTTTTTTGTCGTTTTGTTGAATTCATGATGATTAACATTCTGACTGAGTTTTGGATCCCTCCCACAGTTACTTATGGTACTTTACTAAGAAGATGATTCAAAAATTAATCTCATGACAGAATACTTATGCCAGAGAAAAGCAAAATCTAGTCAGAGAATCAGAATACAAGGCTGCTAGCTGAAGTATCAAAGGTGTTATCAGCCTTATAGCACAATCCATTGTACATTTATTCAGAAGTCTCACTGAATTCATTTAGACTTATTCCCAGACTTATTCCCAGAATGTATAAGATTGCTGTCTCAACGAAGGACAGAAATAAGCAATGTCTTCCAGTAAATAAAACCCGGGGAGTGGGTTTAATATTAAGAAATTTTATATTATTATAATATTAATATTAACATATTATATCAATATGTCAGAAGCATATTGCTGATGATGTGTGACATTGTTAAATACCAGAAGTAGAACTTCCATAAATTTATGCCACCAAAATCACATTCTTTGATTTTACTCACATAGCACTTAATCAATTTATCAACTTACAGCTGAGGGGTAGTGTAGCAGTTCCTGCGTGGAAAAAACTATCATCAATTTCTCCCTTGTACCCTAGGGGAAAAAAAGGATATGAAATCAGATTATTCATCACCTAGCAGGGAGTGTTATCCTAGCCATGATCATTTTTTTAAGGCAGAACACCAAGGAAACGAGAAGAATGCATTTCTAGCAAACCTACTCTTCACCACCACAGAAGCATAGGCTGAAAGCTCTCCTTTTACGTTCATGGCAGAAGCACGATACTGAGCAGTGTCTTCAAAATCACATCTGGAAAGAATAGAAAGATTAGGAATAATGTCACTGACTCCAGAAGTGATGTTGTTATATTAACATTCATATCCTCCAGCATTGCTAGACAAAATGCTGTACAAAATTCAAAAGCATGTTTACTTATTTATTGAAAAAGATTGCTATACTGCTATCCCCACACTCAGAGCAATTCCTTATGTGCTTATCTAGCAGCTTAAATTTTTAACCAGACGGGCCCCAGGTGTGGCAGGGCCCAACGTGGAGCATTTGTGTGCCTCCCCCTTCCCGGGGTCCCCACCATCCACCATTCAGCTACAGCAATTGCAGCTACAGCCAGCCAAGCACTGATGGTGATGCATGTGAAGGGCGGCACCTGGAAATAGTTGGTGAAGATGTGATGGCATCACCACCAACTGCTTCCAGGGGGCCCAGTTTGGACCATTCAGAAGTGAGGGCGGGAAGGAGGGCTGACACAACATTCTGCTCCCGATGCCTTGGCATGGGCAATTCCATGCCGGGGTGGTGGCAGTGTGGGGGACCCTCCAATCAATGTACATGGAATCAATGTACATGATTCCACCGAATTGGTCAAATTGCTCAAAGGCCAGCCCTGCTAGCTAGCACATACATTTAAAAACAATAAGAATACCGACCCTGCCTGCAAGTTTACAATCCAAGAATGAAGGCAAGACATAAAAGGGAGGAAAGGAAAGCCGGGAAGATAAGTCAATCAATCATTGATAAGCCAGACATGTTTTAAGGAGGCAACTTAACCAGAGGAAGAGAGTTGGGGGTCAGGTGGAAGAGCGTGCCAGTCAGTAACAGAAAGCTGCGGATAACAGATAAGGTGGGTTATCTCAGGATGAACAAAAAGACTGGCACCTGCAGACCGAAGGATTCAAGGAGAAACATATAGAGAAAGAAGAGGAGCTAGATGCAGAGGAACAAGACAGCAGAGACATTTGAAAATAAGTACAAGAGTAAAATGAAGACATGAAATGAGGGAAGTCAATGAAGAGATTTTGAAATATAGAGCTGAAAATACTAAAGGAGCAGCAGTATTTACTGTAGGGTTAGGGTGACCAGATGTCATAACCACAAAGGAGGACACAGCACATCAAAATGTAGGACACGCAAGAAAAATGTTATGTTACAAAATAATAGCTAAAAACGCTCATATATACTGATTTTGGGGTGTCTTGTCCTCCTTTAATGCAACCCAACAAATGAGGGAACAAAAGACAAACACACAAGCACATGATGTGGGCAACCCCTCTTGATGCTGGCACCCGCGGGCTGTCTTGTAACGTAGGACATTTTGAAATTCACCCAGGATGTAGGAAAATGAGGATACCTGGTCACCCTGTTTAGGACAGAGTGCGCTAATTAAGCAGGTGGAACTATAGTTAATTATGTGGAAGTAAATAATAACTCATTTAGATGCTTAAACAACAATAAATACGTTTAATGATTAAAAGTAACAAACAATACTCTACAGTCAACTAAATTGTTAGTGTAGCGGAGGATCAATGCTAGCTTTAATGACTTGGAAGAAATTGGATAGTATCGGAGGGAGGTGAATAAGGAGGCCTTATGATAGTTTTTTTAAAAGTCAAATCATACAGTACTCCCCATTAACCAAGAGGACTTATTTGTTTATATATAACTGATATAGATTCTCCCTTGCTTTTCTTTAAGCACCATTTGTAACCCTAGTACATGCATGCAAATAGTTCTACCCACATATCACCAATGTTATGCCTCACTAAAGAGGAATTCTACTTTCTTTGCTGAATTGGAGTTTTGCACAATTTAAAAGTGCTTAAATTTCTATTTAATAGAGGCTGGATGTCAGCTAAAACTCTTTCTGAACTACAAGAGGGTAGCAGGGATGTACGTATAAGGAATACAGCAAAGTAGTTAGAGGAGCTGGTAAATGGGAAGAACATTGGAGTATGTTATTGAAGGATTCAACAGAAAGAGAAAAGAGAAAAGCAGCTGTTAAAGGGATTGTCTTTTAGTTCTTTCAGCCTTACCTCAGGTTCTTAATACTTCCTCTTGGGAATAGAACAAATTTCTCCACTAAAGCAGTTTCTTGTGGAACACTTTTTCTTCATGGAACAATTTGTTTCAGTTAATGGGATATGGTTGTCTTTTGCCAGTGAAAAAATAGCATGGTATCAAGAAAAGTTTTCACATGGTCTTTGGTCCAATGTACATGCATGCCCCCATCTGTTTATATTTGGAGTATTATTTCAGGAACTGTCTGGTGGAGAGGATCAGCACCCTACCAGACTAAGAGCATAATCCTAAAGTTTGGCCGGCACAAGGGGCACCATGAAGCACGTTTGGATGACTCTTGGAGTCAGGGAGGATGGCACACTTCTGGCCTCTCTGACTCCGATAGTGGTCCAAACAGAGTTTATGGTGTCCCTTCTGCCAGAAAACTTTGCTGGCCTAACTGTGCCAGCTTAACTCCAGGTTAGGATTGCGCCCTAAGCATGAGCATATTAAGAGATCATGGAAGATGTACTGTTATCATTTAGCACTACATGTACTTTGAATTTCACTTGTGATTTTATATATATATGATTTTTTTAAAAAAACTGAATCATTGACAATACAAGTGTGCTTTTTGGCCACTTTAAGGGCATAATAAAAAGGTAAAAATAAAAACAGCAGCTTGAATCCCAAGTGCCCCATGTGCAAGGCACTTATGCTTGATGATGATGGAATGGGTTGCTAATATCTGCCAGTTCTCCCCCAAGCCACAGCTCTGCCATGTTGCACATTGTTCTGGAGGGTCCCCAAATCTCACTTTTCTGACAAGCAGGGGCTGCTGAGGGAAAAGGAGACGAAAAGCATGCTATGCACATGTGGAACACTGCACATGGTACTCTGGATCCAAGCCAACAGTTGAAATGATGCTCAAATAAAAATTCAGCAGTTGAAAGTGGTTTTTTGTTGTTGTGTATTCACAGTTCAGGTTTCTAATGTGAATATATTTGTCAAAATCTTATGGCAGAGCTGATAGGAAGTGAGATATCTATATATCACATAATTTTTGGGGGATATATCCATACAGAATCTTCATATCACCAAAAAATGTTATGTGGATAATGAATTTTGACATAATTCCCATGTCAAATCACATGGCAGCGTGAACCTATGGGATAGGAATATCTATTTTTTTTAAAAAAAAATATCCTTTGACTAAAGAACTATTGAAATGATCCTAAGCGTGTCAATAAAATCATGTCTGGCACAGGGACAGCTTTGGCCTGAAAGTCATGTTAGTCATGACCTTCCTGTTAGTGTCTATTAAGTGTTTAAAGACTATGTTCAGGTTAGTGAGGAAATTATTTTCTAATACCACTTTGAGAGTAGGATTAGAATTTGCCACAAAGATAAAATTAGGCTGAAACATAAATTATGATACCTTACTGAATAACCTTCTTGTTAAGAATGGTGCTGTAGAAATTGTTTGGAGGGATTTCTTTTTTAACTAGGGAGACCTGAATATGATATCCTAGAATTATATGTGGATAACTAGTTCAGATACTAGTTCAGAACTAGTTCAGACTAGTTGGTTAGACAGTGTCACCGAAGCGATGAACATGAAATTGGGCGAACTCCGGAAGCTAGTGGAGGACAGGGAGGCCTGGTGTGCTGTGGTCCATGGGGTCGCGAAGAGTCGGACACGACTTAGCGACTGAACAACAACAAACTAATTCAGAACGTAGAATTTGGATATCAAATGCTGAAACAATTTCCTGGTAATGCTCATAGCCTGTAAATAAATGGTTCAGGCTATGAAACAATACCAGCAAGAAAGCTCTATTTTCTTAAACCCCGCTTGGCCTTTGGCTACATTCCTGGTGCTAATACTGTTCAAAGATTCATGGACCAACATGAACTAAACAGAACCTGATATTGACATCGCCTGCTCCCCAGGATTTTTGATAACTGTCAGTGTAGAATTACTATCAGGAAGAGGAAAACCAATAGCAAAGGGCCTTTTGCAAAGAAAAGCATTGTGCTCAATTCCATGTCCAAATACTAGATTATCTCTTACGGTACTGGGTTCTAGATAATTACAGCAGTTCCAAACTATCAGTACCTGTACTTTTGAACATTATTTGGGCATGCAATCAGGCTTAATGCTGGCCGCCTGTTGGGAAAGAAGTACTGGTCCAAATCTCTCTTTGTGGACAACTGAATGGTTTGAACTTTAACACAATATGGGGAAGGAAATGGATTATTTGGTTGGCAATGGGGGATCCTGCAACCCAGCTGCTTTCACCTCCTCAGTTCTGTAAAGAAAAGGGTGATGACTCAGACATCCGCTCCTTTACCATACATTTTATTCAAAACATCAAGAAATAAGTCATGAAAAATCCAAATCACACTTGTATGGCAACCAAAACAAACCTGGGCTAGCTAACATTAATTCACCCTCACTAATACATTCTGTTTCACTATAAAAACCTCTTGCAGTTAACTGACAGGTCAAACAGGCAGCCCCCCATCATCAATATTAGTCAGAGAGAATTTGAAGACAAGTCTTAATTCATCGATGGGCAACTGTAATCATTTTGGTGGTTCTCCTAGAATATTAAATAATTTTTAAGCTCTCTTGTGACTAAGGAGAAACTGTAAATCCCTGTCCTTCCAAGTTATTTGGGTATATGTGGGGACATGATACTGTATTATTATGACACTGGTGTAACTTCTGGGCTAATTCTAGCTAAGTGGTAAAATCTGTCTTCTTGCTATCTAAAAATACTCCATCTCTTCTCCCAGTCTCACATCTGCTTCACACATTACAAAATAAGCAATATAAAAATTGCATGTTGGCATTTTGTTGAGGATGAAACCTATCTTTCTGTCTCTCTTTTTCCCAGATTTCCTTTACATTTTCCCTCATAAAGACACTAGCAAACTTCCTGATACTTGAACGTAACTACTTTTCTCCACTATCACATCTGAGTGGCTAAATGTTACCTACACATGGAATTGGTTGGCTTAGAAGATTATGTGTTCATAGTTTCAGTCTTTGCACAAGAAACAGCATCTTCAGAATAGAAAAGTACAAAATATGAAGATTTTTGTGCCCACGTCACTCCTTTTCCTAGGCAGACTGAATTTTTTCTGCACCTGCCATGTTGACAGGTGGAGGATCATAATTGGTTTATAGTACACCTGAGCCCAAAAACATCCCCTTGACAAAAGGTCCCCTACACTGTAGTTTGCCATTACATCCAAACTAACAAACAGTATGCTTATGTTGCAAACCAGGGTTTGATTGACAAAGGGGAAGACGACCCCTCTGTAGAATGTAGACCTTAGACATCTTTCATCCTGGTACCTTTAAACCATGATCTGGCATTGTCTGACTTCTAACTAAATGTGAACATATGTATGTTTGACTCATGCTTTGTATAAAGATTGCTTTACACATAAGAAGAGCCCTGGTGGATCAGGCCAAAGGCCCATCTAGTCCAGCTTCCTGTATCTCTCAGTGGCCCACCAGGTGCCTCAGGGGGCACAGACAACAACAAGATACCTGCATCCTGTTGCCTGACCCTTGCATCTGGCATTCTGAGGTAGGCCTGAAGCTGACTTTTTATTTTGCATTGCCCATCATTGATGAAAATATTATTCACTGTGTTGTTACCCAGTTAGAACAATTTTAAGTTGATTGAGTTAGTTTCAAACAGTGGTTTCTATAAAAATGAAATATATTTCCAAGATACTTTTATTGGGGGAGGAGAGGAAAGAAGGGGAGATATAATAGGGACAGAAAAAGCAGGGGGAAAACAATATTAAGCAAAATAATACATTAAAAACAGCTGGTTTAACACTGCTAAAAAAACTACATCAGCATATTTGAGAGTGGGTTTAATGGAGTTATGCAGAAATGTGACACTAAGATACCCATGAACGTTCAACATGCATTTCCAAGTGGAAAGGATTTTCTAGAATAATGTTTCGACTCTCATACCAAGATAGCCACCTTGCATTCTAAAGAAGATACTGGTCTGGAACTAAAAGGCCACAAACTTACTTTGATATACAGTATTCCTCCCACATCATTCCCAAGTGTTCATAAAGTAGAATGTTAGCTTTGAAAATGTATGAACTTTCTGTCTTTGTTGGCACGTCTGGTTTGCTGTCAAGCTTAGTGGGATAGAAGATGTGGCACCACAATTTAATTTATATTCTTGGGATCAAAT
The DNA here is from genome assembly GCA_029204185.1 of Lerista edwardsae. Taxonomy (NCBI): domain Eukaryota; kingdom Metazoa; phylum Chordata; class Lepidosauria; order Squamata; family Scincidae; genus Lerista; species Lerista edwardsae. The sequence continues at coordinate 10,852,697 of JAJKFI010000031.1, forward strand.
TCATGAACTAAGCTTGCAATCCTACACATACTTACTTGGGAGTATCTGAATTTGGTAGAGCTAACTCTTGAGTAAATGTGCACAACAGGGGAATCTAAGAATATCAGCCTTTTGTTCCAAGTGCCACAAACGTATTTAACAGGAGTTGTTTTGGCTGCAAATTTCTAAAACATACAAACTCATGTAACACCACTTCCTATTTTCTATGCTATCATGTGAGATACCTTTAAAAAATCAATTTCATGCCATATCATATGAGAGTCACACCGTTTCTTTTCATAGATTAAGATCAAGAAGATTTGGGTAGCTTCTGACAAACAAGTTGTTAATGTAGGTCAAGACATCACTGAATGCAGATGTCCACATTTTCCAGGGTTACATCCCATAAACATGTACATGTTTTGTTCTTCTAGCAACATCATCCCAGCATAGGTAGCTTGAGCAGGACCGGCAGGTTCCCTTGTGACCCCTGCAGTCATGGGAAATCAGAATGTGTCAAGGCCCTAAATTGTTGATCATACTATGTGAAGGAGTCTGTCTTTGGTACTGCCTCAATGAAACTTAATAAGAAAGCATTAAGTAAAGGTAAAGGTTTCCCCACAACTGAATGATTTAGTCATGACCAACTGTAGGGGGCGGTGCTCATCTCTGTTTCTAAGCCTGTAGAGCTGGCATTTGTCCGAGAACAAGCTTCTATGGTCATGTGGCCAGCATGATTATATGCCGTAGCGCATGGAACGCCGTTACCTTCCCACCAAAGTGGTACCTATTTATCTACTCGCATTTTTTACATGCTTTTGAACTGCTAGGTTGGCAGGAGCTCACTCCGTTGCGTGGTCTCAAACTTCCAACCTTCTGGTCAGAAAGCCCAGCAGCAGTGGTGTCATCTACTCTCTCGCAAGCCGGAACGCTGGGCGGGACTTGAGTGATTGACAGGCCGTCGTTTGACTTCCGGTTTCTTCGCGCGCCCCGCGCGGCTTTCCCTCGCCTCGGAGGGGGCGCCTGCTTGCCCAGGCACCCGGCGCGCCCCCCACCCATCCCCCCTGGCGAGCAGGCGCTCCCTCCGAGGCGAGGGAAAGCCGCGCGGGGCGCGCGAAGAAACCGGAAGTCAAACGATGGCCTGTCAATCACTCAAGTCCCACCCAGCGTTCCGGCTTGCGAGACAGTAGATGACACCACTGCCCAGCAGCAGGAATTTAACTCGCTGCCTAAAATCAAACGTGTCATAAAGGAGAGTAGGCCTTAAAGGAAAGTGTGATTCAGGGCTCCAGAAAGAAAGGATACCACACCTTCAATGAATAAATCACAAAGCGTTCAAAAGTTCAGCAAATTTAAATTCTTTTCTCAAAGTTAAATTTTCCATATGAGGATTGTAAGATTTTTAAAACATAGTGAGATTTGAAAATTGAATTTTTTTTTAATATTGAAAACTGAAAATAGTGCAAATAGTGGATAAAAGTGCATTCATTACATCTAAGAAAATGGCTAAATCTAAGATCATAAAAACATTAACACTTGTGTCTCCCTTCTATATTAAAACTACAGTAAGCCAGGTCTACAAGGCAGAAGGAAGAGTCTACTATTTTTCAACAGGGCAACATTCAGGGTGTAATCCTAATGTGGAGTTAGGCCAGCACAGTTAGGCCAGCAAAGTTTGGCTGGCACAAGGACCACCATAAAGTGTGTTTGGACCTCTCTCGGAGTCAGGGGGGATGGCGCATGTCTGTGTGCTGGCCTCTCTGACTTCAAGGGTGGTCCAAACGTGCTTTACGGTGTCTCTTGTGCTGGCCAAACTTTGCCGGCCTAACTGTGCCAGCCTAACTCCAGGTTAGGATTGCATCCTCAGTGGCTCCACTGTATCTGAAATACAACAAACTACATGCTCAAATGACAAGCCCAGGTCAGAGCAATGTAATTCATCCTAATTCCCAGGGCCCGGCCAAGACCTCCTGACATCTGAGGCAGCATGTCAAATACTGCCTTCCTTACGCAATGATGTGCCAGCATCTGCTCCTTCTCCTCTTTGGTAATCTTGCTCAACACACTACACCCCTCTACCTTTCCTCCTCTTCTCTCCCTGCTTTCGTTTCCAGTCCAGATAGTGGAAGATGAAGGAGGAGCAATAAAGGCAAGTAGGTGGTCAGAGATGGGCACCTATCTGATGGGCACCACCCATCATTCTGCTGCCTGAGGCAACAACTTCACTTGGCCTCACGGATAGGCCAGCCCTGTTGAATTAAGTAGAAATATATCAAGCAGGAGGTGGTGAAAGCCACCAAATCCAGCAAAGTATTTGTGATAACCATCAATAGGAGCCACAACACAGCTATAATTCACATGAGATCATTCAACCTCCTGCAGAGCTGAACACTAGAATAGTCTCCTTTTTTATATTGCTAGCTTTATAGCACCATCTTCAACGGACCCGAGCATACATCTACATTCATATATACTGAACATTATTAAACAACAGGAACAAACGGGAACAAGGGCTTTCAGCTATCCCCTTACGTGTTAATTTCCAGAGAGTGCATTCCATATCGACTTTCAATTGCATATTTGCCAGGATGAGTATGGACATTGATGGGCACCTGGTTTTTATACCTATGAGACAAAAAAAAGCATGCATGATAAAATGAAACATAAAATATGTAGAGTATTCATTAGGGGTGGGGTGTTTTTGTTGTTGAAAACTGCCTTTTGGGTGTTTACAATCTCCTCTTGGTGGTTAAAATGTCTAAATAAAAACACAAAACACTGCATTTTTATATTTAAGATAATTTCCAGAAATTAAAATAGACTACTTTTCCAATTAGAAATAATACTGTGGCTGCATCTGCTGACACTATATCACCTATATCATCTACCTAGTACACTTTTAAAGCATTTAAAATTAATAAAAAAATAAGAACTTGGATTGAGAATGTAGAAACACATAACACTGCAATTTGCTATTTTAATCAAGAAATTTTGGAAAAAATATTACCCAAAATCCACACCCCTAGTATTAATAAATATGTAATTCCAAACTTCAAAGTGTATAGCCCAAGTTAGATACTTTGAGTATCATCAATCAGCTGTTTGACTGAGAAGAGGGAGTAGGGGACTAAATGCGACCACCTGCTTCCCATTCTGAACAGCTGATTGGCCATACTTGGAATGCCTAACCAAGGCTATGTGTGTGCAGAAGAACCAGGCAGAAGAACTGCATTCACAGAAGTCATTGGTGCACATGATTCCCTGTCTAGCTAGGGATACACATGGCCTTTAGCCAGACCAGGGCAACAATGTATTTGGCAAAACTGTAAAGAGTAATATTATCATGAGTAATATTATCATGGATACATTAATTGGGAGGTTTACACAAATCAGTTATGCAATGGGAATGCTGTATAATACAGAGCCCAATGCTATCCATAGTCCAGAATGTGACAGCAAGCATTTTAACGACAGTCTTGTCACATATGGAAGCATCATTGGCTTCCAGATCATTTCCAGACCCAGTTTAATGTGCTTGTATACAACAAGTCCTATATGGGCTATAAGCCCTTAAGGACCAACTTCTCTCTCCTGGGTTATGGCACAATCCTATCCCCCTTCTCTGCCAAAGTAACTAGTGTTGCACCATCAGTGATATTTTATAGCAGTTGCAAAGCAGCCTCCACTGACACACTTTACTGGCCCACAGAGAACTGCTGAAGCAAGGAAGCCCACACATAGGGTTGGAGGAGGGGTAAATGGGGGTAGGCAAAAAGGATGGTAATGAGGGCAAGGAGGAGGGTGAATCAGGTCCAGGAGAGGGCCAGGATCAGTGATGCTGGCACATGCCAATTGCAACCCTCTTCCCAGCCTAATTTGTCTTTCGGGACCAACAAGGACATATGTCAGAGATTGAGCTGACAGATGCCTGAGTTGACCCATAAAGGCTGCTGGGTCTTACCCAGGAGAAAGGGGACAAAAGTCCCCTTACTCCAAAGAGACCTCCAGCACTTGAATGGCCCCTACAGGGTATAGCATTATCAGGGCTGGTGCTGCCATATTGCTGGATTTAGATAGAATTGGGCTGTTAATCACTAAGATTGTCTTCAGAGACCATACATTTAGCATTTCCCTTGCTAAAAGTGGAGAAAAATACAAAAACACTGCACAAGCATCCTGCACCTGAGGGGGGCAGTACAGATAGGAAGCTAGCCAGATGGGGTGTAAGAATTTCCCCTTTCATTGGTATGCGATTGCTAATCTCAGGATTTCTTCCTTCCTCCTTCTTCCCAGAGTTCCCTTCACCTAAATAGCAAGCAACTAGGACCTCTCTCTCTCTCTCTCTCTCTCTCTCTCTCTCTCTCTCTCTCTCTC
>JAJKFI010000031.1:10857059-10867829 GCA_029204185.1 Lerista edwardsae
CTCTCTCTCTCTCTCTCTCTCTCTCTCTCTCTCTCTCTCTCTCTCTCTCTCTCAGCATTATAGTCTCATAAATAATTTCCTTTCTTTATGATCACATATCTTGAAGTGGTCTTAACAGAAGCCTTTGGAGTGCTGCTCTGCTTACACCCCTACCACTTAAGTGGGTGCCTACATGAGAGAAGACCTCAGGAGGAGGCATTTACATTGTGAAACCCTATCCCATAGAAGATTCGCCACGCTTCCTTGCTGAGGAGATTAAGATCACAAGTTTAAAATTTACTTTTTCATATGGCGTTTGAGACGGATCGCTGATATTTACATTTCTTACTACAAATTTAATATTTTATTGTTATCTATTCTGTGTTGTAATTGTATTTGCATTTGTAATTGTAATTGCATTATGATGCTGATTTCAACATTATTTTTGTTTTTAAATAAGCTGGAAAACTGGGATATACATTTTAATAAGTAATTTAATAGGAAATTTTAAATTTTAAATGCATTTTATCTTATTTTAATTTTCTTACTATTTTTAAAACGCCAGCTACTCACTTTCAAAGAAAACAAAGAAGTAACACCTAGTTGGACTACAGCCAACAGGATTATGTGTATCTGCTCCAAAATAAATACACAGCTAAAGGTCTTCTATCAATCTTTCCACTAAAGGTTGCCTGTCATCACCTTCCATTATTAAGGAGGTTGAACACCAGTCCACATAGCTACATGTGTTAAATATAAATGATGCTACATGCACAAGAAAGAGATGACTCCATTAGCAAATTGTCTATCATTTAGTAATTATATTTCATTAATTCTTAGTTCATGCATGTAGAACAGCATGGGGAGTAGGGTGGGGCGTGTACATCTTTAAACATAGTAGCACTCAAGGGATTCCAATTTGCTATTATATGTGCTTCTTCCTCAACAAGAGAGTGTAGGGACCATTGCAGCATCATGGGACTTTCCTCTCCCACCTTTTAGTCTGCTAATATGCTGTAGTGTATCCATTTTAAAGTACAGGAAATCTGTAGGGAAGTTGGGCTGATGATGGAGAAATTTGCTTACACTGAACAGAAAATATGTTTGCATCAAATTTGCAAACATATAACCTTAAATCCTACTTGGGATGCAAACTTGCGTGCAGGTAAAGAAGTTACAGAATCCCAGCCTAAACTACTGGTAGTCAATATTCAAATCACTTAACATTTGTTATAAAGGTTTTTCCTTTTTACATATAACTACTTATATAGCTTTTTATATATAACCAGCAGGACACACAGTACCTGACGGTTATCATTGGGAAAATGGCAAAGAGGAAAAGGTTAACCTCATGTGTGCCACAACAGAACAGAGTTTCCATTTGATCTGCCCAATTATGATGTCATCACCAGGCAGCAAACTCTCACAAGATGCAGCCCGCAACACAAGTCAATTGTGCTCCTACAGTTTGGAAAGAGAACAGGAGAGGTGGGAACTTTAAAAGGAAGAAGAAAAGGCTCAGTAGGAGAAGTGAGAGAAAAGGAGGAGGACAAAGCAGGGCTGGAAGAGCAAAGGAGGAAAAGGATTCAATGGGAGAAGGGGCCAAAGATTTGTGTGGGGAACGGGGCACATTAGAGGGCTTGGAGACAGCAGAACCAAGGACAGATGAGGAAGGAAAGGGCAGCTAGAGAAAAGAGGTAGGGAAGACAGCAGGGGAAAACAGCAGGAAGGGATAAAGGACCAAGGTTGTGGGCAGAAGGATCAGGGATCCCCATTCCAATCCCATTGAACACCAAAGTATGACTACTTCTGACTCTGGACCAGCTGCCACCTGGACTCATGGCACAACCTGTGGACAACCTGGTAGCTGTCAGGAACACATTCTGAACCTGAGCCAACCAAGGATATCCATGTAAGTTAAACCAAAATAAACCACCCCAACATCTACTGCATGAAGGCTAATGACGGTTAATTTCCTTTCTTCCTCATCCAGCTGATCTTTACCCTGGCTAGCTCAGTAAAAATCCCCTCCATAAATTCTCAAAGCAGCAATTTGAAGACTCCCTGTGCCTCCACATCTGAGCTATCCCTGTAGGGGTTTACTCAGAAGTAAGTCCTAGGGCAGTGATGGTGAACCTATGACATGCATGTCAAAGATGACATGCCACAGTGTTTTGGCTGACACGCCAGCATTTGCCAACACTCAACAACAACTGAGGATTTTTTTTTTGTAATGTAAAGGATTTGACTTTTTTTAATGATTTGACTGTTTGTAATGATTTGTAATGACTTGATGCTTCTTTATATAGTGCATAGCCCCATACATGATTGGAGTATATTTTTTAAAATAAATGAATATGTAAATAATGGTTTCTCTTTTGCTGGGAGTAGGGAGTGAGATGCCAGCAGAATCAAGTTAGGCGTTTATGACACTGCAAGCCCAAAAGGTTCGCCATCACTATCCTAGGGTGTGTAATGAAGCTTACTCCCAGCCCAGGCAGTAGTGAAATTCAGGGGGTTTGCCCAGGTTCTATAGAACCGGTAGTTAAATAGCCGGGCCCCGCCCACTCGCTTACCTCAGCTGGCTTTGGGTTTTTTTTGGCTCCGGCTATGACGTCATAGAACCGGTTGTTAATTCATTTGAATTGCACCACTGGCCCCAGGTAAGTGTGTAGATTACAGTCTGGGAATGGTAATCAGTTTGGGAATGGGAATGGTAATTCCCAAATGGTAATTTGGGAAGCTTCAATCTAGGCACAATAGATAATCCATGCCTTACAGTTACAAAAATGTTTGTCACGTTTTCACCTTGGTCTGGCTGAATCTAACACTGCCCTGCCGTGCCTGTATTGAGCAGGTGATGTTTTGCATCACACATTTTCAGAGCAGCAGTTTGCATAAAGGATGGAAAGTTCCTCTCTCTGCTTCTCCCCAGAAACCTTTTCTAGCTTTGCCACTTACACCATATTTCTTATTTAATACGTATTTAAGTGAATATCTGATGCCTCATAAACCTTTTCTTAGGTTTTTGTTTTTTCCAGTTAGAAAGAAATCAAAATCAATGTAAAGAAATAAAAAGCAATGTTCCAAGGAGAGGAAAGTCATCCACTATGGGGAAATGGCAATGCTCCCACTGTTATTATGTGCTAATAGTTTAAACATACTGCTGAAGATTTCAAATAACCTGGTTTTTACATATCTTTCCGGTGACGCCAGTAAGAAAGCATGTTTAAATGAACTATAGCACAATATGAGGATTTCTGTAGAAGAAGCTGCCTTTAGCCTGTTCATGACATTTGTTTAACAAATGATGAAAAAGAGTTGTCAGATCAGGTTCAATGCATTTGGTGTCCCAGAGCAAAACACCTACTCAGAGCCATTTCCTCAATCTTTCCACTGGAGCCAAATCCACATGTAATAGAAGGGCAACTTTCAGTAAATTATTGTATTGAGTTCTAGCACTTAACTTCTTAACGTCTATCATTGCTTCTTTCTAGTGCAAGATCAGTTTATGACCTTGGATGCATTTGGACAAGGACATGATCGGGATCAACAGGGAGGACGCTCGGAAACTACACCACCTGCAAGTAACAGTATCATGAGACATTAGGAGGTTTGCTGGAACTAACCTATTCACCCTGTCAATGATCTCTGCATGTACTTGAATGTCCTCCCTGCATGCATTCTCTGTTAATTTCACTGAGGAAACCTATCATGTGTGTGTGTGCGTGCGTGCGCGCACACGCACGCATGCACACACACACAATCTTCCTTTTCCTGAGTTGAATGAGGAAGATACAGTATATGGTGCCTTCATCGCAGCTCTCAAACTTGAAATAGACTGCTATGTTGGCGCAATTGTGTCTTGCCCATGAATACACAATTCCTTTGGTCTAATTTTATCAAAGGTATTATCTTAAGATGTTTTGCAGACCTTGGCAGAAATCAGAGCCAACTACGGATTATCCCATCACTGAAATAAAGAATTCAAAATCAACAGGATGAACAGTTTTGTGCCTTTAAAAAAGCATATTGGGTAACAACTTGAAAAAGTCAAGGCTCTCTCGTGTGCAAACAGTTTTATTTTCAGCTTATCAATTCTGAATGCATTACAACCAGAGGTGTAACTATACAAAAAGGCACCTGGGGCAAGCAATTATATGCAGCCCCCCCTGGGCAACGGGAAGGGCCTCCATGCAACCTGGAAGCAGCAGGAAACTGCCGGAGAGCACTCCAAATTCAGTGGTTTTGCTGCACAACAGTAGGGGGAATGTATCTGGGGCTTTTTTCATTACTTTTTAACATTTTTAAAGTGGTTCTGAAGGAAAATTGTGCCCCCCATGTAGCGCCCTGGGGCAGGTGCCCCTCAGGCTCCACCCTTGTTACATCTCTGTATACAACCAAAGATTTTTAATGTCAATAAAAAAGGCAGTCCTACCATGTCACACGAGGCTCTGGCCAGCCAGTCACAGTGCAATGTAATTTGACATTCTGTTTTTCCCAGACAGTGTGAGAACGAGGCTTGATCACAAATTCAGGAGCATGTAACAGACTATCCTCATTCAATTTTCTCCGAAATTCCTCCGTCTCTCTTAACTGCAAGAAAATATTTCAACTTAAAATGTATTCTTTGCAACAGCACACATTAATAGCACACAGAGGGGAACATGTTTTCTGGGGTGTCAATATAATATATTGAAGGTTTACATACAGTAAATTTTACTTCTTTTTCATAGATGAGTAATTAGATATTACTGCAGTCTTCAAAATGCGCTTTTAAATCATTAGGATGATTTTTTCCCTCTTAAAATAATGCGTAAGTATTACTCAATATTACATATGCATAGGAAGACACAGAAAGCATTTGCTTTCTTTGGCTTTGGACTTTCTCTTCCCTGAACATAGGGGTGACTGGGGCAGGCACTGGTAAGTCCCCCCAGCCCAATCTATGCCCAGAAGCGATGCAATCGTAGCGATTGTGTCACTTCCATTCCCCAGCCCCCAGCCCTTAAAGGGGAAATAGAGAGTCCTCTTCAGGCTTGGGGGTCGCGACGCCCCAGTTTGAAAACCACTGGTGTATAGGATTGCAGCAAAAATAATTAACTGGCTGGATCACATCATGCATTTCAGAAGTCTAATCATGTGGACGAACTTGTGGTTTATTACCGTTTTCTTTAGGGCTGTTCGTTCTGCAGTCTCTCGTATTGCTACTTTTCTTGATTTCTTATGTGTTTCTTCTTCCACAGAAGATGAAATTGCCTTTTTAGATACACTAATGCCTTCCCCAGTTGCAAACAGGTTCCTTTGGGCAAGATATGCAGCACTTTCCTTAATTCTTTCTTCCTCTGTGTCTGTAATTCCACTAACATGAATTTGTCTGGAAGAAAAAAAAGAGGTTCATGAAACACAGGAGGAAAACAAAAGATTTTACATTTATAATACCTTGAAGTTAACTACACATATTCTACATCTAAAGAAAAGGCCTTCCATACAATCGCCACTAAGGATTTCAATTGCAATAGGCCTTAACGTCGCATTATTCTGAAGCACAGAAAGAAATATTAGAGATAGCAGAGTATATCACATTGGTAAAGGTGTTTGTTTCAGGTGAGTAAGATAAGATTAAAGCTTAACAACCTGATCCTGCTGGGCTTATGCCCTGTGGCTTACTGTCAGCTCCGAGTGTTGTAAAAAGTGCCATAAGGCAGTCCGACACCAGTGGTGAGCCTGACGCATAGGTGGAGAGGTCAGTGCTACTAATAGCAACATGAAGAGCCATATTCTATCCAATTTTCCAGCACAGATGCTGTCATGCCAACAGGACTTGCACTGCATCCTGCAGTGGAGGGAAAGTCACGGAGGCCTCCTCAAGATGAGGGAAAAGATGTTTAATCCCTTATCTTGGGGTTGCATTGCAGTTGCATTGGTACTGGAAAGTTGGGCAGGATTGGGCCCAAAGTCTATTTATGTCTTTCTGCTTTCAAAGACAGGTATAAGAATGCCTTTCAATAATTGGTGGGACGCACAATCTAGCCGACTTGTATCAAGACCACTTTTTGGGTGAATGTGTAAGTATTGCTGCTATCTGACATAATGGCCAGGTTTGGTTTGGTCTGGATTGTTTGCATGCCATGCATTGTGTGATTAGACCATTGGCAGGCCAGGCTTCATATTTTAAAAGAAGAACTCATCTCCAGCTGAGATATTCTCCAAAATGTAGGCAATATTCTGCCCAGTCACTTAATGAGAAATACATTGGAAGAGATGCAAAAGCAATGCACCTCTGTGGAATGTACATACCCTGGGACTGTGTTTGGGTAGGCTGGGACTGGAGCAAGAGGTAGCCAATGTGTAGCTGCTGCTTTGGTTTGCTCTGGTGGGGAAGCAAGCAAGAGACAGAAAGAGCTGGGAACCAACAGTCAGCAGTCTTCAATGGGCCTCCTTGAACCTAGTGGCTTAAGGCCAAGGAGAGTCAGGGGGCAAGTCAGGCCAGGAAAAGGGAGACATTGGGTGCCACTGCCTCCCAAATCCATCCCATTCTGCCCTTCCTTTACGCAGTAATACCCACCCACCTTCCTGCTTCTCCTCAGTGCTTTACTCATTTCCACCAGTGGCTGATCTTCTGGATGCAGTGTTGAAAGATGGTGCAGGCCTCCTTGCACAACACTGCTTGCTCTTTGGGTGCTGCAAATGTACTTTATGGCATGTTTGCTCTACTCTTGGCTCATGCTGCGGCCATTGTGCCAGCTAAGCCAGCCCTTAGGATTGCACTGTGAGTCTATGGTATCCATGAAAAAGGCTAATTCTTTGCTAGCGCTCATTAGGAAGGAGACTGAGAATAAGACTGCCAGTAAGAGCAATAAGACAGTTGCTTGTCCCAGCTCTTGCCCACCTAGCAGTTCGAAAGCATGTAAAAATGCGAGTGGATAAATAGGTACCACTTCAATGGGAAGGTAAATGGCGTTCCATGTGCCTTGGTGTATAGTCATGCTGGCCACATGACCACAGAAACCTGTCCTTGGACAAACGCCGGCTCTTTGGCTTAGAAACAGAGATGAGAACCGCCCCCTAGAGTCTATCATGACTAGACCATTCGGTTGGGGGGAAACCTTTAGTGGAGGGTACACTTAGAGAACCCTATGCTCAATAATACACTTTGTAAGTATTTCAATTGATAAAAAGCCCCTTGGATCCATTGTAATATGTTTGAGCAAACTTCATTGGCATAAAATCCATGCTTTTGTGCCAGACTTGAATGGGCCAACTATTTATTCTCTGAAGGATAATAGTCCAGACTCACTCAGCCATGTGCAAGTTATAAATCATATATAAATTCTCATGCAGGATCAGCTTGCAGTTTTCCATTGGCAGCTTATTTATAGAAGAAAGACAGTATGTTTTTTTAGAAAATAAATACATCAGAGGGGTGTCTAGGATGAACACATTTGCTGCTCACTGTTCTGTCTGAGAGCCAGAAGGCTTGGACCAGAGAAATGTGAGTTCAAAAGCAAAGGAACACTAAGATCAGGCTTTGGATTTCTTTTTCTTGGTCTAAATCTGAACTCTTGGGTATCAATAGACTATAACAAGTGCAGTTATAATCCTCTCTTCGCAATGGCAAGGGGTGGCTCCAATCATCACTTTACTGACCCCTTACCTATTTGTAGGTGAGGTTTTATCATGCCAACTACTCTGGGAAGGGAAACCCAAGCAGAAAGAAATACAGGCATGCCCTGGTATCCGCTGGGGTTCTGTTCTGAACCCCACCATGGATACCTGAAACCATGGATACTGGTGACACCTTTTTAAAGATAGGGAAACATCAGTGGTTTTGCTGCAACAAGGCAAAAAAAGGAAATTTGTTTAATGTTCTCCTCTCTTTTTAATAGGCTTCCCAGTATACATGGTATCCGTGAATAACTGCAACCATGGAGACTGAATCAGTGGTTGCCAGGGCATGCCTATATAAAGATTTATGGTAAACTGCTTTACTCAAATAAAGGTGTACAGACAAAGTGATTTTTATAAAAATGTGTGTTAATGAAAACGAATATTAACCAAACATATTCATCCTAGCCAAATCAATTTTCCTTGTCTTTTGCTTTCCTGACCCTCAGTTCAACTGTCATCTGTTTTGGCAGGAACTTTTTTCCTGAAAAGGGTTTCAAAGGCACTCAAGGTAATACAAAGCACTCAAGGATTAGACCATATTGATTGTGAAAGATTTTGAAAGCACAAGTCATAGTTATATGGACACGGTATCTTTGTTATCTTTTGATTCTTGGGAAGCATACCTCCATTCTGCCATTGGGCAAAATTTAATATGATCAACATGAATATGCTCTCAGAGTATTCCTAATTAGTACCCCTCAGCTATATTTTAAGAAGCAAAGCAAAATATTTAGCTGCATAAGAGTTATGTTCACACATTGGCCTTTCATTAAGCTCCATTTACCAGTCTCTATGGGAGGATTCTGTTTCCAAGCTGCGTAATTCCTCTGCAAGTTTCATATTAAGCCAAATTGCATTAGGGCTTTAGGCACTCACTAAACAGGTAACTATGGATTCTAGCAGATGATAATCTGCTACAGCAGAATTTATTTATTAATTATTTATTTGAAGAAATTATGCCCTGCCTTTCCTATGCCGAAGCAAATGCCCAAAGCGGCTTACCAACAAAATACAATGTAACCATAATAAGTAAAACATAATAAGCAAAACACATTAAAACAACAACAACAAATTAAACACTAACGGGAACACTGAGAGTGAACTGGAGTGAAAGCTAGACCCAATTCTCAATATCAGGACATCTTGGAGGGTGGGAAAAACAATTGACCAGGGGAGTGAAACAGACTATGACAATATACTGTACCAGAGAGACAGAGGGCAGACAGCCACACGGTCATCCAAAGGCCAGACTAAATAGGTATGATCTGAACCCTCTCCGAAAGGCCATGAGGGAGTGTTTAGTTCTTAATTCTTCTGGTAAGGAATTCCATATTTGTGGAGCCACTACAGAGAAGGCTCATCCCTGAGCTGCCATCCCTTTAACTTGGGACAGAGGGGACCAGTGGCGTTTCTACAGGGATGGCAAAGCTCTAGGTTTTGCAAGAAGCCTTACCTTGCAGTGGAAATCACTCCTCTCCTGCACAGTTTTAGCCAATCTTGGCGTTGCTTACTGGCTACAGCAACAAGGGAGAGGAGGGATTTATACGACAGGGTAAGGCTTCTTGCAAAACTTAGAGCTTTGCCATCCCTGTAGAAACGCCTCTGGAGGGGGCACTTGAAGAAAAGCCCTTTTAAGGCCCTTCATGACGTAGGCCCAGCCTACCTAAAGGACCGCCTTCTCCCTTACATACCTGTATGTATACATCTAAGAGGGGGAGCAGGTATGTATGGGAGAAGGCGGTCCTTTAGGTAGGCTGGGCCTACGTCATGTAGGGCCTTAAAGGTCAGTACCATCATCTTAAGTTGGGATCGGATGGGCAGCCAATGCAGCTACTGAAGGAGTGGTCCTACTGAGTCAAACTGTCTAACCCTTGTTACCAGCTGGGCTGCTGCATTTTGTACTAACAGTAGCTTCCGAATTGATCTCGAGGGAAGCCCTACATATAGTGCATTGCAGGAGTCCAGCCTTGAAATCACTAATGCATGGACCACCGTGACCAGGTCAGGACAGCATAAGTATGGTCAATGTTGGCATACCAATCAAAGCTGGGCAAATGCACTCCAGGCCACAGCTGCTACCTGGTTCTCCAGAGACAGCTGAGAGTCCAGGAGCTCTCCCAGACTGTGCACTTGTTCTTGCAGGGGAAGTGTCACTCCATTCAGAGTGGGTGAAAGACTTAGTACCTGCATTTCTGGATTCAGTCTTAATCTATTGGCTTTCATCCATACCCCAACTGCCTCAGGCAGCGTCCCAGGACCTTCACAGCCTCTTCACTTTGGGATGGTAGAGAGAGAGAGAGAGAGAGTTGAGTGTCATCAGCATATTGGTGACACCCCACTCCAAACCCCCAGATGATCTCCCCCAGTGGTTTCATGTATATATTAAAAAGCATGGGGGATAAAATAGAACCCTGAAGCAGTTCATATTGTAAAGGCCAGAGTGCTGAGCAGGTGTCCCCCAGCATCACCATTTGGGACCTGTTAGCCAGGAAGGAGTGGAACCATTTTAGAGCAGTGCCCTTTATTCCCAGATTGGCTAGCCGGTCTAGAAGAATGATATGATCAATTGCATCAAAGGCCACTGAGAGGTCAAGCAGGATTAGTAGTGATGCCTTTTCCTTATCTAGTCCACGGTGAAGGTCATCCATGAGGGCGACCAAAATTATTAGGATCAGCAGTCTAGCATTCCAGTAGAAGAGAAACTCATGCCGTAGTGGCAGCATATGAAGCCTGACTGCACTTAACATGCAGATGTTGACTTCATATGTCTCACTACACAAACATAAATCTCTGAGGAAGGAACTGTTCTAGAATACCCTTATTCTAACATTGGAATGCAAGGTGTATATCTTTGAATAAAGAAACAGAATAAATGCCAGTGATTGTATGAAACCTTGGGGTCTACAAGGTTTCATGCAATGAACATTTCTGCTCTTCTTGCTCTCGTCCTCCCTCCTCTATCCCCAGCAGGATGGAATTTCCAAAAAATGGTTGTAGCCCGGATCCAAAAAGCATTGGAATCAATCAATCAACAGTATTTATATACTGCTTTTCAACACAAAGTGGTTTACAGGATGATGATGATGATGATGATGATGATGATGATGATGATGATGATGA
>JAJKFI010000031.1:10867839-10976135 GCA_029204185.1 Lerista edwardsae
GATGATGATGATGATGATGATGATGATGATGATGATGATGATGATGATAAAGTTTAATGGCTCCTGGTCCCAAAAGGGCTCACAATCTAAATAAATGCAGAACACCACCTGCAACATTTTTATTTAGGCATTTAATTATTTTTTTTAATCTACTGAAAAAAAAAATACAATTCCACTGTTATTTCAGCCTTTATGTTGGACTGTCCCTGATTTTCAATAAAGTGTGTTACTAGACTCAATAGACCATCATAGACAGCATGCATGTGGTCCAGGTCTCATCTCTGACTACAACCTCTCGGGACAAAGGGCAGTGAAAAACACACATGCACACCAACGCGCACACACACACACATACACCCCTGAGGCAGCTCAATCAAGTAACTGGCACACAGACCAATGGCCTCTGACAATAGCCTGCTTTCATTTCACCCAAGCCCCTTTCATTCCATGTTTTATTTTGCCAGTTATTCTTCCCTCGTGTCAATTTGCTTGTGTCAGTGTCTGCTGATTATTTTCCCAGAATATTTTGTTATCATGACTCCCACCAAAATAGATGGTTAGTATACTCTGCCATACTGTGGAGAACAGCAAAGAAATGTATCTGGTTTCATTGTGGTTTCTCACTCCCACTGCAGCACAAGCAATTAATCCTATCCAACTTTCAAGCACTGATGCAGCTGTGCCAATGGGGTGTGTGCTGCATCCTGTGGTGGGATAGCAGTCACAGAGGCCTACTTGTTCCTTTACCTTGGGGCTGCATTGTGATTATACTGACAATGAAAAGTTGGATAGAATTGGGCCTAATTGTCTCTCTCTGTCACTCTGTGTGCGTTATTTACAGAATATAAGAGGTACTTAAAATATCAAACATAAAAATTGTGTTATATCTTAACAAACCCTTTATCAAGGGATAAGTTCAGAGCTTTCCCTTTATCTCTCTTTTTCTCCAACCCAGTCACAAAACAGCAAAAAAGAGGCATACCTTCCTGTGAACACAGGTACTACATATTCAACAATTGTGTTTTCTTTCTCATCTGCCAGTAAATTTTGCCTAGCACGCTTTGCTTGGGGACTCAACTTCAGAGGCTGATCTTCAATCATTTTTCTGAAAGAGAGGTCATAAATAAAACATAATAACTATATTATGATAAGTATGTATTTACAAATATACAAACTCAATACTAGGGGATGAGGTAGAAACCAGTACTGGTAATTAAATCAGCATCAGTTCCCCACAAGCAACAGAATGCACTTGTTGCACAAAGTTGTTTATTGCCAGCACCTGCAAAATATGCACTCCAAGCCTGAGCAGGTGTACTCAAAGGAGTAAGTCCTGTAGGGTTCAATGGGTCTTACTTCCATGTAACAACAGTAGATTTGCAATCGTCAAAGTTTTATTTCCAATTTCAAATAGCTTCTTTCTTTAAAATCTCTTTTCGGCTCAGTTCTTCTCTCTCTCAAGATATATCAATGGGGCATGTTCTGCATTCTGCAGTGGAGTAATAGTCACGGAGGCCTCCTCAAGGTAATGGAATGTTTGTTCCCTTGTCTCGGAGCTGCATTGCCCTTACTGGCTATCAGCCTAATCCTTGGCATGTCTACTCCAAAGTAAAGATTGATTATAGTCAATGGAACTTACTCCCAGTTAAGTGTGGATAGGATTGCAGCCTAAATCTCTTTTATTTCTGCTCGGCTTCTGCAAGGAGGAGGCTGCAAGTGGGAAGAGGCTCAAAGTACCTGAACCTTAGCGGGGATCTGTTGATGGCAGGTGGAGGAGGGAGGCGCTCACCAGTTTGCTGCCCCCTCTAAGGTGCATCTGTATGCAACACATTCTATGGCTCACAGTACAATCCTGAGCATGTCTACTCAGAAGTAAGCCTCATTATGTTCAATGGGGTTTACTCCCAGGAAAGTATGTATAGGATTGCAGTCTCATACCTACCTACCTACCTACACAGAAGTACCGTAAGTCCCATTGTGTTTAGTGGGGTTTATCCCCAGGAAAGGATAGGATGGCAGTCCAAGTTAGTGGGCCAGCTATGGGTGTAGTAGTGGGGTACAAACAAGAGCAAAAGTGGAAAAGGAAAATGCTGACAATCAACATTTTCTCCAACATTGTGAAGAGTCAATTTATTTTTACATTCTTGTTACATAAAAATATTGTTTTTAGAATTTCTGTGCACTCTTTAAAGAAAAAACGTGGGCAGATGGGAAGCCTGTCTTGAAACAGACAGCTCATTTTGTCTGGGTATCCATTACCAGCATCACAAATTCAATTATTCAGGCTCACACTAGACGTGTAGTTACTCCATGGGAAATTACATCTGTGAAAACATTCGTGAGTTTCAGCCCCCATTTGCAATCCCATGTTGGGCTGAAACCCACAAATGTTTGCAATCCCGTGTTCACTCCAACCCAGGGGTTTACCTGGAAAATGCACACATAATTTGGCCAAAAGCAGTTGAAAGGTCATGAGGCTGTTCTTGAAACCAGAGAGCAAAGTGTGATTGGCCCTACTCTGGGGAGGTTCATTCCACATGCAAGGTAAGCTCTGGGTGCAACATCCTCAGCCGAAAGGCAAGGGTTTGGAATCTGCTTTAGAGGAACTAGAAGTCTGTCTGTGGAGCCCTACTGCTCATGGACCCAAAGTACTATTATACAGTACTTGTTTTAGAACATTCAGATCATAAGGTCAAATTGGTTTTAGAAATAGGAGGAATTATATGTGGCCCAGATGGCATCCAAGATAACAAATGAAGCTATTTATCTGTAAAATTGGATCAGAATAGGATCATATTTAGGGACATGGTGGCGCAGTGGGTTAAACCGCTGCTGCTGGGCTTTCTGACCGGAAGATTGGGAGTTCAAGACTGTGCGATGGAGTGAGCTCCTGTTGCTTGTCCCAGCTCTTGCCAACCTAGCAGTTCAAAAGCACCTAAAGGCAAGTAGATAAATAGGGACCACTTTGGTGGGAAGGTAACGGCATTCTGTGCGCTAAGGCGTATAGTTGTGCCGGCCACATGACCATGGAAGCTTGTCCTCGGACAAAACACCGGTCTACAGGCTTTGAAACGGAGATGAGCACTGCCCCCTACAGTCGGTCATGACTAGCCCATTTGGTCGTGGGGAAACCTTTACCTTAGAATCATATTTATTCCATGGCAAAGAGTATTTTAATATGGTCCATTCCAGTTCAGACACTATATATGCCATTCATGCTAGTACTCCTAGTCCTTCCCAAGTATGCACATATATGTACAAACCTGTGTATGAGATACTCACCATTACCAGCTAGCAATAACATCTGTAATTGTGAATTTAAAGTACCCCACAATCATGGAAGTCACATGTCAATTGCATTGTCACATCATACTGGTATGGTATATATTCAGGGATCATTAGAATCATTCAGGGTATAATCCTAACTAAACCTAAAGTTTGGTGCATTTGCAAGACTCTCATAGTCAGGGAGGCTAGCACACATCTTCCCTGACTCCAAGAATGGTCCAAATTGCTTTACGGTGCATTTGCAACACTCCTGGGCTGGCACAAGTTACTTGTGCCAACCTAACTCCAGCTTCGGATTGCCCCCTCACATGAGCAATGTATGAACTAGCACTATGCCACCTTAGAAATTCAATTATCATAGAAATGGTCTGAGAACCACTTCTATGAGAACAGCGGCAAATTGTTAAACTTTTCAAAAGAGTTTGAAAGGCAGAGGAATTGTGGCTCCACAGCATGTCATTGGCTTGGCTGCTCTGATGTCATTAATGGGCATGACAACCTGGAAAAATGACTGCTGAAGATTGACAACCCAAACATGCGTAAATCCCCAAGTAGTGATGCAGTGGTGCCAGTGTGGCTTTGACTGTATCCCACTGGAGGTCCTCTGCTAGAGGTCTCACAGTAGGAGACGTTTGTCCCGTCTTCCTGACTAAGCCCCAGCAACTGCTATGGGGCAACTCGGACCTGTGCCGGCAACTACCACAAGTCTTCATTGATCAGGGCAGACAGATCAAGCCCCGGGCTCAAGATTTGGTGTGCACCAGACTCGGCCCAATCTGCCCAGCCCCTGCCTCCAATTCCTACTCATTCCTCTCTCTCCTCCACTTCATTCCATTCCCCCTTCCCCCCGCACTCTATTCCACTCTCTGTGCTGGGCTTGCCTGCTCCAGCAGGTGCCCCAGTGGCCGACAGTACATCTGGAAAAGTGCCGGCTGCTTGTGTTGTCGCAAAGCACTTTATGGCTACTTTGCAGCAGCCTATTCTGGCAGAACATATGTTCTGCCAGCACTTCCTTTAGATAGGATTGGGTCATTAGTTATGTTTGAATTAGAATTCAAAGATCAATCAGCAAATTTTCAAAAACAAAACTGTAAAGTATCATACATACTACAGGCTTTTGAATACTATGTGTGCTAATGCACATTGGTTGTACAATTAAATCCTTTTGATGGAAAGCCATGAGTCACAAAAGGACAAACTTGCTGTTTATGAAATGAGATCTAAAAACATGAAAAATATGAAGGTGTTCATATACCATTGAAAAGTCAATCAGTCTTATTGGGCAAGTAGCACGATATTTTGCATCTGAAGTATGACTTATGTGGATATGGTTCTCATAAATTAGCAATGCACGTGAATACATAATCAAAACAAATTGCTCACATACCTCTCTGTCATGGATCCTAGACTCCTGCTAGGGTTGGCTCATTATGGGATTAACCCTGAACAAGATGCATGATTGACACATTCCTACAACATGCTTTCAAATATACGCATTTATAAAAATCAATTGAAAACCTAATGAATGGCTACAAATAGGTGTCAAAACATTGTGCAAAAATTTATGTAGCAGCATTGTGGTTTAATGTGCAAAATATCAGAGTAGATCAACATAGAAAAGAGTGACAAGCTACAATTGCCAACTTCTTGAAAGATGCAATGCTGTAGAATTAAAGTTGACTCTCACTACTTTTGAACTGTTTCACCTGCATTTAAATAGAATGGGTGTATGAGGCAGAAAAGATTGACGATCAACAACCATTTCAAACCATGAATATTTAAAGCCTGGTCATTTAAAAAGTGGTAAAGAAAGTCTTCCAAGTGAATAAGAAATCCCATCTCTTTTCATTTGAACTTTCTATTGTGAGTCAACAAAATGCCAGGCTACATGGCTAATCACATAACCTACATAATCAACATTGTTTATGGGGCAAGCAAGCTTCATAAAGCAAGGTCCATGAAAGCATTTTCCATTCCCTCTTGTGACTTTTAAATCCTCACCTGCAATAAAACACTACTCATCTGAATCAGCTCTTTATAGACACCTGAACAGACGTTTGTTTCAAAGTATCACACTGTGGGCGCAATCCAAGATCTAAACCAAATGATGCAAGTCATTTGTGTCAGCCCAGGGCTGTCGCCAACATGCCATAAGGCACGTCTGCAACAGCCCAAGAGGTGCTGAGTCAGCATAGCCACTTCCATCGACCCAGGCAAGTGGTGGGGAGCAGCAGGTAAGCCACTCCCATGCTGGGGGAGTTTGGCCAGCATGGAGGCTTTTGAGGTGGGGGAAGCGTAACAGGCCAGGGGAGGGAGGTACTGTGGGCAGGGCAGCCCAAGGAGGGGGGAAGAGCTGGGATCTAACCGTTACGCCAGATCCTAACCCCATCTCTGGGCTGTGCGGCCCCATGCTGGGCCGCTGTGGGCGACTCAGGCTTGCACTTGCTATTTTGAAGGCACAGGTCCAAGCAGCCCCATCGGCTACCTGGGGCTTACCCTGGGATGGGGACAAATGTTCCCTTGCCCTGCGCTGATCACTAGCTGCCTCCTACTTTGGATCACAAAGGTGTTTTTTTACTGTTGACGGGTACAATTATTCAAAATATTTATGAATACTGTTTTTCTCTTCATTTGGCTCCCTTTAATTGTATGTGTAACAGTATAAATACATTGCAAGAAAGTATCAGGCATATCGCTTTAAAAATAGTGTATGTAGACATTTCTTTCACTATGTTAGGGCCCATCCACAATAGGGACTATGCTGCCAGACCAGTCAGGAGACAGTACTAGACTCAGACCAACTAGGATAAGATTGGAGTCCTTTGTCTTCCTTTCCCATTGAAAGCCCTGGATATCAACTTTCTGCTCTTCAAAGACACAGATCTGGACAGTTCTGATCTAGCAGTGGAGAAGAAGACCCTTCCATAGCCTAATACCGAATTCTACTGAATGTATAACAAGACTCTTCATTTGATTGTTTTCAACATAAAGATGCTACCTCTGCTAAATAAAGATGAACGTAGTAGCCCATCTCTATTCCGTGAACTGGGTTGGGTAGGATTATCTGAAGAAGGATGTCCTCAACTCTGCAAGGTCAAATTCAATACTTTCCAAACGTTGGCTACAATCCATAAACAGGTTTAGGGCACATAAAGAGCTGTACAAGACATTCAGTACATGGAGAAACTTGCTGAATAAGCTGCCATCAACAAAATCTTGAAATACACTTTCTCCTGACTGTCATCTTTACATGCCAAGCCACTCTGTATAACAGTGGTTCTCAAACCTTTTAGACTGGGACCCACTTTTTAGAATGTCACCCGTGTCAGGACCCACTAGAAGTGATGTCATAGCCAGAAGTGACATCATCAAGGAGGAAGTGCTGACATAATAAAATGACACTCCTGAAATGCAAACTGGCATTCTTAGACTACAGCAATTGCACAACCATGAAACATCAGGTAACGGTGTATAGGTAACATCAGGTAAACATCAGTACAGGTAACGGTGCTGCCAGCGGGCCTCCTCAAGTCCACCACAGCTATTTTGAGGGCCCAATCTTGCAAAAATGTTGCAAAAGTGCCATAAGGCACTTCTACCACCATGGTAAGGGCTTACTGCTATCGCCAGCCCAGCACCAGGCCCCAGCACCAGGAGGACCCAGCACATCGCCGAAGGGCAGTAACACTGCCGCCAGTGGTGAACTCTTTCGGGATGGACAGGGAGGGCGTGGGGAGGGCGGAACTGGGTGGGGAGTGGGGGATGCGAATGGCGGAGGTCTACAACGACAGATCCTATCCTCCATGTTGGGCCAATGGCTCGACACGGCGGCTCTTAAGTCTGCATGGGCAAAATAGCCAGTACAGACTTGAGGAGGCCCATTGTCAGGCTGGCACCCTTACCCGGGGGAAGGGGACAAATATCTCTTTCAAGGTGCTTCTGGCGGCTGCCCAGCTTTCATAAGATGCAGCGGTAGCCATTTTGCTACTACTGTGCCTACGGGGGCCAGGAAGTTTAGGATTGGGGTGTAAATCAGCTGAGTTGAATCCCCACAGCAATATCATTATGAAGGAGAAGGAAAGTTTCTACAAAGTGCCAGGAAGGAATAAAATTATAAGAATATATAATCCTAAACTTTCACATAATCAGCATTTGATGATAAACTTGTCAATTTAATTTTTCAAAAATAACCTAGTGTAGCATTTAAGATCCACCATTAAAGTGGTTTGCAGACATTGAAATAACACAATTATATAATGAGTGTAGTCATAGTTTCATCAAGTCAGAAATTAAACCATAAAGGTCACATACTGAGTACTTCAGTCTAAGCAAGCACATGCCAGTGGAAATCCCAAGTGCAGATAATGAGGTAATTACTTCTGGCAAGATTCTCTTTTAAAATCTGCTGAGAGATTGGAAACTTGAATGGAGTTTCCCAATGGTATTGGGCTTCCACTACGAACACTATTTTCTTCCAATTATCAGTACAAGGTACAAGAACTCAAGCACCATAACTGGTCTTTGCTTGCCCTCAGATGACAGCTGCAAGCCACTTTGACTTGCTGTTGACATTTTAAGATATATATTTATTGTATACTAATATTTCTTCAATGCAACAATTAAAAAATGTACTAATTCATCAACTCTGCTTCCAGTTTGCTGATCATTACGTTATAGGGATGAAGTACAGTATATTCTATAGCTAGGGGTGGGGTTTTTGTTGTTGTTGAAAATTGCTTTTTGGGCCTCAACAACTGCCTTTTGGTGGTTAAAATAAAAACACAAAACACAGTATTTTGGTGTTTAAGATATTTTCCAGAAAGACTACTTTTCCAAGTAGAAATAATACTGTGGCTGATCTGCTGACACTATATCACCTATATCATCTACCTAGTAAACTTTTAAAGCATTTAGAATTAATAAAAATGAGAACTTGGATTGAGAATATAGGAAAAAAAACGCACACCGCAATTTGCTATTTTAATCCAGAAATTTTGGGGGGAAATCACCAAAACACCCACACCCCTAACTATTGCATTAAACCTTCTGAAGTCAGGGCTACTCTAGAATTACGTGAAATAGACGTAGGCATGCAATAGCTCCCCGAGTTATGAATGTTTGAGTTACAGACAGCTATATTGGCATTTTCATGCAAGTGCAATAATCCTTTGATGGTGCTGTCACACATATGTGATAGCTCTGGACCAGTAAGAACCAGCTGTTTTGATTTCTGTACATTTTGACTTCCATACAGACTCCTGGAACCTAACTGGTAAGTAGGTAAGAGACACAGGGCCAATCCTATCCAATTTTCCAGCGCTGATGCAGCCATGCCAATGGAGCTTGCACTGCATCCTGCGATGGGAAGACAGTCACAGAGGCCTCCACAAGATAAGGGAACATTTGTTCCCTTACTTCGGGACTGCATTGTGGCAGCAGCAGCTGCTCTAGAACATTGGGTAGGATTGGACCCATATCGTATGCCTTCCATGTTTTTTTTCCTTGAAAAGCAGTTGTGGGACGCTATGAATCTGAGCTGAAGAACCATTGAGAAAGAGCTAATAAACTCTTTCCCCTCTAGCCATTATCCCACTTAAAATCATACACTCAGCTGCAGGAAAAAAGGAAAATTTCTGCATGAGTAGAAAAGCATGTACAGAATGGGAATTTTCACAGGAAAACTAGCTGGAGGGGAAGGAGTTACAGGACACCTGCAGCTACTTTCCATGCAAAAACAAATGGATCAAGAATCTGTTACACACAACTGCTGTGCAACATCTAGGGCGCAATCCTAAAGCACCCTAAAGTTGACACAAGCTGCTTGCGTCGGCCTTGCGATGTTGGAAAGTACCGTGAAGCACTCTCCCACCAGCACCTCTGGCCCAAGGTCGATACAAACAATTGCGCTGTCCCTGCAGCGCCAATATGATGCCCAGTATGTTGGTCCCACACCAGCCAGTTTCGGCCGGCACGAGGCAATTTCTGGGCGGGGGGGGGGGAGGAAAGTGAGAGGGAGGGTGGCCTGGGATGGGATGGGGGTATGCATGCCAGCTGATAGGATGGCCCAGGGAGGGGCTAGAGCCCAGATGCAGCCATTAGGATGCATCCAAACGCCCGTCCCCAAACTGTACAGCCCCAATTTGGGCCCCGTGGTGTCCTCAGACTTGCTTCCACTATATAGCAGGCACAGATTCACGTAGCCCATAGGAGTGGCTGGTGCCTACCCCGGGGCAAGGGTACGAATGTGCCCTTGCCCTGTGGAGGCTTCAGCCTGCTCCCAACCTGCACTGGACACAGCACAGGCCCACCAGCCAACAGAGGTTAGGATTATGTTCCTCGTTTGTTCCCCAGAAGATCAACAAAGGTAACATTACAGATCAAACTCTGTGTAGTTGATGTCTCAGCTGGAAGGTGCAAGTTGATAACTGAAATCATTACACCTTTGAAATGTTAATTATTCCAACAAATACATGCAGTGCCAGTTAGAAATCACAGAAACTCTCCTCCTCCAGTTGAAACCGATGGTAGTTTTGCCATCAAATTCCAGTGGAAGAGAACAGACAGCTGTTTGGGTACTCATCAAAAGCTTGACCCTACCCTCGACTGTACGTTTCATATCCAAGGCGGTAGGCTTCAGCTTTCTTATTCACCAACTCCGATCCAAGGCGGTAGGTGTCAGCTTTCTTACTGATCAATTCAGATCCAAGACTGTAAGCTGCAGATCTTTTGCTGTGAGCTGACGATTCGTGGGCATAGGCTTCAGCAGACTGTTGGTCATAAGATGCCGACCCATGGCGGTAGGCCAATGCTGCTTGCTTGCTATAGGCAGTGGATCCATGAGTGTAAATGGCAGATTTGCGCTTCTCCTCCTTTTGGTATTGACTTAGAGTGGACTCTAGCTCCTTGTGGCGATATGCACGGTCAAAATGTTGGTGGTGCCTCTGGTAGAACGGTATAGACATCTTGGTTTCCTCCTAGCTCAGTTTCACTTCACGCTTCAGACACATCACAAAGAAAGAAGACATATGGTTAAATAAAGGAAACTATGAATTGGCATTACATGTACAATAATTTATCAGCAGCCTTTGATGAACCTACAACTTCTGAGGCTGTATTAGCTGAATACTCCATGAGATAATGTGTAGAGGTGTTTGAAAATGATGGGGTTTTTTCAAAGATTTTGTGATTTGAAAGGCAGAAAGCGGTGTTATGTATTTCTAAGTTCTCATTCTAAGTTTATCATTTTAGTAATTTTAAATGCTTTTAAAGTGTATTAGATACTAGGTAGGTGATATAGTTTCAGCAGATGCTGCCACAGTATTATTTCTAACTGGAAAAGTAGTCTTTTTTTCCAGTAATTAAAAGTAATTTAATTCCAGTAATTTAATTTCCAGTAATTAAAAGTAATTTAATTCCAAAATTACTTGGAAATTAATTTCTGGAAAATATCTTAAACACCCAAAGGCAGTGTTTTGTCAGATATTTTCACATCAAAAAGTGGTGTTTTATGCTTTTGTGTGTTTTTCACAAAAATAAACACCCCTAATAATGTGTCATAGCATCATAAGAAGAATGGGGAGGAGATGGATGGGGGATAGGGGCCACAGGCTCGGGAGGAGGTGCAGGGTTGGTGGTGGTGGTGCCCACAAAATCCAAACTGCCTTCCTGGGCCTCATTTGCCTGCTCTGGTCAATGATATCACTGGTGCAGGCCTGAGTTGACGCATAACGGCTGCTGGGGCCTACCCTGAGCCAGGGGGCAAATGTCCCAAAGAGATCTCCAGCAGCCAAAACTCCCCCTGCAGGAAGCAGAGGAGCCACCCCAATGCCATTGTATCGCCATGTGGAGGTTTATATTAGGTAGGAGTGGGCTGTATGCCCCTTATAAAGGTACAGTGTTTTCCAGCTGTTACAGTGGTAAATTTTGCATTTTAGCATAAAAAGTAATGGGGCAATAATTGCCTTTTTTAGTGTTGAAATGGAATTCATCCAAAATTCAGAATATGATTACTCTTTAATGAGTGAAATTAATAGCTTTTTAAACAACGTTTAAAGTTATAATGCTGCAATCATAATTTTTTTTCAAGATTTGTAATTTTAAAACGCACTTGTGTGTGATCCTGAGACACAACTACATTTGGAAATATTAACGATGCAAAATTCATTATCAGAGTATGACAATTTGAAATTCCAATATAGTATCAGCATTTGCAAGTCAGGTATTTTTAACTTTAGTGTTCTCATTTTTTAAAAAAAACTGTGAATTCGAATTATAACTTCAAACTATTTCAGAGTACTACTATCATTGCCTACTAGGTCACTCTCTATGTTGAAATTTGTAAGTGACAGATGTACAGGAGATGCTTCCTTCATGCTAAGGTTAGGCCATATCAAGGAAACCCACAATCCAGCTTTACACTGAAGGTGGAATCCTACGTCCGTTGTTCGGCCAACGTTAGCAGCTAGTGTCGACTGAACATCTGCAGCACAGACACGAGAGCAGGGTCCAGCATCCTTGTGTCGGCCTTGGTGCTGTTGGGCCGATACTGGCAGCACCAACCCCAGGGTGTGCTGTACTGCTCCTGCACCAGCCGAGTTTGGCTGGTGCAAGAGCAGTTCTGGGTGGGGGGAGGGAGGAACTAGGCAGGGGTGACCGGGCCAGGAAGTGTGCCGGGCCAGGGAGGGGGGTAGAGTTGGGATGTGGTCGGTATCCAAGCCTCCGTCCCCAGGCCATGCAGCCCTGATTTGGGCTGCATGGCTTGCTCAGAGCTGCACCTGCTAAAGGATTTGGCAGTAGAATCTGCCGCCATCTCTGCCCCCTTTCTGGAACTGGTCCTCCCTTTGACCTGCCTTCCTTCTGCCTGATTATGCCCCCTTCTGCCTTCCCCTCCACCAACATGCATAACCTCTACCCAGTGCTCCCGCGGTGATTCCTCCTGGTTCTGAGGTCCTGTACCGATTGGCGCTGGGCCTCAGCGTCAGTGGTATGCTTGTACTGTCGGTAGTAAAGTGGTTTATGGCACTTTTACAACAGCCGGCATGAGCAGTACTAGCATACCGCCAACACTGAAGCCCAATAGAGTCAGGCTGTAATACAAGCATGCAGGCCAGGGCAGGAACCCCCAGCTATGGTATCACTCCACCTCCACAAATATTCCATTTTTTCGGTCTTTGAACTGTACTATTACATGCATAAACCTTTATTGGCATTAAAATAGATGACAATAACCAGCACAATAGCATTACCACCGACAGGAAGGAGAGAAAGGATAGGTCATAGTGAGGGGGGTAATAGAGAGGTGATAAGGGAAAAGAGGAAAAGATGTTGGATCAGGGAGGAGGTTGTACTATTTAAAAAACTATTACAATGTCAAAACTCACAAAAAATCTTCACACTCGTAGTCTGGTAGCAAACAAATATGACACACATAAATACAAAATGCTTTAGACTAGGATGTTTGTTTCCAAACAAATTTTTCAGTACAGCCATTATCTCATATCTCATTTGAAAAGTGCTTTAGGCACCTGCTATCTAATCTCTCACAAGTGAACTGCTAAGTTTTGAGACCAGACATTTCTTTGCTCTGTCCCTGAACCTTCACCCTAATATTTCCCTCCCAAAGCAAGATATTCTGTCACAACTCACTCAGTCCAACTGATGAATCTATAACAGCAGAGAATGAGTGACTGTTGGCCCACTCGTATCACATATAAAAAGCAAGTTGATTTGAAAAAGAGTCTCTCTGAACCGAGTGTGCTTACCGGTAGCCAAATTAAGAATGACAGGAGTCCAGGACGGAGGTGGATGACTGAGAGGGAGAAAGAAATCCAGCAAAAGTTCAAGGCAGCGAAGTGGCTGACAGGACCCGAGTTGAGCTCCAAGCTCCCGGGTCCAGAACAAAAATAATGCCTGTAGTCAGTGGAATGTGAAAGCCGCAGTCCCAACCTTTTATGGTTGGGAAGCCTGTTAAAAATAGCAGCAGCAGAGAGGGAGAGAGACCAAGTGCTATCTTGGTGCAAATATATGATGACAGCAGCTTCGAGGTATAGTACACCGTTTCTCTGTCTGAAGCCTCACTAAGTCCAATCTGATCCTAACGCTTTCTGTCAGCTCAGAAACAATGTCAACATGGCTGTGCCACAGAAATTCATTTGGCTGAAGCAAGAAAGGAAAACCTACTGCTCCACAAACCTAATTCAGAAATCTTGAGTAGCTTTCCACACTGCTGGAAGCCGGGCTACGGTACAGTAGGCGTGTCACGAGTGTGGGCTCCGGAGTGTTCTTGGCCCAGCTGCATCCCAGGATGCTGAAACGCTCCGAGGACTGACCTGTTCCTTTGTGAATAGGAACAGGGTTCAGCAGAATGGCAAGAGGACTCTGAAGAGGTAATTAGTGATAAATCTCTATAATCAAAGCTAAGCTATGGGTTCCACTTGGAAAAAAAAAAGTAGATGCTTTCCATGATCTCTTGACAAGTTGCCACATTTTAAATCTCAGTGAAGGTAAGTTTATAAATTAAGGCCACAACCTCAGTAAAGGCCAGAAGCCAAGCAACTGGTTGTTCTTCAAGGGCACAATCCTAACCAACTTTCCAGCACTGGGGCAAGGGCAATGCAGCTCCAAGGTAAAATAAAAAATGTTCCCTTGCCTTGAGTAGACCTCCGTGACTACTACTCCACTGCAGGATGCAGCACATGCCCCATTAGTACTGCTATGTCAGTGCTGGAAAGTTGGTTACAATTGCACCCCAAATCAATGTGTGAGATTCAGCCAGTGATGTCATGCAGGGGGAACGCGGGGGAGCTCAGTTCCACTAGTTAAAATTAGGGCTGACTCCGCCCACTTCACTTTCCCTCCTTCCCCCCCCCCGCCCGATTCCTCTGCAAAGAGCTTTTCTTCTTGGTTGGCCGGCACTCAGAGGGTTAAAGGGAGCGACTCTGGATTCCTAGGGGGGCGAAGGGGGAAGGGCTGCAGTGGGGAAGTCCCACTGACACGTGCCAATCAAAAGTGAGTTCCTGTTCTTAAATCATTTAGATGACACCACTGGATTCAGCCCTTCCTTCCAGACTTTCTTGGCTCCTGTTTAGAGGTGGATTTTGACCAGTGTAAAACCCCAGTTCAGCCTAAAGGGAGGGATATTTGCTTTGGGATTGCTTTATGGGAAAGCAAGGCCAAGATTCTCGTCAGTCATTTCTTTTAAAGCCATATAGTTAAGTGGATAAAAATCTTTTGTGCTAAACTGTGCCATTGCAGCTCCCAAAACAGCTGAGTTCTGCCCCAGACTTCAGTTCCCAAACCAGAGGGCTCGTCCACAGGAACCAGGATATTGGGGTTGCTTGTTTCTGAAGTTGGTAACCATACCCTCATTGCCTTAGTGTCACCAGGAAGCAAAGCTACAGTGACATAGAAGCCATAACAGGCATAATTTTGCCTTTCAGCTATTCTTCAAGGCACAGCAACCCTGACAATGTCTAGACTCTACACCTGAGACAGGCAT
The DNA here is from genome assembly GCA_029204185.1 of Lerista edwardsae. Classification (NCBI taxonomy): domain Eukaryota; kingdom Metazoa; phylum Chordata; class Lepidosauria; order Squamata; family Scincidae; genus Lerista; species Lerista edwardsae. The sequence continues at coordinate 10,882,625 of JAJKFI010000031.1, forward strand.
CTAATCTATCCAGGCCACAATCTGATTGTTCCCCTCTACCAGCCTTCTCCGTGGTGCCTTTGGAGCTTAAGGCACAGTGACACTTAACATTAGAACATAAGAAGAGCCCCATTGGATCAGGCCAAAAGCCCATCTAGTCCAGCTTCCTACATCTTGCAGCAGCCCACCAGATGCCTCAGGGAATACACAAGACAACTAGATATGTGCAAAGGCGTACCAGGGTGAAACCGCGCCTAAGGCATGCAACATCATGATGTCACAATGTTGTGATGTCATGATGTTGAGGGGTATGGCTTCTCTCCATGAAGAGAGAAGCCATACACCCAGCAATGGTATATGGTAATGAAGATCCAGAACGCTGGGCGGGACTTATGCGTGATTGGCAGCCCGTCTGTTCCGTTCCGTCACCTGCCCACCCGCTGCGCGGGCTGCCCTAGCCCCGGAGGGGGCGCCTGCTCGCCGGGGGGATGGGTGGGGGGCACGCCGCATGCCTGGGCGAGCAGCTGTGGGGCGCACCAACCGGGGGCAGCCCATGCGGCCGGCGGGCAGGCGGCGGAACGGAACGGACATGCTGCCAATCACACGTAAGTCCCGCCCAGCGTTCCGGATCTTCATTACCAGATACCATTGCTGCATACACCCCCTTTGCCCCAGTGGCAGCTGGAGAAACCGGGTGCCTTGCTGGCTGGAGGGGGGGGGAGGCGCATGGCTTCTCTCATCCTCCAATCAGACAGTTTTGCCCGATCACCGGCTGGGAGAAAATGCGTGCCTTCCCCCCCCCCCCCCCGCCAGAGGGGCGTGCGTTTCCTCCCGGCCGGCAATTGGGCAAAGCTGCCCAATTGGAGGCTGGCTGGCGAGCTGGAGGGTGAGGCTTCCCTCTGATGCCACTTTGGGGCATTGTGCTAGGGGGGGCTAAGGGCAATTGGCGCCCCCTTGGTAAATGGCGCCCATTGCTCTTGCCCCCCCCACGCAATATCCTAAATACGCCACCGGATATGTGCATCTTGTTGCCACGCCCCTGCATCCGGCACTCCGAGGTAGCCTACCTCTAAAGAGGTTGCCCTAACCATCATGGTCTGTAGCCTGTGGTGGACTTTTCCTCCAGAAATCTGTCCAGTCCCCTTTTAAAAGCATCCAGGCCAGATGCCATCACCACCTCCTGTGGCAAGGAGTTCCACAGATTAATTACACTTCTTACTTGGCAGGCTCCTCTCTCATTTCCTAGGTGGAGTGCTTGAAAGATGTTTGCTGAGCCATACCTTGCATACAATCCAGCACAGGAAAAAGTGATAGGACCTGGCAAAGTGCAGCCAGTTTCTTGCTTATTGGCATCTCTCCCAGAGAGATGAGCGCTGTCCCTAGCAGTCTTCCAAAGTGATCTTTAATTCCTGCAGAGAGGAGTGCCTGCCTGCTGGCTGAAAACAAGCTCTTTCTCACACATATAAGCACACTGTGAACAAAGGCTCAGGGATAGCTGCAGCCCTGACTAAAAGCTGTGCATAAGAGAGATGTGTGCTGTTGGCAGCCGGGCAGGAGCCCCTCTCTTTGGGAAGCAAGCGATTGAGCTGGAAGCCTCAGAGGTCACATTTCCTGATGGGACGGGTATCTGCAGGAGAAGAAACAAAGCAACTCACTGCTAGCCCTGCTTCTCTCACCTCTCACACTCTCCTCCCCATCAATGTCTCGTGCCTAGAAAGCAGGAGGATTATCCACAGTTATGGTTGGGAAGATGGGAAATGGGTATTACCCATTTAGAGGGGATTTAAAGGGGACCTGGCCCCTGAGTAGCTTGGCCAGGAAAATCCACCCACTCCCACTTGTTTACTATCCCTGCTCTGACAAGGCAATCTGAAAATCCTTTGTCCACCTGCTCCACAGTCACACATGCTTTGATCTTTCTTAACTAGCCACTTCTTTCTTGCTTACCTAACCATTTCTTTCTAGGGCGTGTTCCTAATGTATATGAAGTTTTGGCCCAGTCAAACTTCATTGGGACTTGGTTTCTCTTTTCTACTAAGAATATAAGAAGAGATCTGCTGGATCAGGCCAAAGGCCCATCTGGTTCAGCTTCCTGTATCTCACAGTGGTCCACCAGATGCTGCAGGGAGCACACAAGACAAGAAGATACCTGCATCCTGTGATCACTCCCTTGCACCTGGCATTCTGAGATGGCCAATTCTAGAACCAGAAGGTTGCACGTACCCATCCTGGCTTATAATCTGTGATGAATTTTTCTTTCTGTCCAAATCTGTCCAATTCCCTTTAAAAGGAATCTAGCCTAGAAGCCATCACTACATCCTGTGACAAGGAGTTCCACACAGTAGTGTAACTAGAGGGGGTCACAACACTAAGTTTTGCACAGTGCCTCAATGTGCCATGCAAGTGGCCCTACCCAGTGGTGTCATTCAAATGATTTAGGAACAGGAACTCACTTTTGATTGGCACTTGTCGGGAACCCGGAACCAGCCACGGAGCCCGTTAGGATCCGGAACGCCCGTTCTGGTCCGTTCCCCCTGAATGACATCACTGGCCCTACCCCTTTGGAGCAATTCCAGGCAGCTAGAGCAAAATGGAGATGTCTCCTCCTAATTTGCTCTACTGGAAATGGCTCTGAAGGGGAGGTGGAGGAGCTGCTTGCATGGTGTGTTTTGGTGCCATGCAAATCTTAGCATCGTGACCCCCCTTCTAGCTATGCTACTGGTTCCACGGATTAATTTCATGCTGAGTAAAAATATTTTCTGTTCCAACTCTCCAATTTTAGTGGAAGTCTCCTGGTTCTGGAGTCGTATGAGAGAGAAAAGAACATTCTTGTATCCATCCCCTGCATTATTTTGTATGTCTCAATCATGCTTCCCCCCCCCACAACATTCCTACCTCTCAATGTTTCAACAAATTTCTAATCCTTGGTATACTGCCTATTTTTCCCCACTTCCTAGACTTACCAGCTCTCCTTATCAATCTCTCTGAAATTCATCTCCTCTCTTGGAAAAAAGAATCTGGACCTTCAACCAAAGATAATTATAGCAGTCATAGTAACCAGGTGTTTCTTTGAAAAAGATGTATTTGAAATGTTAATAAGTGGCCAAAAATGTCATTTTTTCCCTATCAATAGACACTTGATTAACATACTATTTCTGTTTGACAGGAAGATTTCTCAGGTGTTTTCTATGTGCTTAATTCCTTCACCATATAATGCATATACTCTATGGCTTTGCTCATTTGAGTTTTCTGCTCTTTATATCGATTGTGGCTGCTATACAACTAACCTGGGAGCAAGTCCTGTTGAACTCAATAGGGATTACTTCCAAGTAGAAGTACTTAATTCCTTCATCATATAATGCATATATTCTGGCTTCACTCATTTTCTTGAGATTTCTGTTCTTCATGTAAATTACATCTGTAATCCATAAATTACACACTTAACTGGGAGCAAGTCCTATTGAACTCAATGGGGACTACTTCTGAGTAGACATGCATATGATTGTATGCATAATTACAAGACTTGGGAATCCTAACTTTTTAAAAACTACAATCCATTTGTTCTCATGTATTCATAAGATGCATCATCAATGAGATTTCTCATGGATGAGAACGTATATTTCATTGTTTTAATCATCTTGCTTTTTTATTCTGTGAACTATATCTTTATTTTACTCCTGCTGACTCTTCAAAGTTCACAGTCTACACTTCACTGTTACGGCTTGCCTGCAAAGGGTTCATTTGCACTTCTACACTTCTAGACACCCCAAGGAATTACTATTTCAAATGGTGCATTACTTGCCAAATAGCTACTGCTACTGTTTCTTCATTTGTGGTTTTCAATCAAGCCTGTCTGTGTACTATGTACAGGAATATCCTATGTACAGGAATATAACAGTGTTTGAAAGCACTGTTGATGAGCAAGGAATTAGACACATTCCAGCATATTCTTTCAATGGCCAAGGCCACATACCTAAGAAGATTTGACTCGTAAATAATTTTAGTTTAAATAGGACAGTGATTTTTCAACCAGTGTTCCATGGCACATTGCAGTGCCGTGAATGGTCCGTAGGTGTGCTGGGGGAGTTTGGGGGTCTAGGGCCATTGGGGCAATGGGACACCCCCCTCCAACCAGTAGTCTGGTGTGCCTTATCAATTGTTAAAAAACTGGTGATGCTTTGACAATTAGCACTTTCTCAGTTTGCCATGAGATGAAAAAGGTTGAAAATAGCTGAAATAGGACTTACACAGCAGTCCAATGTGTATCTACTCCTTGAAACTAAGTTCCATTTCCTTCAGCAGAACTTATTCCCAAGTGTGGATAGGATTGCAGCCTTAGTTTCAAATAGACATATGTAAAATACGTATAATAGAATGGTGTCAGATTGCATTATCTTCAGATGAGCAAAAATTTTTATATTCTTAAATCTTTCAAGATTTTGAATTACTGCCATTTGTCATAAATCATTACTCTACATAAATTTTGTCTCCTTAAAAACATACGTTTAAAAAAGGCAGAAGTTCTTTAAAAGTCGTTCTATTCTTTGTTTGTAATATCTGAAGACTTCTCGTTGCCTGACCTTTGAAACCCTTCATTACCATCACTGGAAACACAGAACAGTTATTCTCCCTAGCCTGCAGTTTCTCTTCCCTGCAGCAGTGTTTGGCTCAGTGTTCAGACATTCCTAAATGTTGGTTAGGAAATCATTCCATCTTCAAAGAATTCCCATCATATGGAGGGGGAGTTGCATGACTCATGTTGACTAAACATCTTCATGGATGGAACTATTACTGATAACCAAGCTGAAAGACTTGCTCTTGTCCAATAATGATCTAGAACAGGAGTCTCCAAACTACATCCCAGGGGCCAAATCCGGCCTGCCACAGGATTTTATCTGGCCCTCAGCAACTTAAAATATTTTTTTCTCAACCACACAGTCGGACAGTTAACACATGCAGTTCTGTCTGCCACGCATTCCATACAGCCAGAGTGGTGTCAGCCTGGCTAACCCTCATTTCAGTCACATGGACCAGATGCTTTAAAACCCTCAAAGCATAATTATCTAGTGTTAACCTCATCCCGATAAAACAAATTGGGTTTTTGCATGTTGACTTTTCAACAATGCCATAAAATTATCACAGTGAGGAAACAGCATCATTCTTGCACGTGTGTAAATGAATCATAATCAACTGGGTTTTGCAACAGATCAGACAGAGATAGTGTGCCATGCATCATTCACCTCCAAACTATATAAAGCCTGTGAAAAAGTGTAAAATATATGATATGGCCATCTGTATTGGAAAAGGCAGGAAATACCCCAAGGATATAGGGAATGGTATCAGCAATAGCCCCTTGTCCAGGTAAACCAGGGATTATGGGGTTAATCCCAGAACGCCTGCAGCAGGAACACAGCTACAGGCTGATAAGGGCTCTGGCTATGAAGGGAGGTTGGCACAGGTGGAAAAGGGTGTGGCTGATGAATTAAAGCCTGCCCAACAACAGACACTGATTGGCTGGCCTCAGTATACAGTGGGAGGCAGGAGCTACAGTAAAGCACCTGGGTAGGTGCCGGCCAGATAGATGAATGAATGAATGAATGAATGAATGAATGAATGAACTGGCTGAGGTAAGCTCATTGTGGGGAGTAATTGTGGAGTACAGTTGTATGGCTGCCACACCCCTGGAGCCACCAAGTGGAGGAGGCAGTTATGGCTTAGGCAAACTGACTGCCTATTGTTTGTTGATGGGGTTTGTTGGTAGGGTATTTTGAGCTAAGCCAGTAATGAGGGCATTCTGGAGGAGGCTGACCAGCCAGTGATCCCAAGCAAAGCTGCTGGAAGAGAGGAGGCCCAGTGGGTGACTGAACCCGCTCCCTCTTGCCTATCTCTGAGGCTACTCTGGAGGGGAAACTAGTTAGCCTAGTGTGGGCATCAGGGCCCTTGGGGAGGCCCAGCAGGGAATTTGGCAGAACACCATCCTACTGAAAAATTTGGAGACCCCCTGATCTACAAATAACTTTTAAATGGCATTTTTGTAACTCCAATAGAGTCATCTCAAGCATATAGATGCAGAAATAAACCATTGAAGTGTACGTCAATGTACAGCCTACCCTATGCTGCAATCAGAAAGATTTACATGGTCTCATTTTCTCATGGAGGAATAAAATATATTCACCAGCATTACCCAATACATTATAAGAACCCTGTATTGTTTTAGAAAATGCAACAATCAATGCAGTTATAAACCTGCCCAAATGTTACATTTGTATCATATCTTTCTTGTAAGGAGTTCAGGGTGGCATTGGCACGCATGAAATATTTTGAAATATAGTACTACATAACCCCATTTGTCATTGCAAATGTTAGGATATACAAGGCTGGGCTATGGAAACATTTTCTTTCTCTCTCTCTCTCTCTCAGTGCCTTGTCTGCCACCTGCTGGCAAAATGGGGTAAAACAACTAAATCTATGTATTTACCTTGGCTCCTTGAGAAAACTGAGTTGGTTGGAAACCTTGGGACAACCTGGAATATTGTACTTTCACTTTAAATCCATTGAAAACTATTAGATCATACTCCCAAATAAATCTTGCTGTATTGATATGTGTTTGGAAGTTTTAGGTAACATCCCAACTAATGTTTCTTCAATCAGGAGCTCACTTTGGAAATGGATGCTCCCTCCAGGAACAGAACTGGATGGGGTTTCTGTTCCTAGAGAGAGCTCCAACAGAAGGTGCTAATGCTGGCCAAGGAGATTTATGTTTATGGTTTATCATTTTGTGTGCTCTACATACTATTATTACTACAGTATTTAATATGCATTTAGCACCTGCTGCATGCAAGATCCTTGCTGAAAGGATCTTGTATACAACTTATATTTAAGGCCTGGGTCATATGGCAATTCTGCTCATGCCTGCAGACATTTCCTACTGCAAAATAGTTGTGCAAAAATAGCCATGGCAGCCAAAAAAAAAGTGGTGTTCATGCCTGGGAACCACCCACTCCTTCCAGATAGGCCAAGATGCTGAGATAAATGATTTCAGATGAGGAAAAAAGTCATAGTTTTAAAGGACAACAATACAGACTTCTATAGCTGTTGAAGCCATGGCTTAGCTACTATAAGGAAACCATGACAGGCGCAGCATTGCTCATTTGTATACTCCTATAATTTGCAGATCTTCCCTGTAATGAGTCATGTGTATCAAATGTCTCTGACACATGGATGCATTTTTTTCCTCCCTCCCCCAATTTGGATCTTTGGAATTTTACAACATCTAATTCTAACTTGTCTGCCTTTTTATGCTTCTATATTTCTGATGTAAAGACATTTTTTTTCAAACTTCAAAGAGAAAATTCTTAAAAATATTTAAGCAGAAGTGATTTTCCACAAGCACAACCTGAAATTTTGCATACCTTCGGTTAATGCTTATTTAAGGCATGGCAATCTGTGTTCAGGGTGTGATTCAAACCACCTACTTTCAGTGAACACCAACTGTCCTGGGCCAGGGGCAAAAGTAGGCAATTGCAAGCAGCAAGGTGGTTAGGTGAGTTGTGGCCAACAGTGTAGGGACGGATCAGACAGAAGGGAGATCAGTAATTAACTTTTTTTAGTCTAAAAAACAATGTCAGCCTTATGGGGTGGAACAGTCGTATCACCAGCCCAGTCCATTGCTCTTGTCTTGGGCTTCTCTGCCTTGGGAAACAAGAAAACCTGAATGCAGGTAGCTGAGAAGGGAAAAGGTTATGGGCTGAATCCTGAGGCTGTATGGTGGTATGTGTGTACTGATAGCTAAAAACCTGCCGTAAGGCACATCTGTGACACCACAGGGGCCAGGAGGGGGAGAAGAGGAACCGGTCCTCGAGGGGATTGGACCTGGTAGTGGCTTCCACCCCCGGATCCAATGCCCCACCTTGAACCAGGCAGCCTGATATGGGGCTGCTCACTGCCAGCAAAATAGCCGGCAGTGAGTTGAGGAGCCCCATTGTGGGCATCGGGGGAAATGATGGCTTCTTGTCATGGACAGATCATTACATGGCAAAGACTGATTGCAAGGTCAACCCTTACAGGGGTGGGACAGGCTGGCCTGCCCCTGAAGGCTGATTGATTGGGGTGATTTCTTATGGGCCCTATAAAGAATGCTTCTGCCAGTGTGACCAGTAGTTCTGTTGAAACCCAAGTAACTACTTATAACAGAGAATTGATGGGCAGCCTTATCCAAGCCTGTACTTGAGCCAGTGCAGGCCCCCTGTGCCAGCTCCCAAATGTCACAAACATGCCATCAAGCATGTTTGCACTAACTCAGGAGTTGGCTGGGCCAGCGTGGAAGCTGATGCTGATTCACCCAGGCTAGATCCTGTCCCAGCACTGGCCAAAGGAGGCAGGTTTGCACCAGGCAGCAGAGGGGTGGGAGAGGGTGGCAAGAGAACATTCCAGGGATGGGCAGGAGCATTTCTGGGTGGGGGAAGGCAGAAGAAGGGGAGGATTTGGCCCAAAAAGGGGAGCGGCAGCAGCAGCGGCAGCAGACATCGTATCCTCACCCCCACTCCAGGGCCTGGGCTTACACAGGCTGCTCAGATTTGCGCCAGCTAAATAGCTGCCATAGATCTGTGTAGCCCCGTAGGACAGGTTGGGGTGTTACAGGAGTAAAGGAGAAAATACCCCGAGATGACCTCCAGCCTGTACCTAACCTGCCACCATAGTGCCGATCCTCATCATCTCTGTGCAAGAAACTGGGTTTCCCCATGGTTTTACAGGGAGTTAAGGGCAATAAAGACAATGGGTAAAACAAATAAAACAAATTGAGGAATGTCGTCTGCTGCCATCAGAATTTATATCCTTTTGGGTCACAAGGTCTAGCTCTGCAGTGGTTTCACTCCAATATCACAGATAGATTCCAGAAGATGGGAGATTACTGTTCAACAGTTTGGCAGCTGTGCTGTGAAATCCAACAGGGCTCCATCCCCTTGCTGTTTAACATCTACATAAACATGGTGCTAGAGGTCACCTGGAGATTTGGGTCATGTATCATGAAAGATGCTGCTGAAAATAGCTTCTGCTCCATCAAGGTTCTATGTGACTGTGAGAACATTTAGGGCGCGATCCTAACCTGGAGTTAGGCCAGCAAAGTTTGGCTGGCACAAGGGACACCGTAAAGTATGTTTGGACCACTCTCGAAGTCAGAGAGGCCAGCACAATCCTGAGAGTGGTCCAAACACGCTTTAAGGTGACCCTTGTGCCAGCCAAACTGTGCCAGCCTAATTCCAGGTTAGGATTACGCTCTTTAAATTTTTCCACAGAGGTGGGTCATCTGGACTGCAGGCTGAATATCACCAATACTGCCAGTCATCCAGGAGATGCTGCACTGGTGTAGATACTTACTAAGGGTGAAATCCTAACCTGGAGTTAGGCCCACACTTGTGCTGACCCAGGGCCAGCCTCCGTGACTCTGAGAGGGGTCCAAACACACTTTACGGTGCATTTGCAACACTTCTGAGCCAGCACAAGTCACTTGTGCTGGACTAATTTGAGGTTAGGATTATGCCCATAGTAATCTAGCCAATCCATGGAAACTGCTGAATCAAAAAATTTTGATTCAGCAATGTTGAGCCATTTTTAATGGTGACCATAGCAATGTGGGAATACGTTAACTGGCCCTTACAGATCTGAAATGCAGGAGAACCATCACACCGTATGTAGACTAAAGGCACAATCCTACACATGTCTACTCAGAAGCAAGTCCTACTGTGTTCAATGGGGTTTACTCTCAGGAAAGTGTGGTTAGGATTGCAGCCTAAAACATTTGTTCTGTGAATTGTCAGCAAGCAAATCATAACACTGTAGTAGTTCTCTGAAATAAGAATAATTTTCCAGATGGGCACTAAGTAATACCCTTTTGCTATGTACAGTTTGTGTGGTATATGCTTAATTGGCAGACCTTGTCTGCCAATAATAAAAATCCCTAAATTTTCCTTTTGCTACCATTGACTTAGCATTAGTAGTGAAATGTTCTCATGTATTGTGAGTTGAAGTATCAAGACGTGCTGTCAGAGAGACAGCTGCACTTATTGCTTTAAAAAAACCATCATACTGGTGGTGGTGGAATATATCAGCAGAGGAAGATCACAACCAAAATGTTTTTAAAAAGAAAGGTCCATGAAATCATAAGAATTAAACATGCTGGCAGATGGGATGTGACTTGGAGCTATTCATTTTTTAAGGACTAGTTATTGCCCATTAGAAGAGAGCACAGCCCTAAATAAAAATGTGATTTTAAAAAAAGTAACAAAAAGTTGGGATACATGTGTTTTTCAGGAACAGACCGGCATAACAGCTCCCTCTTTGGCAATCTTTCAGGGTGGGGCCTGAAGACTTTTTTATTCAAACAAGCTTTTAACTCTTGACATGCTGGCTGGCATTTTAAACTACAAATATGGGATCCATGGGGGCTGCTCATTTTGTTTTAATTGTCTATTTTGCTGTAGTTGTAATGTGATTTTTTTTTATGTTGTAAGCCACCTTGGGTGCCCATGGGGCAGAAAGGCGGGATAAAAAATCCTATATCTTTGTGAAAGATAATTTAATAAAGAAGGGACTAAGGAAAAGATGAACTTAAGAGACATGAAGGAAGCCTGAGAAAGCTCAAAGAATAAGTTATCCACTGATTCAGTATCCACTGTTTCAATTATCCATGGACACCATGGATACTGGGGCACCCATTAAAAAGATAGGGGAACATTAAACACATCTTTTCTTACCTTGTTGCAGCAAAACCACCGATGTTCCCCTATCTTTAAAAGGGCATCCCCAGTATCCACAGTTTCAAGAATCCACGGGAAGGTCCAGAACAGAACCCCAGCGGATGCCTGTATTCTTATTATACAGCTATTGGGTGCTGCTGCAGCCCATGCAACCTATTCCTTTTCCACAATGGCAGTTCTTACACAGGAATAATAGTTCTATTAACAGAATAGAATAGGAATAATAGTTCTATATATATAGACCTGGCAATTTTCAACTTTCCAAAGGTGACAATGAAGAAACCTAACAGTACAAGCCTAGGTAACTCCTGAATTGAATAGGGCTTACTCCCAGGTAAAACTGCATTGCAGACTTGAACCTTGTTAAAACAGAGTGGGTATAGTGGGAAGAATTCCAGTTCATCAGTAGAACTGTCACAGGAATCCTTTTTTTTTTTTGAGATTGTGAGTCCTCTGGGATAAAGGGACACTGTTTCAATTAGTTTGTGATATAAACCACTTTGGGAAGTTTTGTTCTTGTTTGTTGTTGATGATGATAATATGCAGTATATAAATGGATAGTAAAAGAAAATAATACCCCACATGCGACAATTCCTCATAAAAGCAAATGGATATACAGGCATGCCCCGTTATCCACTCACTGGGGTTCCCTTCCAGAACTTTCCTTGGATACCTGAAACTGTGGATACTGGGCACGCCTTTTTAAAGATAGGGAAACATCAAAGATTTTGCTGCAACAGGGTAAAAAACGATATTTGTTTAATGTTCCCTTATCTTTTTAATAGACATCCCAGTGTCCACAGTATCGTGGATAACTGAAACTATGGATACCAAATCAGTGGATACCTAGGCACACATGTATTAACATTTTCCCAGCAATAAACAACTGTCACTGGGAAAACATGGTCTCCAAGCACCAGAAGCACTCCCATAAAGAAAAAGAAAAGTCTAGATCTTGCATAACAAGGGGCCCAATCCTATGCAGCTTTCCAGAGCTGATGCAGCTGTGCCAACAGGATGCGCACTGCATTCTGCAATGCGGGGGTGGGGTGGGGGGGTGTCATACAGGCCTCCTCAAGGAAACCTTTGTTCCCTTATCTTGGAGCTGCATTGCAGCTGCATGAGTGCTGGAAAATTGGATAGGATTAGGCCCTATAATACAAATGGGAATGCATGAAAGTCTTAACAAAAAGATTTTTAGGTGCAAGATATAATTTTGCAACAATAGATCATTTTTGCATTTTTCCAGGATTACATTCTGACCCTGCTGAAGTCAAAGGGCTGGACTTGAGGGAAGAAAAAACAAATTCCAGCGGATTGTAGCAAACAAACTGAGAACAGACTCGTGGTTGCAATTTAAGTGGTGATGGTGTCTCTAGTCTCGTCTAGAGTTTAGCATAAGCAACATTCCTTTTTTGGGGGGGGGGGGAGCGCCAAACCTCACCAAACTTCCAGACACCTCACCCATGCCCAGATCCTACACGTTGGTGGATTAGTATTCAAAGAAACGGATTTTAATGCAGGCGAATGTATGCCAAAATAAATGTGACAGCCTATAAAGATGCTGTGCTACAGGAGGGCTGCGTGTCTCCCTCGCGGAATCTGAAATGCCATTCCCGACATGGCTGAGCTTCCTGCCCTCCCAGGGGCTTGGCAAAGAGAAATCTGGGAGTGCACGATTCCGGCACCGAACGAGAGCAGAGGGAAAGGCGTCTACGCGACACGTGCCAATCAATCTCTCCCAGTCAATCCTTTCCCCCAGCCAATTCGCAATCTACAACCCTCCCTCGGGCGTTCCAACCCAGACACGTCACCAAGACCCGCGCGACCTTTGTTACGTCACCGCCGCCGACTCAACCAATCCTTGCAACCACTCCTTCGTGACGTTTGTGACAAACAGGAACAGCTTCTCAATTTCCTTACAAGGGCATCAGCCTCTTTCCCTTGCCCCTCCCACTCCCCCTTTTCGGGCCCGTCCCCGTTCTTTGGAATGCAAGGAGCAAACTGGACCGTACCAACTCAAACGGCCGTTGAGGGGAGGGAGGATTGAACCACAATCCTTTCCCACTGGGCTGTACGGCTGCGCCGGCAGTTCGGCCGTGACAGGAGTCGCAGAAATAAGTTTTGCTCTACCTCCGTGTTCGGTTTTTGTGGCCCTGACTAGTTTTCCTCCCTACTGATGACATACGCTCATTCCGCGTCTCCCCCCTCCTGTGGCGGCGTGACAATAGTTCGCCCCGTTGTTGCGCTCTCCGGAAGTGCCGAGGCTGTTCGAGTCCTTAGCTTTGCCGCTGTGGGCGCTTCCTTTGGGTTCCTTTAACCGCTGTTGCTGTGGTCGCTCAGGTGAGTGCATTTATTGGGGAGGGTAATGGGAAGCCCGTGTTATTCCTCCACCACCCCTTTTCGGTTGGGAGAAGTCCTAGGCTGGCGCTGCTGCCGAGGAGAGGCGTAGCGCGCGCAGCATGTCGTTGAACCCCCTCAGAAAGCGCGCCGGGGCAGGGTGCGGCCGTAAATGGCGGCTGCGGCGGCGTCAGCTGCTTCTACTACTTCTACTGGGGCAGGAGGCTGAGGAGCGGCGCTGGGTTTAAAAGGGAGGAATATCGAATTGTCGCCGCTCTTTGCCGCCAATGGTCTCGCCACCTTGTCAGCTGACAAGGGAGGGGGCCTCTCCCTGGCCATCCCCTATTTTGTCCGGTGATGTCGTTGGCTCGTGGCCTGGCGACAAACAGAGGGTGGGGCGGGAGCCGCAAATGTCTGTATGCGCTGTCAAGCAGCTTGTTTGGACCGGGAGGGTGGGGGCAGGAGACCGCTCTCCTGCCCCTACTCTTCTCCTCCTGCCTCCCCCACCCCTCTCCCGTTGCTGCCTCGCATTTCGCAACCACCACCACACACACACGATCAGGAAATGGTTGCGTAAACTGATGGCGATAGTTCTTCTCAGGCCTAGCCTATAGGAGAGGTAGTTGACCAGGTCCTCCGCTACGCACTGTGGCTATGAACGAAAAACAAAAGTCCATTCCCTGCTTTTCTTTTGAGTTCTTGCTGCTGTGGACGCCGCCCCCTTGCTGGTCCCCACCAGTATTCTGTGTTGCCGCAGGCTGTGGACAGTTTCCTCAAACTTGCGTTTGGCTCAGATGCAAACTTGCATTTCCTTCCCCTCCCTGTCGGAGACCTCTGGTATGCGCTGTTCGAGATAGTTTCTGATCACTCTCGATGAATTGTTCAGTGCCTGTACTCAGCTTTGAAGCCAAGGGGAGTTTGACGACTTCCGTTGTTCCAAACAGTATTTTCTTCTGAGTGACTCATCTAGTAAAATATGCAATAGATCTCTCTTATCTCTGTACTGTGAAATATGGTGGGTTTGTAAAACTTTCCTGGCACACCATTTGCATTGGAGAAAGAGCACAGTAACAGCGGAAGTGGTTAAACATGACCTACAAGGATAATCATGTCAACTATACAAAGTGAGTCTGGAAGAATCTGAAGCCCTCAGCATTTGTTCCTGGTGTACAGGAATTTGAAATATTTTCCAGCCCTCATAGAGTGTCCTGCCTAGTGCATTCCAAAGGAAACCATGTTAAAGTAAGAGCTCCACACTAATAAGATTTCAATTATAATATTCATTACCATGCAAACCTAATTAAACATCTTCAGAAGTAAAGCATTTTTGTTGATTAAATAGCTCAGCTAGAATTCCTGCCTATATATAAGGATGAACCAAGGCACTTGCTGAGAGAAATTAATCTAAATAGACTACTTGCATATTTGAAGCTTTGTCTTGCATTCTGCTTGGAGAATCATTTCGGGTTCTGTTGCCATCGTCTTGGTTTCTTTGAATGTATTAGACAAATGCTTGTGGGCATGACCTAAAATTGGAATTGTGTTTCTAATAAACCGTTTTACAAATTCAAATCTGTTAGCAGTTGGGTTTTTTTTAGAGAAACCACAGTATCGCCAGACCTGAAGCAACAGTTTACACCACAGTCTCCTGCACCACCACAAGGAAACTTTTTGTTTACAGGACGTCACCTGAAACCCTCAATGTAAAGCATCATTGTAAAAACAATATGCTTTGGTGACCATATAGCTTTGCCAGGAATAAAGTATTCTTAAATATGCAAGCTAAGGTAGGACCTGTGCTAAATTACAGCTGTACAACTTAGTCCTTGGAAGTTGCTAGGAAATCTTCCACCACAATCAACTTAAGTGAAGCTTCCTTGTATGGTAGTGATTTTTTTAAACAGGCAGTTATTGTCTATAGATCTGGAATAAAAGATGCAATTTGTAATAAATAATAAAAGTTTTCCCAGCCCTCCCCTGTGGATACCAGAAACCACAGATATGGGGGAATGTGGCCCTGCGCATCTGTTACAAGGTACCTACGTTTTTGTAGTTATGCTTGCAGCATGATTATTTCTTCATAAAGAATAAAGATATTCTTGCTGAACTGAAGAATTGAATGTGCCTGCATGCTACAGAGTAGAAACTACCTGAACTTTAACAGGAAGCATGAGTTTCTGCTTCCTATTAATATTCAGTTAGTCACCCTCTGGAGTGCAGGTTGGTTGCCTGCACCTTGAACAAGAATGTAAAGGAAGAAACACTTGGACTTCCAAAGCCACTTTCAGTTGGCTTTGCTAGGAAGGAAGTTTTAGTCCCTGTTCTCCTTCTATTCTCAAAGATTGGTTATCCTGGGTAGTTTGCAAACACTTAGGAATGATCTGATCTACAAGATATGTCTTTTAATGTTCATGAAAGTCAACTGGTTCTTCTCTGATCTTATCTAGAGGTTTAATGTGTGATTGCTTCTACAAAGACTATTAACTAGGGATGGCACTTGACTCGAGGTGACTCATGTTGCTCAAAACCCTATTTTTCAGTGACTTACTCAAGTAAATTACTCAAGTCGCTGGCCCTGACGTGACTTGCAACTCAGGGGCAGTGAATATAAAAAAGAGTTGGAATTCTAAATGACTCCAGTTGCTAAATGGGTATGTTTGTATGTTCTTGCTTACCTTTTTTGTGTGCTGCCAATTCCGTGTCTCACTGGTCCACATCATGGGCAATCTAGAAGCAGTCATCTAGGGAAGGATAGCAGCAGCAGATGAGGTGGGAGGAGGAGGGTAGGTTCCCATAAACAGGAGCTGGGGGGCGCAATGAGGGGAGGAGGAAGGATACAGGAATTATGGGAGGGACAAGAAGGTAGCGGCCAGGATATGGGGTTTTTTTAAAGTAAAGGATGGCTTGGATGAGAGAGGGGAGAGAAGGAGGCACTCAAAGGATGAAGTAGAGGGGGGTGTCTTGAGAAATATGAACAAACATCTGGAGGAGTTTTTCTACAAATGCCAGGGAGGGTTGAAAGGACGTGGGGAAACCTGACTCATTTCTTGGAGTGACTAGCGACTTGACTAGAGGACTGTAAATTTACCATGGGTGAAGTCACAAAGTCAGTGGACTTGCGTGTCAATTCAGGGGCTCGCTTACTCGCACCTCAGGCTGGCGCACACCACTAGTATTAACCAAGTTTTCCTACTTGAAGCAATAAATCTGTAGTTTAAAAATACAGTAAAGAGATAGAAAAGTGCTCAGGAGACTGTGCCTAGAATGAAAAAAAGCAGGTGAATAAATGCCCTAACTGTATTATTATATCTGTTTATGTAAATGGAAAGAACCAAATTTTAATTGAGCAGGTGATCAACGCGATTAAAGATCATAAGTACTTGTTCACACTTCTTGATGTTGGTAAAAATAATTTTGATTCCCCTCACCTCAGAAAAGTCTTAATGACTTTTTGTAGTTTATGCACAGTAAATTTCAGGTAGGTATTGACAAAAAAATAGTGACAAAAATTGCTTTGACTTCTGCTAATAACTATGTATGATGTAGCATATCCAAAACTATATCTAGTCATGCATTTCATCTTGGCAACATGACTCACTTGACAAATGAAATGAACCCACTGCAGTTGTGTGCATGCTTTAGAATAGTGTGTTAGGTTCTATTCTTGGTTTTTCCTCACTCTTCTCCCTTTTCTTCCTGTACTCTCCTATGTTAGCTTAAGGGAAGTGAACTTGTCTTGTTCTATGCATAGAAGGTAGATGCTGGACAAATATTATGTGTTATAATTTTGATTAGTTACAAAGAATTTAAATGCTTGAATACATTGGAATTGTCTTGAGAAGGGTACTACACATGTTTGGGCAGTGTATGCATTACACATCGATGATACATACTGTGTCCGCTTTTCCTATTATATAGAAACATCACTGGGAAAATGATTATGAGAAGTGATCCTAAATATGAGAACTTTAACCTTTGTAGATGATAGCGAGTGCTGTTAAAATTAGACAGAGAATTGAAGGTGGAATTTTTAACATGGAATATTTCATTCTTTGAATGTTAAGCCATTTTAGTTGTGAAAGGGCACTGAATGTTTGTTGGGTGACTTATCATTGAGCTTATTTTTAGCCTATGACCATAATTTATGTTCGTGTGTCAGGGGAATATTGTAGATGGAACACAAGGTTTAAATTGTGATATTAATCAGTGGATGAAATCAGTGCTGCTATTTGTGGATCTCCCCTTAGACTATAACTCATGTACAATATCTTTTTTTGCCAGAAGCTTGGTAGGCTATTGGGCTGCACAGATTTTGAAAGATGGTAAGGTTTTAATCTGGCAAAAGTGTCTAGCTTTATTTTCTGTCAGAGAAACAGTTTATGAATCTAGCATTTGTTTGAACAGTGGTAAAAGTGCAGATTTCATTTATTCTAAAATGTTGTGATAAATTTAAGACAGTGATTCATGGGTGTTACATTAAATTTCTTGAATTAAATTACAAAACTGTAAGATACTTCAGATTGTACTGTTTTACCACAACTGTGTGTGTTGTATGTTCTTCTTTAATGGGTAATCGGCAGTTAATAATTGTTCATTTGCAAGTCTTGAATTGGGAGTCTGAGCAGGCTTTTGCAAATACAGTGAACTTTAAAGGACTTGAGTTATAGAATGTTGTGCCTAGGTAAGTCTTTAAAGTGGCTGAGGCTTTTGAGGATCTAACGGAAGTTGGTTATTTTACATGTTACAATCTAAGTATAAGAACTTGTGGTGTTATTATAAGAACTAACATTTGGGCTGATCTTTACTGAAGTAATTTTGTTTGGGATAAACTGGGAATGGTTTCTGGAAACCCAAAATATACGGTGGTACTTATATGCAAATATTTGAGTGAACTTAATTTTTTTGTAACTAAACTAATTTATTCAAATAACTAATATGACTAAATATTTAATCTAATGTTGATCAGTAATATTACAAAAATAGTATACAGTATTAGAAGATAATCATCATTGTAAAAGATGTAAGCTTGTTAATGATGTACAATCTTATCTGAATGTGTAACAAAGTGTGTAACAGGATATCTAAACTAGGGCTTTTTAGAACTATGTTTGTTCATTATATAGCTACATCCCAATTGTTGTAACCATTCATGGCTTATTTGTTCATAGTATAAGGTCACCAGAAATTGATGCTGATTTGGCCAAAAAGCTATTTCACTTATTAGGGATCTTTCACTACTGCTTTACTAATGAAGCTGATAATTTAATATTCTCTTATTGCAGCAAAGAGATACATTTTTAGTATGATAAACCTGTTTGACCACTGCCCCTTTTCTGATGGATTAGTCTAAATGCAAGGAACACATAATTAGACAAAGAAAATTAGAGACATATGCAGCAAAGATTAATTCAACTTGTTTGAAGATAGAATTATATAGGAACTTACTTATTTCACATTTCTATACCACTGTTTCTCCAAATAGTTCCTCCATTCCTTTTGTCCTCATAACAACTACCTGAGTAGGTGAGGCTGAAAGATAATGACTGGCCGAAGGGCAACCAGGAAGCTTCATGGCTGAGCAGGGATAAACCTTGATCTTCCAAAGTCCAAATCTTGAACCACTATACCATTCTGGCTGTCAGTTACATGGGAGTTTCTGAGCTCTCCCAGAAGTAGAATGACTGCCACTAACAAAAACAATAATGCATTTTCCTTGAGTCGAAGCTACTATGGTAGTAACCAAATAGTATGGGAACAAAGTCTGGTTTTGAGGATGTACTGGCATTCCATCTCAACCATCTGATATACAGGTTGAGCCTAATTATCTGCGGAAGCCTCCCAGGGCGACTGGAGCTATGAATCTCTTCTGAGGCCCACCAAAGCTGCATGCAGATGCGCATGGCCTTGGTGGGCCTCAGAAAGCCCTCCAGACTTGACTGGAGCAGGAGGGCAAAATCCATGGGTTTAATTACCCCTGTATTTTTTAATCCACAAGAGTTCGCATATAAAAAGGCCCCACCTGTAGTTTGAAAGTCCTTGTGTTAGGTCCTAATGATCACAGAATACATGAGCTTCCTGAAATAATAATTATTTGTGACACACCTTTCTCCTTAAAGAGGCATTTTAGTTGCAGCAACACTGTGATTAGACTGAGGGTGACTTGCCCAAGACTACCTGGTGACTGAGCAAGAATTTTCACCTGATTTTTCTCAAAATCCAAAACCTAAATGGAGAGTAAACTATTGCTATCTAAAACATTGTGTTTTATATCATGGTCCAGCTTTTCTTGCTACAATAAGCTAGAAAGAATAAATGGAATAAACTGAACTATCCTTTTTGAGGTTCAAGAGCCTGGCAAAATAGTACCATGGTACACATGTAAATGTGTACCATGGATTTCTGTATTATAGGTTCAGTGATTATTCTCATTCTCTCCTAGAATCCAACCATCAACATGTCGAGCAAAAGAGCAAAGACCAAGACCACTAAGAAGCGCCCTCAGCGAGCAACTTCCAATGTGTTTGCTATGTTTGATCAGTCACAAATTCAAGAATTCAAAGAAGCGTTTAACATGATTGACCAAAACAGAGATGGTTTCATTGACAAAGAAGACCTGCATGATATGCTAGCTTCACTTGGTAATGGTTTCTTCCACTTGTATCTGGTTTTCAAATTCTCTGCTTCTGTGGGAGGGAGAAAACGATCAGTTTTCCTGTCCTGTACTTCCCAAATAATATCTGTCTTGGGGGTTATGACTGGTAGTATAAATCACTTTAATAGATGAATGTATACAAATCATGTTTGATTGTAGGAAAGAATCCAACGGATGACTATCTAGATGCCATGATGAATGAGGCTCCAGGACCAATAAACTTCACTATGTTTCTCACAATGTTTGGAGAGAAGTTAAATGGCACTGATCCAGAAGATGTAATCAGAAATGCTTTTGCTTGCTTTGATGAAGAAGCAACAGGTAGGAAGCTAAAACTTTAGGGGTTAATTATTTGTTTTTTTGATCTTCATTGTGAATTTGAGTCCACCTTATAATTTTCATCACAAATATCTAAAATAAAATAAAGTACTCAAAACAGGTTTTAAAGGTACTATTAGTGTAGATTTTGAATAATGCATTTTACTATTTGGACAGCTTTTCAGGTACATGAATACAGACTAGGGTTATTATATATGGAGCCATCAAGACACAAGACCACACAGCCTTTATAAACAATTGCAAAGGTACAGCTTTGTTAGGAAGATTAAAAGTTCTAGATTAGAGGTTCCCAAACTAGTGGGTCACAACCCACCAGGGAAACTAAAAAAGGCTGATTTCCCTTTAAGAGGCATAACCCAGAAATTGGTAGCAGCAGGAAAAGATTTTTTTAAAAACTTACCTGGTAGTTTCTGTGGCTCTTCAGAGGGTCTCAGGAGCTTGTGACCCCTTCTGCAGCCCTCCTTGAGGCTTGAAAATGTGGTAAAAAGTAAAAAAAAAAACACCTTCTAGTTTTTGGCCCAAAAAAGGCCATAGCAACCCCCAAGTAAGGTTTAAAAAAAAAAAAAACACCTTTCCCTGCCAAGCAGCAGCACAACCATGGAGTTTGCTCCTGCCCATGCAAAGACTTACAGGGTTCCCAAAATTGAAGTAGGACTTTGGGAACCATTGTAGATAGTGCATATAATTCATAGGGTGAGGAAAAGTTCTGTGATGGGAAAATAATGAAAGCTAAATATGTGCTAAAAGTCTTCTGATCAATATTTGCCTAAAATACACTTTTGAAAATAATATTTTTTTAAAAAAAAATGTTCTTAATACTGGAGAGCTACAACTGCAATTTCTGTTTGCTTTTTGGATAATTGTCCTCCTCTCCTGGAGCATGTAATGTATATTCCAGCTAGTACATCAGTTAATAAGTCTTTTGAAAGCTTCAGCACTTTGATTTTCAATAAGGACTTAATATATTTCAGATGTTAATGCAGTCATCCCTAATGTTCTTACATGTGAAAATCTGATACACTTTTTTTCACCCCGGATATTTTGTATTTCTAGGCTTCATTCAAGAAGATTACCTGAGAGAGTTGCTGACGACAATGGGAGACAGGTTTACAGATGAAGAAGTCGATGAGCTGTTCAGAGAGGCACCAATTGATAAAAAGGGCAACTTCAATTACATTGAGTTCACACGCATCCTTAAACATGGAGCAAAAGACAAAGATGACTGAAACAGAACTCTTGTCTCTGCAGTTTTCTTTAGATCTCACTTGAGGTTACCTTTGAGGGTTTTTTTCCTGGTAGAACCTGTTGCATGCATTTAGCTTTACAGCTTTTGCCTTTCTCGATGTATTTATCTATACCAGGCCATTCTGGCACATCTTGCACCTGTGTAATCAGGCCAGCAGTGGAGATTTAGATTGTGGAGAATGATTTGGAGGATAAGGTCAGTGACTCTGAAGGCCCAGGAAAAAAATCTCATGTTTCTGGTTTAGCTGGATTTTTACATTTTGTAATAATGCCATTTTGAAATAAGATTGCTATATCAATAAAATACCTCAAACGCTGCATTGTGAAGCATGAAGCTTTTATGTTTGAAGTAACTGTTCCTTTGTAAAGAACTTTGGCTGTGCCTTGTAAATGTGATATTCGAAATCTTTTCTATTGAGAGAACAGCCAAAAGGGCATGGGCACCTTGTCTGTTTAGGATTCTGCTTTTGTGCCTCTGTAAATTCTCACAAACCCATAATTTTTACTAGGATTCCAGTTAGAAAGCTTCTTAAAACGTTATTGTATTTGATCATCTGTTGTGTATCTGGTGCACTTCAAAGCCTTTTAGAAACTGCAGTATTGGTTTTATACTCCGGTTAACGTTTTAGAGCAGTGGTTTCCAAACTTACCTTGATTGTAGTATTGCCACGCTGCATTCCCCCAAGATCTTGTGTGACTAACAAGATGGCCATGCTCAGGAGAGCTGGAGGAAGGGGCTGTCAAGGACATCCCACTGTGCCTGTGAGTGTGCTGCAATGCCCTAGGGCGTCATGGTGCACAGTTTTGAAAATTACGGTTTTAGAGGGTAATCTTGTTAAAATAATTTTGAGTTATGTGGGGTATTTTTGTGGGCAGTGGTTGAGATAGGAAGATAAATCTGTTTGGCACAATTCTCAGTTGCCAAGATCTTATAAGCTGCTTAATTGGAGTATAAAGTTCCAGAGGCATCCAGTTGAAAGTACTGGTGTGAAATGCATTGGTGCAGATCGTGCTTCCCTCCACTAAGAGTTCCTTGCTCATGCAACACATTTTCTTCAGTTATTGAAAAGATAAAATACAGGCTTTTAAAGTAGTGGCTTACTTATAATTTGCTTCAACTAATTGGGCAATATCAAGCTTTATAAACATTGGCAACATTTTGTCCCTTGCAATACTTGAATAGAGATCCCACAATGAAGCTTTGAAGAATGACCGTTATTTCAAAGTGGTGTTTTAAAGCACTTGGTAAATTCTTGCTTGACAAATTAGAAATGATGTTAAGGGCGCAGTCCTCACCTGGAGTTAGGCTGGCACAGTTTGGTCGGCACAGTTTGGCCAGAACAAGGGACACTGTAAAGTATGTTTGAACCACTCTTGGAGTCAGAGAGGCCAGCACACAGATGTGTGCCATCCTCCCTGACCAGAGAGTGGTCCAAATGCGTTTTATGGTGGCCCTTGTGCTGGCCAAACTTTGCTGGCCTAACTATGCCAGCCTAACTGCAGGTTAGGATTGTGCTCTGAGTTGAAGCTTTGAATGCCAGATGCAGGTGGAAACTAGGGCAAGGTTTTCACCTTCTTGTCCTGTTTATGAGGTTCCAAAGGCAACTTGCTAGCTGTTACCAACAGAATGCCAGACTAGATGGACCTTGGACCCAGCGAGGACATTCTTACACGTTTGTAAGTAACTTTTTTCAGCATACAGAGGTGCTATTTTACTGAAGTCCTTTGATAAGATATGCACAGGTGCTGAATTTGTGTGATGGTAGTTGTAATTTCAGTGCAAAGAAATTTGTTGATCAGTTTGTTTAAAATTTAACACGTATCACAACAGCACTAATTTTCCTATGTTGGAACATTAATAGAAGATTTTGCTTGGTCTCATTCTTTCTTGGCCTTCAAGTGCTTGTAAATATGTGACATGTGTCTTTCCTAAATATGAGATGAGACATTTTAACCTTGAAGATGGACATACAGCAGTGGTTTCCAAAAATTGGGGCTTACTTTTTAAAATGACACCCTGTCTGAACCTAGCCTTAAAGCAGTGGTCAGGGAACTGGGGTAAATTACCCCAAATGGGGTAAAAATGAAATTCCTGGGGGTAATGGACGGCAGCCGGGCATGCATATGAATCTAAGCGATTCCCTGCAAAGACTTGTTCCTCCACGTGCCCACTCTCTTCGCCTCCGTCTCTCTCTTTAAACTCGGGCAACAAGCCCTGCAGCGTGTCTCCGTGCTCTGATCAGCCAAGCCACACTAATTGGGTAGCCAATGAGGAAGCAGCCTGAGAATTTAGCGGGGCCTTCGTTGCCCTCATTGGCTGGCCGGGGTGGCTGAGAGGCTGAGCGTTCCATAGCAGGACTGCAGTGCACGCCGCCTGCCTCGCTGCACTGTGCACTCGTGGGATGGGGCGGCTGGTTTGAGGCGGGGGTCTGGCCATTGAACTGGTGAGTAAAGACTTCTGTCTGGGTTTTTAAGCGAGCACAAAAGGAGAAGGTGGGTCAAGTATAGAGGATGAGGCACAGCACAGCGCTGTCTGAGACCAGGGAGCCGAGGACTAGGCTTTGTTGCACGTGACGTTCCAAGCGTTCTGATCTGCAGCAACAGATGAAATGTTTGGGTGATTGCCTGGCGCTTCCAAGTGCGCCTCCGAAGTGCGATAGTTTTCCCCAGCTGTGTCTGGTATTCAGTCTGTGCTGCAATAGTGTCATTGGCAGCTCCTGGCTCAAGGTGTTGATCAAGCACAGGAGAATTTTAAAGGGCAGGAAATAATACACGCTTTACAGAGGGAAGTTTGTGGCTGGCGGCTTACAGTACAAATGAAATAAGGGCTGAGCCCATCCCCAAGTAATTCCACTGAGGAACCGCAGATTTGTTACAATATTAAATAAATTGGGCTTAACCCCATCCCACCCCGCAGTGTCTTCGTACTACAGAAGCCTCGTGCATTAATTAAGCTCATTAATTAATCAAATAAAAAGCAATGGGTTCCAATATGTAATTTTTTTTCTTTTGTTCTGGCGGGGGGGGGGGGGGGTTGACACACCAGCAGAGCTGAGTTATGAATTTTCCAAATTTCTGACACACCAAGCCCAAAAGGTTCGCCATCACTGTTCTATACGCATGCCCGGCTGTGTGTGTTACAATACTGTAGTGTACAAGGATCTGACGCAGTGCAGTGCTTCTCTGCGTGATGCCCCGGGCCCCGCCTCCAAGTCCGCCCGCTTCTTCAGTAGAGTCGACTAGTTGCTGCGCCATTGAGAGAGACAGGACAGTGCTTCTCCTGAGAGGACACCTATCTTTCACTGATAGTTTTAGTAAGTACCTGTATTAAAAATCAAATCAAGGGGGTAACATCGGCGTATCTAAATATATTTTGGGGTAAAAGATAAAAAAGTTCCCTGACCCCTGCCTTAAAGCCTTACAACGTGTTTCATTTTACCAACCAATCAAGTTTGTTTTTATCCTTTTTACTCTATTGGGGGAGGATCACCTTCTGGAGTATTAGTTGAGCTCCATATTCATCAGATTGGGACAGTTCTGGTGGTGCTACATTCCCCCCTTGCCTGGCCTTTGATAAGAGCTAAGGCATGGTTGCCTGCTCATGAGTAAACATGCACATGTGGCTCAGTTTCCATACAGCTCAATACATTTTCCTTGTCAGGTTGAAGGGGGACTTCCTTCTTGAGAGTTTGTTGGGGCCTGAGTTCATCGGATCTGGAACATTCTGCTGAGATTGTGTTCCCCTCGTCCTAAACGCTTCTGTAGCCCTAAAGACTGATGCCCAATTTCTGAATGCTAAAGGGTGTGGCTATAATGGCGACTGGGCAGTGGTGCTGCCTTCCAAGTAGTACCTTGTTTGATGTGCACATAGCTTAATTTGCGTACTGGAGCTTAACTGTGTCCCGGGCATACCACGTCACGACATTGTGACATTGTGTCCTGTGGCCAGTGCTCAGGCAAAATCGCCCAAGTGCCAGGCACCTCGTTGTCTTCCTGAGTTGGGAAGGCAGGGAGGTGCCATGGGGGTACCTGTGACAGGCTCTTAAGCAAAATTGCCCAAGCAGCAGGAGCCCAGCCAGGAGGCAGGCTCCTCTCTGGCTTTCTGAGTCGGGAAGTTGGGTGTGTGTGTGGGGGGGGCCCCTCTCAACCACAGCTGGGGCGATTTTGCTTGAGTTGCAGCTAGAACGTCCAGGCAGCAGGCACTCCTGTTGCTTCAGGAGTGCTTGGGTGCCCCCACCTGTGGCCCAGGCAAAATTGCCTCAGCTGTGGCTGAGGGCACATGCACTCCAACTGCTTCCCAGTCAGGAATCTTTTGATGTGTATGCGCTCTCTCAGCAGCCTGCCGGGTGACATTGCCCAGCTGCCTGCTGAGGGTGCATGTTCCTGCATGTTCCTGCTGAGGGTGTATACGCTGGCACCCACCTTACCCTTAGGTGCCCAGGGCTCTTGCCCTGTGTAGCCACAAGGATGGTATGGCTCTGCTTGTCAGTTTTGTGACCCACCAAAAACTGGGTGGTGATCCACTTGTAACTTCTGACCCATCGCTTGGGAACTACTGACATACTGTGTTTGTTAAAATAATGGTCCTTGTCTGCAACCTCTCTGGATGGGGATTGCTTTATCGGTTGGAAAAAGAGGCCATGCAAGCTGTCAAAGGTGGTAGCCTATGAACACGTATTGAGCCGGAGCTCTCCATTCGTGTCTTGCTTCATCTGTTTTTCTTTTAGCAGCTATGCAGGATGGGAGCAAAAGTGTCCTCTGACTGACAGTTCAGTGCTAAATAAAAGGATGGTACTATTTGTTTTGTGGAGCGTATCAGCTGCCTTTCAGCACAAGCAATCTGTCATTTTTGCTGCTTTGTCCTTTTATCCCTTTCCTCTTTATCCTTGGCTCATGTACACTATTAGAAGCTGTCCATTATATCCTGCAGACAGTTTACTCAGCTTTTTAAATTCTTCCTGTATTTTTCTATGTATCCTTTATGCCTTCCCCACATTATGGAGGTTAGCTCCCTCCCTGTATTTTATCTTGCAATTGTATGAAGAGGGGGATGAGTTGGAGGAAGGAGACTAACAGTCCAATCCTCTGCATTTCAACTGAGGAGTCCAAAGTTATTGGGAGTATCTCCCAAGTTAGAGGCATGTATTCTATCCTGAATCTTCTGGTCCATACAGTTGTGGTGGTGGAGATGTTACAGCCAACTGTCAGAGAATTCTGCTGCTGCATGGCTCAAACGTCTATGAACTGGAAAAAAATATTATAGGAGGACAACTGAGAACAACTCCATTCATAATTGCTGCTGGAAATACCAGTGTTTCTCACAGCGAACATGCTGGGTGTCACATGTGTATACTTATCTGGGAAATGACTGTATGTTTGTGCCTTGGAGAAACAGTAGTGTTCTTTGCAGCAGTTATGTGTAGTGTTGTGTTGAGTTTCAGAAATACAATCAAATGCTCTAAAAAAATTCCAAATGAGGTCAGGAAGAGAACATTTACATAAAAGTACAGTATAACTATTTATAAATAGCTCTCATTTAGATTATCGTAAAAAAAAATACAAATGTGTATGCCAAGACTGCAGGGTCTGCTCTGCTCACATTTCTAAAATGAAAGTTTTAAAGAGAGACCATCAGAACATAATTCAGCTGCTGTCACATTCACAGGTTTGTGTACATTCTGGTTTATTAAAAAACTATCCCCCGGGCATGAATCTTGATGGACACCAGATCCGGCCTGCGGGCCAAGGTCTAGAGAAGGTTGGTACAAACCACTGCAGTCATAAGCATGGATGCTTAACCCTCAGTGAGCTGTATTTCTTATTGCAGAGAGCGAAGAAATGTGCACACTAAACGGGAAGCAACTGGAGCACCTGCCATCTTGGCACCCCCAGCAGCGGCTGGGGCGATTTCAGCCCAGCTGCCATTGTGAGTGCTAACAAGCTCCAGCCACTTCATGATTCAGGAAGCTGCTGCAGAACCTAGAAGTGACATTATGTCATGACATTGTATGATGTCAAGTGATGCCACAACCCCTGGGTATGTCACTATTCTTCACAGCCACTTCTTGATACCTCTGCTTCCTCCCTGTCTGCTATCTTGCAATTTCCCTAGCAGGCTGTCTCTCTTCCTGTTCCCATAGCAACTCCAGACTCTGGTTAAGAAATATAAAGATATTTTTGCCAAACCTTTTCATGAGCTCTTCTGTGCAAGTTGAGTGATTATGCCACTTTATATAGAGAAGCAGTTTTGTTTCCTTAACTAACGCTTTCTAATCAAGTGTTGTAATTCAGTGAAAATTCTTGTGCAGTTGTAAGAATAAAGGACCTTCATGTAACATACCATCTGCATTTTCAAACACTGGTATACAAGTATTCAGGATTAATCAGTACCACTCCAACTAGGCAGCATACAGAAGTTCTCATGTAGCCATCATGTAAAAGCTAGAACTGTGGGCTGCTGGATCATGAAGAGAGGGTGGG
Organism: Lerista edwardsae; assembly: GCA_029204185.1. Taxonomy (NCBI): domain Eukaryota; kingdom Metazoa; phylum Chordata; class Lepidosauria; order Squamata; family Scincidae; genus Lerista; species Lerista edwardsae. Next base: position 10,910,417 of record JAJKFI010000031.1, read on the forward strand.
TTTTGGCTACTGTACAGCTATTGTTGCCCAAGCTGGAGTGCTTTGCTATGAAATCCCGGTTACAATCAGTGCCAGCACCAGGTTTTTGGGGCTCCTGGAATTTGCATTGGCCTTCATTGAGCCCTCTGATGGCCCAATGGGTATAACAGCTGCCACTGCTTCTGCGCGGGGGTGGGGGGTCAAGGGTCATCCTGATGAGTATGGGCTGTTGGTCATTGGCTGTTGCCACCACTAGTTATGTTGTAACCCCTCCACAAATAGGTTCTGATGCATCTAGAGCACCAGAAGGGGTAGGAGGTGTGCAGTGTTAAGCCCTTTCATGTGAAAACATCTCCTAAGAGAGACTTCATAGTTGCTAATGCAAGGATGGCAGTGTAAGTGTAGAGTTTAAGGATCAGACACTATGCAACAAAAGCTGTACTCCTAGCCATACTTTTCTAAGAGTAAGCCTCGTTGAATACAACAGAACAGACTTCTGAGTAGACATGCATAGGATTGTGCCTAAAGAGACTTATTGCACTAACACATTCATTCCAGCATAGGCTTTAGTAGACTACAATCCCCTTCATCAAATGCACTGCTATTGACTTCTGTTAGCTGTGAACACAGTCTTGCTCCCAGGGCTACTTTTCCGTCCTTGAAAACCATGAGCCTCTTAGTCCTTAAGTAGCTTCTCCAGCCTCTGCTCCAGCTTTTTTCTTGTTGTTAGTCATTGCTATTTCCTGCTTCAGAACAAACTTCTACTTCCTCCTAGCAGATTTTTTTTTTTTGTCTGTGAAATGAAGTACCACTTGTGTGAAACTCACAGTCAGTTTCTTATAGTGTTCTTGCCTTGCTCTCCGGCTCTGCCAGTTATTCTCAAAATATGGAGAAGTCAGTCCTTTGTCAGTCTAATACAGGGGTCTCCAAACTATGGGCCAGGGGCCATATCCAGCCCACCACAAGATTTTATCTGGCTTGCAGCAACTTGTGTTTTTTTTGTAAGAGCATTTGCTAATGTCTGACAGTTTTACTCATAAATTATTATAGTTATATATAAATTAGAAATTGTTTTATGTTTCTCTTATTCTGAAAATAGAAATATGTGGATTGAAAAAAGATCCAAGTAAAACATTCATTTAAACTTCATTCATTTATAAAACTGATTGGGCCACAAAAATGTGTGAAATACATGACATGGCCCTCATACTTAAAAGTTTGGAGACCCCGGTCTAATATATGGCTGGCTGAGCACTCTTTATATTCTCCAATGTGGACCATTAAAACAAAACAAAAAAAAAAAAAAAAAAGGCTGATTGAAGAAGGGGATATATCAGCATAGCTACCCTGCCAGCAGCAATGTTATCTACCCACTCATCCCTATGTAGGTTGTATGTGGAATGGATATTATACAGTACTATACAGTACCTCTTGCAGACTTGCAGAGAAAGGGTTTGGTCACCTGAAAAAGCAATAATTAGGAGCAGAACTATGCTGAGATCATAATGTGATTTACTTTTATAGCCTTATAAAAGTAGTGGTAGCATAGATCAACCACAAGTAACAAATTACTAATTTTTCAAGATTATCAGTCATTGATTGGATTTTCTTCTGTATTTTTTTTCCTAGCAACTAGTTTGGGTGTTATTGTAAAACATTTTTAGCTTCATTTTCTTTGCACTGAAAATATATTGTAGCAAGTGCAGAAGATCAATTTGCATAAAGCACCAGTCCCCATTTTCTATCATAAACATATTGCTGTCTACATTCAGTATTGCGTACTTGAAGAATTTAATCCAGGGTTGTTTTAGAAGTACAAGCTTTCAGAATTCAAAGGTGAAGCTGAGACTACCACTTTCCTTATTTGAAAGAATGATGTATTTTATGATCGGAAATACACTTCAAGGTCACACAGGTCAAGTGAAGATAAAAAGAAAACAAACGAATTGCATCAACTATGCCACTGAAATAACTGCAAAAGGGAAAAAAGCAAACAGCTGGGAGCTTTATCCCTGTGTGATCATTCAAATTGCAAGCTGAATTATCCAACAGGGAGAAAGCTCCTAACTGTTTGCATCGCTAAGCTATGATGTTTATTCCATATTATCAATTTAAACAGAATTCTTCATCTGACTGCAACTACAACCTGTACAACTTAGGCCCTTCTTAGTCCCTTGAATTGTCAAAATCTCAATTGACCTTTTCCGTCTCCAACTATTGCTTCACCAACATTCTACGCTCTCAGCCCTTCCCCTCAGGTATAGCTCAATAAGCTGATTTACATACCAGTTCATAACACCACTGAAGATGTAATACAGAGAGCACATCAGTAGCAACCAGACCTGCTGCTTTGCCACCTAGCTGTTCCAGGGCTTTTGTTGTTCCTATTGCTATAGGGGAGTAAGAAGCAGCAAGGAGACAGTGAGGTGCCAGGAACAACTTGCTAGCTCTCATTAGATTAGTACCAGCCACCCATGCTGCTGCAACACTTAGGGTGCAATCCTAACCTGGAGTTAGGCTGGCACAAGGGCCACTGTAAAGTATGTTTGGACCACTCCAAACATACTTTAAAGTATGTAAAGTATGTTTCAGTCAGAAAGGCCAGCACACAGACGCGCACCATCCTCTCTGACTCCAAGAGTGGTCCAAACGCGCTTTATGGTGGCCCTTGTGCTGGCCAAACTTTGCTAGCCTAACTGTGCCAGTCTAACTCTAGGTTAGTATTGTGCTCTTAGGGAGGTAGGATAGAAGCAGAGGCCTGCTGCCATTCCAACAAGGCAGAGAGAGTACTAGCAGCAAGCGACTGGATCAGCTGTTCTGGATGAGCAGCTTTCCTCATGCTCGTGTAGAGCTTGTAGTCAACGAGGAATTGTATAATCTTCTGGATGGTAGATTTTGATGATAGGTGTTTTCAAACACCTGACCTTGTGTACAGATAGTGAAAATCTGAAGCATCTCGCAAAAACAGGCCATGACACCAAGCTTCCTAGGTGTAAGTCCTGCTCTTTATCAACTGCATCAAACACTCTCATTCCTTATTTGTTTCTTCAATCACATTTGTCTCTTTGAAATATCTGTCTTTTTTATCCTTGCAATTTCCCTTCTAGTGTCCTGATATAAAAGGTAAAGGTTTCCCCACGACTGAATGGTTTAGTCGTGACCAACTGTAGAGGGCGGTGTTCATCTCCATTTCTAAGCAGAAGAGCCTGCGTTTGTCTGAAGACAAGCTTCCATGGTCATGTGGCCAGCATGACTATATGCTGAGGCGCATGGAATGCCGTTACCTTCCCACCGAATGGTACCTATTCATCTACTCGCGTTTTTTACATGCTTTCGAACCGCTAGGTTGGCAGGAATATACTGTCCTGATATACCACCTTATAAATACATTTCTTGACTTTCTACAGTTTCACCTGCCTGGTCTCAGCTGACTCAAGAGGAAATAGTGTGCCTCAACCCTCAGACCTTCATAATCTGCTGCTACTGTTTGGTTTAAAGGATATCCTGTCTTCTGGGTCTGTTGGCCCTATTTGGAGGTTTTTCCCCAGCAGCTTCCTTCTGTTTGACTCTCGGTGGGGGTAGGAAAACTACCATTCCTCAATTAATTTCCAGTCTAGCAAGTAAAAGCAGGGGGTGAGTGGAGGAGATGGATACTAACCATTAAGTGTTGCACTTGTCTTGCCCTCTGTCTTTCCTTTCACTAGATAAGACCAGCCCTGAGGGAAAGATGAATAAGCACAATGTGCAATACAAACACACACAAGATACATGTAGACAGATACTGTCAGAAAAGACAAAAAGTTTTACATGTCTGCCTTGCAAGCATATCACAGTAGGATATATAGACAGAGATGTTTAGAAACAGTGTTATTTTACTCAGAAGTAAGCCTATTGTGTAAGCCTATTTTAAAGCACATCTGTCTATATCTAGGTGTTTGTATCTGGTGAATAAAATAGGATTATACAGCCTTTAATAAGACTAAGGCTGTATAATCCTATTTTATTCACCAGATACAAACACCTAGATATAGACAGATGTGCTTTAAAATGGTGTGGGGTGTTTTGTTTTTAGCAGATTTTGTTATTTGAAAGGCAGGAAGTGGTGTTAAGTGTTTTTATTCTAAGTTTTCATTTTTATTAATTTTAAATGTTTTTAAAGTGTACCAGGTAGGTGATACAGATGATATAGTGTCAGCAGATGCAGTCACAATATTATTTCTAATTGGGAAATAATCTATTTTAATTTCTGGAAATTATCTTGAACACCAAAATGCAGTGTTTTGTGTTTTTATTCAGATATTTTTAACACCAAAAAGGTGGTGTTTTTATGTGTTAAAAAAAACCCACCTCAAGCTATTAAGGGCGCCATCCTAACCAACTTTCCAGCACTGACATAGCTGTGCCAGTGGGGCATGTTCTGCATTCTGCGTTGGAATAGTAGTCACGGAGGCCTCCTCAAGGTAAGGGAATGTTTGTTCTTTTCTATCAGAGCTGCATTGCCCTTGCCCTGGTGCTGGAAAGTTGGTAAGGATTGCACCCTAAATCCCTTGGTGGGGTAAATAGACCATTCAACCCTCAAAATAGTTCCACTAGATGGCACTGTCTGAATACAGTGATCACAAAAAAATAAGCCTTGACTAACTGCACCAGGGCTGTATTATCATTTATGTTGTTCCACAGAAAACCAACTGGTGTAATCAGTCTTCAGAGGTAGGACATCCTAATCAGCCAGCCACCCTTGTGGATATCTTGAGGGGCACCCAATCTCAGCAAAGCAACCCCCTGCACATTTGCCTGTAAATCCAGTTGCAAAGCCTACTGGGGCAGTGGGCTACAGACATGACTGCCCAGAGCGCTCAGAGATTGGGTGAACATCTTGTGAGCAGTGTAGCGAGATAGTCAGCACTGCTCAGAACAGGGACAGCATTTTTTCAGACAACAGTGGTCACGAGATTAGCCACCACTGCTTTAAGACAAAAATCCCCAAACTTTTTAGCATTGGGACCCATCTAAAAAAAGGTTCAATTTACTAGCCACTCAAGCTAGTGGCGATAATGATGATTGGGCAGCAGTGCTCCTTCCAAGTAGCAGGTTGTTTAATCCTTGATGCACATAACCTAATCTGCTTTGTCAGTTTTGCAACCCACCAAAAATTGGGTTGTGACTCACTGGTATGTTTTGGATCCACACTTTGAGAACCACTGCTCTAGGGTCCAGTGCAGCATCTGGTATTTTACTTTTAAGGGGCCAACAGCCAACTCTGCTTTGATAATTCAGGTGTATTAGTTTTGTGGGTTGCAGTCTGGAAAAGTTTGGTTTTTGTTCCCCCACTTATTATGGATATCTATTTACTGTATTTTGTTATTTTCGACAAGAGTTATGAGTAGCCTTGGGCAAGCCAGGATGCATCAGACGTAGACAAGTGTAAAGTGATGCACATTGGGGCAAAAAACCAAAACTTCACCTATAGGCTTATGGGTTCTGAGCTGTCTGTGACAGCTCAAGAGAGAGATCTTGGGGTGCTGGTGGACAATTCAATGAAGGTATCGACCCAGTGTGCGGTAGCAATTAAGAAGGCCAATTCCATGCTTGGGGTCATTAAAAAAGGGGTAGAGAATAAAACAGCCAATATTATCATGCCATTGTACAAATCGATGGTAAGGCCACACCTGGAATATTGTGTGCAGTTCTGGTTGCTGCACCTCAAAAAGGACATACTGGAGCTGGAAAAGGTGCAGAAGAGAGCAACAAAAATGATTACGGGGCTGGGGCACCTCCCTTATGAAGAAAGACTGCCATGTTTGGGGCTCTTCAGCCTAGAAAAAAGGCGCCTGAGGGGAGACATGATTGACACATACAAAATTATGCACAGAAGGGATAGTCGATAGAGGGATGTTCTTTTCCCTCTCAAAACACCAGAACCAGGGGGCATCCGCAAAAACTGAGGGTTGGGAGAGTTAAAACAGATAAAAGGAAGTACTTTTTTACCCAGCGGGTGGTTAGTCTGTGGAACTCTTTGCCACAGGAGGTGGTGATGGCATCTGGTCTTGACGCCTTTAAGAGGGGATTGGACAGATTTCTGGAGGAAAGGTCCATCTTGGGCTATATAATAGGCTATGATGGATTATGCAACCTCCTTACATTAGTAGTAGGCTACTTCAGAGTACCGGGTGCAAGGGAGTGGCAACATGATCCAAGCATCTTGTTGTCTCATGCCTCCCTGGGGCACCTGGTGGGCCGCTGTGGGATATAGGAAGCTGGACTAGATGGGCCTTTGGCCTGATCCAGCAGGGCTCTTCTTATGTTATCAATAATCTCCTTCACTGTGGAAACAGATGAGATGTTGGCTGTGCTGTTTCAAGCATTTGGGTTTTAGGGCTTGGGGTAATTATGAATAAAAATAAAGACAGTGTCAAGTTTCCATTTCCAATGAAAATAAAGAAACTAGTTGTAAAACAACTCTACATAAAAATTGATCCCATGAGTGAGAATTGCAGATTTGCATGTTAGATTCATTTCAGTGAGATAAATGTGTGTGTGTTTGTGTGGCTATCTAAAACATGTGCTATATATTTTCTGTTCCAGTTGAATCTTGTAACATGTGAAATAATGTAGTTAAAATGCTTCTGAACATGTGCAGAGAGCCTTCCCTTCATCACCAATCCTCACACATTAGGATAGAAGGAGTAGGGTTTTTCCAGGAAATATGGCCTGGGACTTGGTTATCAGAAGTTATGTTGTCAGAAATTAGGCTGATGAGAGAGCATCTTATATAATAACAGGGAAAGGCCCTGGTTATACAATGCTGTGCTCAGGGTGACACACCTGGTGCCAAAACTAAAGGTTTTTGGATGTTGGAGACTTTTCAATTCACTCGGGTGTTTTTAAAATAGGAATTGTGTCCGACTGCTGTTGTTGGCTGTGATTTTTATTGTTCCCAGCCTTGCTGTTTTAGCATTATATTTTAGTTGTCATTTTTTTAGTTGTAAGCTGCTTTGGAAGAAACTGAAAAGTGAAGTAAAAATGTTTCAATGAACAAAATTCCAGTCAAATGGAGAGCCAGCCAGGACCTATCTTTTTAGAAATATTTAGCATGATGTGGGTCACATTTTCTTTTCTACCCAGAAGAGTTATCCAGGTAAGAAGAGAACAGCTTTGTGAGCCATGTTGTGCTGGGGTAAGGATGATACTGAAACTGTTCTGCTCGGCACCCATCTGAAAATTCTTCCATAGGTAGAAGTGGGAGGAGGATTTTTGTTGTTGTTATTCTTGAAGTTCGAAAACACACGTGTACCCGCCTGCTTGACTGTTCTTGGCATACCTACGAGACTCCTTAATAATTTCTGCCGATGATTACCCAAGAAGCGGCAGGTCGTCTGCGCAAACCCGCAGCTGTAACTTCAGGCAACAGAGCCGGGAAGAGGGAAAAACAGCCTGAGGCGAATTGTATGAGTCACTCCCTCTTTCAGCTCTTTAGAAACACATTCCGCTCTTTCCAACAAAAACACCTTCTCCCCCCATACCATCGAACTTTCAAGCTTGCCTAGAGGGAAGCTCACGGAGAACTCCAGGCCTGACTTTTGGGGCGGTTTTGGTTTTGTATTCAGCAGGCAGGCGCAGCGTTTTATTCCCTTGAGCCGGTCGTTTGAAGCGGTGCCTGTCAATCCACAGCTGCAAAGCCCCGCACGGCCGGCTGGAAGTTCGCCGAGTTTGGAAGGAGGGTGGCGCCCAGTGCGGGCACGGCTGTTCCGCGCGGCATCACGCGAGCCCAGTATTTGGGGCAGTGGGGCAGCGGCGTCTCAGAAAGCGACTTTTGGTTTCATAACGACGCAGAGCCCCCGCGAAAGCGTGGCAAGCCTCACAAATGGAGCTTTCTTCGGCACGGGCCCGCCCCCTCCTTGGAGCGCATTGGCGGCGAATGACTCAGCCCCGCTGACTGGCAGAAGCCTCCTTCTCACACTCACACCGGATGTGAGGTGTCCTCCACTCCATTGCGGCCACAAACAACCAAAGCGCCTCCCAGGCTTCTGGCGGGCACACACTGGGTGTTAAATGTTATTAGTCAACAGCCACCCTCCTTTCTTCTCCCATTCCCGGCACCAAGCCCGGCTCCATAATGTCAGCGAGTGCAACATTTAAGAGCTGGGGTCCCCCCCCCCACAGCCGGGTGGACAGCAGTTGCTCCCGAGTTTATATTACAAGAGGCGACGACAAGAGGCTCCTTGACAACAGGCGCGTCCTCCTGCTGGCACATTCAAGGCTCCTTTTGTGCGTTTTGGCTTGTAACAAACTTCCACGGCTACTCTTCCGCCTCCTCCTCGCCCTCCGGTTTTGAAATGCTGGCCTCACGTGAGGCTCAAGAGAGGACAAATAGGCAACTCTTTAGGGTTATGAACAGGTCGAATGCGTAGAAACCTTGCGGGTGTGTGTGTGTGTGGCGCAGATAGGCAAACTTTCCCGTGGCCCCCACATGCCCTTTAGTCATCGCAATACAAACAGCCAAGCACAATGGGGCTGAAGGAGGAGCTTCAGCTTCCGCCACCAACTGCCCCCAGCCTTAAGGAGGCTTGGAGAAATCGTAGTGAGAGGGGGAAATGAGGCTTAGGCTACACTTATCTACCTACCCACTAGGGAGAAAGTTCCACTGTGCAGTCGGGGGGGGGGGCTTGTTTGCAGAATCCTGCCCCGCTGGCCCCTTGGAAGTGAAACCATGTGCTGCTCTGGCGACTGAAAGTCCTTCCTAGCTAGACTGCGTTGGACTCTCGCTTTCCACTGTTTGTGCCTGAGCAATCATTTTAATGTCTTCCACAGAATGGCATGCCTTAAAGGTTTTTGGCCGATTTATTATTACATGACAGTCACATCTGAGTCATGCCTTTCCCACCAGAATCCCGGAAACAGAAGGACTCATCCTTGAGCAAGAGGCTGACTTTCCTGGTTCCTGGACACTTTCTTGCATGCTCAGTAGATCTGTTTTCCCACAAAGAAGGAATAACAGACTCTCGCCACCCAGTCTTCTTTATGAACTGGATGAGGAAACTCCAACGCAAGCTCGCTCAAAAATGACTGGACTTTGGAGCCAGCTCCGGTCGAAGGAAAACAAACTGCTCCCTTTCGGTGGAATCCCAGATGCGTGGATGGAGCAGTTCACCTATCTCGGAGCAAAAGCAACTTTACTTACGCACGAGTTTACTCAATGGGGGCGAGTCAAGCTGTGAGAGCCTTTCCAGAAGTCACATGGACACTTTCCTTTTGAATGAACAGGTCGCTCGAAATATACTGTAATATATATAAAGTTCGTTTTTAGAAGTCGGGGGTGGAAGGGGAAAAACAGAGCTACAAACCCTGGCAAAAAGTGCACATACGAAAAAGAAAGAAAGAAAAAAACCCTTCTCCAGTACAAAGCAAATACCCGATCGCATGAGTAGAGCTGACGTAACGGTGACTTTCCTTCTAGAGCTGTTTTCTGTTCCTTTGAGTTAGCACGTGGTCTAGAGGGGTGGAGAAATCTCAACTCGGAACAATCAAAACTGTTTCCTGAAACTTCCTTAAAACTGCCTGATCCCGAAACCATTTAGGAAAGTATGTTTGTCCTTATAGAAAGGTCCGTTTAAAACTAAGCAGCAGCGCTCAGCTCAATAAGCCCCACTTACTTCTGAGTAAACGTAGCTTGGGATCAGGCTACATGTCATGTGGCAGTCGGGCAATGCTTTAAGCAAGTCACTTGCTCCGGAATAATCTCAGGATTTAAGTTGGATCTCAATTAAAAACTACTCTGTAGTAAACCTGTAGTGCAGCCCAGTGGCGCCTTACACGACTGGGGGGAAGTACATTCTTAGCTAATATGCAGAAGTCGTAGCCAACCAGTTCGTGGATCGCCCGGGGGACTGCGGGTTGAGTCAGCACAGCCGTTTCTATTACTGAATTGCCATAAGTTGCCGTGATCTAAACGAAAACAGCAGGATTTGAGCAGCTGTCATTGCCGTTGCTGCTGCACACTCACGATGACGGCTAAGTTTTAAAGTATGACAGCGTTTGACTTTCCACGGCGTGCCAGGCCTTCTCGAAACGGGGTCGCTAATAGCAGGAGGCTGTCAGGCAACTCCTGCAGGAACAACTCCCCAGATAAGGAGAAAGAATCCTGGAGTCCTCCCCACCCCCCCCGCCCAAGGATCTCGGAAGGGAGGACAGGAGGGAACGCGTGGAAACTTGAAGGCACACATACATACCAGGAAGTAAAGCTTGCAATTCTTAAAACACGAAACACCCAGACTATGGAGCAAGTCCCAGTGGCCTCATTGACTTACTCCCGAGTAAAATAATTTAGGATCAGCCCCCCAGCCTTTTCTTTTTGACTTTACTGCCGCGCAGGGTTTATGGAACAGAAATAACAGTCTTTTACTCGGAAGGAGTTAACCTGCAAGACAGAATGATGAGGCTTTATATTAAGCTTTATTTCAATCTGCAGTTTCTGATTCAGCAGTGAGGGCGAGCGCTTCTTTACTTCCCCCCTTGCAGCGCCGCCTGTGCCAGAGACGGGAGTACGTCAGGGGCAGCTGACAACAACCCCCTTTGCTCCTTCCCAGTTTTTTCCCCCAGCTTAGGGATCAAACGACTGCCTGGGAAGCAAAGCAGTGAGCGAGCAGCAGGCCAGGGGGCTCCCCCTGCCTTGCCCGGGCACCATTGCACTCAGCCTAGCAGGACAGCGCGTCTGTCTGCTCCTCGCCTCCTTCTTTCCTTGGCTCTGATATCTGACACAGTCACTCATACAAGCCGCCAGCCAGCAGCAGGGGAGGGGAACAGGCGGCGGCGACGGCAGCAGCGGCGGCGGCAAAGGCGGCTCTGGCTCCTGGTTACTCTCTCGCTTACTCATTGCCGAGAGGAGGGGGAGGGCGCACCTCGTGGTGGAGGCGGCGGCAGCGCAGCAGTAGCGGCAGTTTGCCTTCCTCACTTCGCCAGGCACAAGTTAAGGAACAAAGAAAGAGGCAGCAAAGAGCGAGTGCCCTGCTCAAGTCGCTCTCAGCGCCGAGGGGGCCACCACGCACTCGCCACTAACTCCCTGGACGGACCTTTTCGGAACAACTACCGGAGAGGAGAGATTCGCTGCTCTGCTCTGCTCTGCCCTGTCTTTTTCCAAGTTTCCTTCTGCCCCTCTGAGTGAAAGCGGAGGGACCTTCGCGTTTCCACTGGTACCACGATGAAAACCAAAAAAAGTAAGTCGCTTTGTTTGGCTTTCGGACGCGCTCGTGGCTGGGAAGGGAGCGAAAAGTGCGCTCCGCTTCTCCTCCTCGTGGTGTTGCTAAACAATCGAGCAGGAGCGTGTTGCGCCTGGCGCTGCGTTGCAGCCCCCCCGAGTGCCGCTCGTGAAAGACTCGGGGCCCCCTCTCCCTCCTCCCTTTGTATAGCCTTGGGTCCCGAATGGCAGTTGAGGACGTTTCCCACGCAGACAAAACAGGAGAGCGGCGCTTGTGTTGTCTGCTTCGAGGCTGCCGCATCTCCACGCTGCTGCTGTTCCCTGTCAGAAACATGGTCCAACTGCCCGCTTTGTGTCCGGGCAAAGTTTTCTCCTCTCCCCTCCCCTGTCTTTTTAAAAGGCTCTTTTGCTGGGTTTTGCTTTACTTTCCTTCTCTACCAGCGAAAAGGCAACTTTTTCAGCCAAGTAATCGAGGGCTTCCCTCAGACTTCGTCTTTTTAACTCTCCAAGTCAGGCAGCAAAGGGACTTTCTTTGTTTGAGATTTTCAGAGAGGGAGGGGGGCATGGAGACGGGGGAGGAGCCACTCCAAAAGCGTGTTGTGTGTGTGTGCTTAAAAAAACTTCAGTTGCAGTTTCTTTCCCCATATTCTAGCCTTGTAAAAGCACATTTTCCCCCTTTTAAAAGCTCATGAAAGCAAGTTTATACACTACACACTTTCCTCACCTAGAAGGAGAAGCGGTGATGCAAAAGATAACTTAAGAAATCACTTCATTTTACTGTTTGACAGTGAAATTTGCACCCTCCCCCTTTAAACAAGAGGATTGTCATTGTTCATTCTTGTGAACTTCAGAGGGACTTTTAAAAAGCCACAGTTAGTTACAGTCAAGAAATGTGCTGCTTTTGCTTCAAGTTTGTATTTAAATACCTTTTCCATACAGTTGACCTTAGTTTACATTCCTTTTGGTGTCTCAAGATCACAAAAGTATTGCCTTCTGTAACGTTTTCTTTGACTACTAGACAGTGCTTTGTATTCATATTTCAGCCATTTGCCTGCCAAAAGACCTTCAGCAATTTGTGTATACTGTATTTACGCACCTACCTTTGTCTGAATTCTTTATACTGTATGTAGTTTAAGAGGTGTTCTATTAACCTAGTCTGCAGTTTTCTAGCATTGGCACTTAATCCACAAAGAAAGTTGGGCTGGAAAGATTACGATTAGTAAAATAGTAATGAAACCCCACAACAAGTGAGAATACCCTTATTGATAACAATCTGTGGTTGTAACTCTGTCCTGCCCAAAAAGTTTGTGACTTTGGATAAAATACATTTCATATCAAGGTCAACCCCCTGTGGCTAAAGGCATACATCCTGGTTTCTGAACTTCCCAGTTTGTTAACAAAAAAAGTAGCATTGGACAAAAAGAGTGCATTATTTAGGGTAGATATTTTTAGAACATTCCTCTGCTCCTTCTATTTGCACAGTGGTGGTGAGCTGATTTCCTGTCTGCTGCCTCTATTGTTCAGGCTTTTCACCCCAGGGAAGCTGCTCTGTGTGAATTTAAATATAAACCTTTATACTTATCTAACTTCTCCCCCCATGTCAACATTACATAGATGTAAATGCTGTCAAGTTTGTGCTTGGAAGTTGTTTACATTACACAAAGAAGGAAGCCTGGCTGTCTAGGGAGTTTTAACAAGACAATGCAAAACGTGGCATGGTGGATACATTGAGGCCATTGATTTTGGGGAAACCCTGTGGCAAAGTGGACACTGAACAAAACTTTGCAGTTGCCTGGACATTGAAAGCGTGGAGCAAAGAAACACTTTTTCTTTGCTGCAAATTTGCACGTGGCCAGGTAGTTTATTATTTGATCCAAAAATCTAAATTGATGTTTATACTACAATCGTAAGAATATTTAGTTGGGAGTAACTTCCAGTTAAATTAATGGGATTTTGTTTTGTATAAATATGTGTTAGGGTTGTGTTTTGCCATTTTAGCAATTATTAAAGTCAAGGTGGCTCCATTTGGGAAAGCCAGAAAAGCAGAGTAATGAAGGTTATGATTGGGAGTGGAATGAAAGTGTCAGTTGAATATGTTTTGGTATCCAATGACAATAGTTATTCCCCCCCCCCCACACACATGCTCTTTTAATATGAATCGTATGGCATATGTTCCTATATCTCCTTTCCTTGCCCTACTTACACAAATCAGAACTAACCTGTTGATGCAACACATTTCGATGAATCAGAGTTCACATGAACTCATGGGCTGTACCTCAGTTCAGATACAGAAGCCCTCTTGTCTGAGTTCTTTAGTGAATGGGAGGGTTAGAACTGTACTGCTTGTTCAAAGGAACTCACCTGGCTAAGGGGCTGCAAACAGTTGCTTAGAGCTAGGAGTTTCTGCTTATATTAGCCTAAAATTAGTATGGGTGTGGTCTCTTGATAACAATGTTATATTTAGCATTATAAATAATAGTAATAAACATTACAGTAGATAGCAATGTCTAATGCTATGTGGGGTCTTCGATTTGACAGGTTTGGGAGACAGTAGGGGAGCCTGTTTCTCTTCTAGTGCCATCTCTGGCAACATAACTCAGGGTAACCTAGGGGATAATTGCTTTGCCAATCCCAAAGCAGGTCCCCTTCCTTTTTTTTCTTTTATTAGGTTTGGGAATAATCCTTTATGTCAAACCTATGATTAGGTTTGGTTCATCCTTTATGTCTGTAGGGCCTACTGAGGCACACCAGAGTGTTCTTTCTTAATGTTTAAGAGATTCTTTAGCTTTCAGTCTTGAGCATAACTGGAATCTTGTCCATGAAATTTAACCCTACGCTGAAGCAAACTCTGCAGGTGCATTCTGGACATGTTTTGCCCAGAGCCAACTCAACAGCAGCTCAAACCAGAGCTTCACAAAACACAAAGTGAGAGATTTCTGGAGAACGTGGTCTAGCACATTGTTCATTTGGCAAAGTTAAGAACCCAACTCCTTGAAAGCCTCTTTGTAAATCTTCTGAAGCAGCTGGTTTCTGCAACCTCCCTTCTCAATAGTTTTTCATAGAACAGAACTTCTATTATTTTATGTCTGCTTTTTTAAAAAGTTTGTTTATTCTCTTCTAATATGGACAACTCAAAGTGTTAACATTCCTCCATGAGCATGTCTGTGGTGGGTATCCATGTGTGGCCTGCGGTGCAAATTATGATAATTTTTGCCAAGTCATAAAGAAGATACAAACATAAATCATTTATACAAGACAGAGGTTTGCTCTCTCTTTTACAGCATTTGACAGTCCATCATAGTGTGTGTGTGTGTTTTGCAAACTGAGCCAAAATAAGTTGTGTCCATAAACTCTGTACCTCTTAAACTGATAGCATGGCTGCAAATTCTAATTGCAGTAATTGTCGTTACTAATAGTGCTATTAAAAATACAGAGATATCCATGAGAACAGCATGACCAAAGATATTTGAACTGGGCCTCAGATGGGCAAAGTTGCAGCTGCTTAAGTTAAATCGGTGTGAACCTCTTAAGTCCTCCTCTTCCCAAGATGAATAGCTTGGCTTTACTTTGTATGAAGTTGGGTGAATTCAAAAACTAAATTAAGAATTGGGCAATAGTTTGGTATCTAGACAGGTATGTTCTTTCTTTCATTCATCATAGTGTAACAGTTAGTATATGAGGCTACCAGGCTAGCCAGAATGCCTTTTAACTGTGCCCTGTTAAAACAGGAAATCCAGGAACACAGTCTGATTACTAACAAGAGGAAAAACCAAATCTAGTCTGTAATCAGCACAAATGCTCCAGTGTAAACAAAGCCATGGCTGCGCCAGTGTGGCCTTTGCTCTAATGAGAAATCGGCTGGGCTAGGGAAAGATCGGCTGTCTGTTGCTTCCTGTTGCTTGCTACAACTTCTGCACAGATGTGGGGCTTCTCTGCTGAACATTCAGGGGGCAGAGGCTTCTTTATTTAAATCTGCTCCTAACTCCCCAGAGTGGCTTCATGGCCCTGACAGTTTTTTTCCTATTTAGCCCAAACCTGTTTTGTATCATTAACCTCTTAGCAGCGGGAACATGTCACAATAAGTAAGCAGATCAAAGGGCAGGTGGCAGGGCTGGCTCTTTCTTCCTTTTAGTATGCCTTCTGTTGGGAGCTTTGCAGGTTTTTGTTTTTGGCAGAGGTGGAGGAGGAGGAGAAGGTTTTTCAATTTCAGTTCTGGGGAGGGGCTCTAGAAGGAAAAAACATGATGAGTGTCTAGCTTTTTAGCATAGATCACAGCACCAGTTTCAAACACTTCTTTGTGTTCTGCAGGCAGTATCCTGATCTAGCTAATTAAAATACTTGAGCATGATTGTTTACCTCAAGGCAGGACCTGTCATGTAAATACTTGCATAACGTATGTGTAGACCCATTGACTTGTCTTCTATTCTGTGGCTGCTGCTTTGTGAAACACTGGCTGTCTCTGCTGACGCCCCATAATACCCATGTATAGAAGCCACCAGTCCCAAGCACCAGGATGGCCAAATGGCCCTGTGATGTCACTTGACTGAGTATTTGTACTCTTGCTACAGGAACTCAAACAGAAAGCTAGAAAAAGACTAGGTCACATTGCTTCCTCATGCACAAGCTGCCTGCATGAGGGCTATGTGAAGAATCCACAGCAATGTGCCCTCAGACAAGGGTTTGATTTGCCATTTTGTAAGCAAAGCTTCTGCATAGAAAATTGCCTTAGCATGGTGCAGGACATATTTGTATTGCTGTGTCTTTGAGTGGGACCCACATTTTGGGGAGAAGAGGAGGTAGGGGCCACGTGCACTAAGAAGAACGGAAGCTACAACAGTAAGCTCCACAGTAAGTAACGGTGAACTGCTTGGTAGTACAATAGAAAAATAAGATCCAAAGGGGACAGGAGATGGGGATTTAAGTCCCACCCTGGGAGATGTGACTGATTTCCACAAGACAACTCATCTCTTGAGGGTCTTTCTGGCATCTATAAGTTCAGATGGAAAGAGGGGAAGTAGAACACAGGACACCCCCCCCCACTGCATAAGGCAACATTCTAGCCTAATCACATAGCCACAGAAGCAGATTGGAGGAAAAGCCACAAGTCTTCATAGTCTCCCAGAGCCAACCCATGACATGCACCTCTATCACCACTCTGTGCTTCCACTCTGTCTAGTCTCAAATAGGCCCCAGGTAGATCAGGGTCTTAGCCTATACAAGGTCCTAAATTCAGGCTCTGACCAACCCCCCGGGCTAGGAAGAAAGACGCAGGTATGCATTTGGGAGTGCAGTATGATGTCAAGTTGGATTGACTGGCACCTGGATGAGTAGCTTTGCTTCCATAGATCTCTAACATATTTGTGCCCCCCGGGTGCCTTTAAGTTTGCCCAGGCTCTTTCATCCCATTCAGCTACATGTTTGCTGGCAATGGACCCAGGATGCTTACAAACTCCTCTGCTCCATCTAATGCAGGGGGCTGTAAACTCTGCCTCACAGGTCAGATCCGGTGCCTCCCTTTTCCTTCCCTGGCATGAGCAGAGGCTTGCATCCTGCCTGGGAAGGTGCAAACAACCCCAACTACAGCCCCCAGGGGGTTTTGTGGCCAGGCACTTCTGGGGTCTGCTGCCCCAGCAAGCATCGCGCATGGTGTTCCTCACATGTGTGGCTGGCTGTGAGGACCCCTGGGAGCCGTAGTGGGGGTGTCCTGCACCATCCCCAGCGGAACGCCAAGCGCTAATGCATCTCAACTGCTGGATTGTTCACACCAGCCTGACAGAGAATAACAGGTAGCAGCTTTTGTTGTCACAGTATTTCTGTGCTGACAAAAGTTGCAACCAACCACTGCATGCTGTCAATTCTCTAGAAACAGGAGTGCTCCTTGAAGAAAAAGGTGCCAGTCCCCTGGAGGGATAGCTGGATTTCCATACATCACCCTTCCTTCTGCTCTGCATTGCACACAGGGTGGAGGCCTTGCCTCTGTGCATGTTGAATGGTTGCCTGAGAGGAAACAAGAGAAACACAGGAATGGTGATGAATACTGACTCAGTAGCAGCTGCAACAGAGAGGTGTAATGACTAACTGCTCATTAGGGGTTACTGAATGAGGAAGACTAGCCTTTGTCCTTCTTGCAGGCGATCCTTCTACCACCTGTTGAGCCTTCTACCACCTGTTCTACCACCTGGTGACCATTACAGGGTCACCCCATATTATGGGCAATGAGGAGGCATTGTGCTGTGGCAATAGGTGCTTGGGTGTTGGCACACACATATATTTTAGACAGCTGTGGGGGTGGAATTAAGGAAATATAGGTGTAAAGGTCTAGGCTCCCACTGACTTCTGGCTCCCCCTCCCTTCCTCGTGTGGAGTGGTGTTCTTGCAGCCCCAGGTACAGAAGTAGAATTCAGATTCTTGGAAGGTATTTGTATCTGGAGTCCTGAAGCCAAGGCACTGTTAAGGTTCAGGGAGGACAAGTGGTGTTCATCTCTCTTGGGGCGTGTGTGTTAAAGTGATATAGCCCCATATTATGCATCTTGATGCATGATCTGCATCCTCTGACCTGGGTGCTTACATTGCTTGTGCTGTGCAGTGGCCAACTGTGGAGTTCGTAGGAATTCTGTCTTGCGGCTCTGGAGGAAGAGGGAAGAGAGACAGCAATCATCTATTAATTAGAATGGGGACATTCTAATGTAGGCCACTTTTTTCAGTGTAATGTTACACTATTGGGGGCAGGATCAACCTTTACTGAGCATAAGCAACCAACTAATTTTCACTGTTTCCCTATTCCTTTTGGAGAAGCGTTTCCCTGCATCAGTGAAGTCTTTGCAAGGTGCTTTAGGAATGATCCTGTCGCACACATTGGGTGAAACTCAAGATAGAATTGCTCTGATAGGCCTTATATTTGATTTGTAAAATTCCCATTTTTAAAAAATGAGATTAAAATGCCAAATTTTTAAGGCAATTTCTTTTGGTCTGCACTGCTATTGATTTGTTTCTTCAGACTCTTTGATCTCTGCTACAAAGGTAAGCACATTTACCTGGAAATAAAATCAATGGGACTGCTTTTCCAGATAAATGTGCATAGAATTAAGGTTTTCTGCAATACAGTGGAATTGTAAGGGGCTGTTCAGCAGACATACACAAAATGTTGAAATGCTGTTAGTTTAGCTTGCTGTTTTTATGTTGTGAAGCAGAAATGCTGCATGACTGAGAAGGATGTTAAACTTTAATACTTTGATATAAGCAGATCAATAGCCAGTCCCAGACCTACAATTTGCTGTCCATGCATAACAATCCTTAGAATGAAAAATACCAACTGTTGCATTAGCACAGTGTTAAGTCTCATTAATGCTACATTGGACTTTCTTGGCATATATTTTTGGGATGAAGGTTCACTGGTCTCCATAGTAATCATATAAGTTCCAGGTTCTCATTTTTAAGTGGGTTGCGAATAGGATTCTTCATGAGATTTGTAAAAATCTCATAAACATCATAAATGGGGAAAAATACTTCAGTAGTTTCAGTAGTTTGAAAGGATCACTGCGTAAGAAATAGGGGCATAATTGTTTCTCTAGAAAAATGAAATGACTGTGGAAGTACTCTGGGTAGCTTTTTCAGGTACATACTCTCCCCCCCCCATGTGCTTTGGGTTATGTTTGGTCATACTTCATAGAAATAACAACAGAGTTACCTGTCTGCTAGTGTTTGTCTTGCTCTCAGTTGATAGCTTTCTGGGAAGAGCAGATGTTTAAAAATCTAAAAGTCATAGCAAGGTAGTCTAGCATTGATTCAGCACACTCCATGTTTAAATTCTAATTTGTTGGCTCCCTGCCCGACCATGAACACTTAGCTTTGAAGAAATATTGCTGGATGTATACCCACATTTGCTCACCAATATTTGATATCATACTGTTAAATGATGCATGTGTGTGGCCAGGTTGCTCAAGAGTTTAGTATGATACCTATGCATACCATAGGTTGGAGAGATACCTATGCATACAGAACCACATCTCCAGAACATAGATTCTGGAGGTTTCACATGCTTTACTTTTGCACACTTGACAGGAAGTCTACAGCCTGTTTCTCTCTGGGGTATGCCACTTGTCTTGTATGAAGCCAATTATAAATATGTATCTGAATAAAATAAAAGGTTGTATGTACAGGATGTTATTTGACTGTTCTGTTTTTATCATAGGTACTGTTGTTGCAATATCAGGCAGTGAAACAGAGGATGATGATAACATGGATATTCCCCTGGATCTTTCTTCTGCCAGCTCAATCAAGAGGAGAAGAAGGGGTAACTTACCTAAAGAATCGGTACAAATTCTTCGAGATTGGTTATACGTGCACCGTTACAACGCGTATCCCTCAGAGCAAGAAAAAGCACTACTGTCCCGACAGACCCACCTTTCAACACTACAGGTATTTAAGGCTATAATCCTCTTTAATCTATTCTTTCCTAGGAATTCCCTTTAATTCACTGGGCCTTACTTCTGAGTAAACATGTATGGTATACTGCTCCACAGCAATATTTTTAGATGAATAGTCCTTCGTTCTCATTTTCAAGTTATTCCACTTAAATATGAGAGTGATATCTAAGTGGAATATTTATGAGTTCTGGACTTTGATAGGTATGGTTTGAATTTTGGGTGTTATTACAGACTATATAGAAACAGAGAGGTGTCAGCTCTGCTTAAAGGTTTGCGTCAGTTTTCTGTAGAGCCACCCAAGGCACATGCTTGCTGTCGCAGAGTTTTAAAAGCCTGTGACCATAATAATGTCAAGCTAGACTACTGCCATACATCTTGGCACAATGTCCACTTTCCATATAATGGAATTGTAAGCTCCTTGTAAGATTGCAAAACAAGGATCCATGAGTGAGAGTGATAAGAGTTTGAGAAGATGTGAATGTACATGTGGCGAATCTGGTGGTTCTGGAAAATGGTTAGCATTATAGTGTGAACATGTTATTGGTTTCATAAGTCTGGGCAGTGTGTACAAGAGCCCTTTTTCTTTCTCAGAAGTTCTGACTGCAGTAGTTCTGAGCTTATACTTGCAAACAGTACAGTCTGTGTATGACCTAAAATGGAAGTAGCTCTTGTCAAGCAACTGGGAAAATATACTGTATATGCACAAGTATCTGTGCCCAGTTATTTTACTTTAGAGCGCAAATAGGTGCTTTGGTTTCTGTTTCCAGTTCTGTCAAGGACAGTGTGCAATTCTGAGCATGTTTGTTAGCATTTATTTGCACTTATTTTTCTGCTGAGCAGGAGGCAATGACATTGTAATTCTGTTTTTAGTAAAGTATTATCCTTTAATTTGTGAATGTGCGTGAACTCTAGAATTGCTGTCCCAAGTGCCACTAAAGCCTAGAACATGTTTTGAGAAGTGCAGACTGCAGAAGAGTTTGACTTCCTAAGAAACTTGGATCTTGTTTTGTGAAAGCAAGTTTATAGCCAGGCAGAAGAAACGCAAAGGCCTTGCTGAAGGTTCAGAAACCTAAGCGTTCCCAGGTTTCTAGATGCATCTTTCTCTGTGGGCCCTAATAGGTCCTATTGGCCTACTCATAGCCTGGTTTTTCCTCCATACTATTGCAGCCTTAAATAAAGCTTCATATAGCAATTTGAAGGAGTAAGTGCTTCATGTTATTTTTTTTTTTGTAATATTACAATTCAATCAGTGTATTGTGGGTGCAAAACCTGAGGTAGTGGCGAGGATATTTGTGTTTTGCACAGCTTATTGAACAGGTTCAATGTAATTCCCGTTTTACTACGTTAGATAATGTTGCTGGTCTTTACATCATTGCTTTGTCAGTGCTAGGCAAGCTGTCTTTGAACCAGCCGCATAAGTAAAAACAGTCCTTTAGATAGTAAACATGAAAAGGAGTATTGAGCTGTCTTTTATTGCCCAGGAAACTGGCTAGATATTCAAACAAGAGCAAACTTCAGTGAGGTAATCCCTGTTTGGCCTGTTGACACAGTCAGTTGAACAGAGCAAATCAGTAACTGTTTGTGGGAGGAGTGACTCTTTCACAGGGAAACATTTTCCTGTTGTTAATTAACCTAAATGTAATGAACAATGGGTAATAGGTTAACATGTGTACAGAGCTGAAAGCTCTGGTTCAGGCTAAACAGTCCTCTGATAGCCTAAGGCTCTTTAGTAAGCAGAAAGGGCTGGTAGAAACAGGGAGAAAGGAAGGGCTTTCAATGGGTGTGTCAGAACTTGTCAGCCAGCCTTTCTTTTGTCCTGCAGTTTAGGAATCTGCTTCAAGGAATGCATGAATTTAACTGAAGTATACTCTAATGGCATGTACTTGGAAATGAATGGAGGTAGGAATTAAGATGTCCTTGTGTTTCCAGGTCTGCAACTGGTTTATCAATGCACGCCGCAGGCTTTTACCTGACATGCTGAGGAAGGATGGGAAGGACCCCAATCAATTCACCATCTCAAGAAGAGGAACAAAGATGGCTGAGGGCAACCCCCTGGAATTCTCTGTCGGCACAAAAAACTGCATTCCACTGATGGAGAACTCATTTCTCTCTGGTAACACAGGATCAAACAAGACTTGTAAACCTCCTTCCCCTGGATCTGTTTTGCCTCGGCCATCTGTAATTTGCCACACCACGGTAACTGCACTGAAAGACGCGCCTTTCCATTTCGGTCAACCAGCTGGTCCAGGCCAGACCCCAGACGATCTGCACCGGGCCTCACCCACCACCTTCACAGACAACTCTCTTGCGCACGAGGATGTGTCCAAGCTGGGACTTGGTACAAATGCACAGAGTGGGCTTTTCAACACTCCCCCTCCTACTCCTCCAGACCTCAATCAGGATTTTAGTGGATTTCAGCTTCTGGTGGATGTTGCACTCAAACGGGCAGCCGAGATGGAATTGCAGGCAAAACTCATGGCATAAGTTCTTTTTTCTTATTTTTGCCTCTCCCCTGGCAGGGATGAAATAGAAAGATGTGGCAATTGTCTATGTGATATCAAAGACTGACTGTATTATTATTTTTTTAAAAACTTATTTGCACAAGGGATTGCTGAAATGAAGCTTCCTGTCACTGAAACAGTCGTCGGTGGAAAACAGTCATTCCAAGAATTATAAACTTAAAGCTACTGTAGAAACAAAAGGGTTTTCTTCTTTTTTTTCCTCCTAATAAATGTTTCTTAGTAGGTTTTTCATAATGTGAGTTGCTTCCCAAGATCATGTGATTTTTTTTTGTTATTTTCATTGTTTCTTTCAGACTGTGCAATATTTAGTAACAAGATTAGTCTTCATATCATTCCCATGTGGAACAAATTATACCAACAGGCTCTCCTAAAAACAAATATCAGATTTTAAAATGAGTTTGAATTTGGATGATTATACTTTTTCATGATGTAATAAAATATTTTCTTTAACAGTTGATTCACGCTGAGTATTTTATGGAACTGGTTTCTCAGAGGAGGCAGCTAAGTTACTATTGTAATGGAGACCAAAAACAAAAAACACAATATGGATGTTAAAATCACTCCTTACGCATTTGTCTCAGGTTTTTCCTGCAACTAACTCTTTTAACAGAAGCAAGACAATCTAATGTATATACAGTCAAACCTCGTTATCTGCTACCTCACTTATCTGTGAGGGGCAGAATTGCAATTTTCCTTGGTATCTGTGCCTCTGTCCTTGTTATCCTATGCAGAGACTTTCCAAAGGCTGCAGGGACCTTCATAATGGCACCTGTGACCAGTGCTGACCTCTTTAAAATGGCCAGCAGAAGCAACCGCCAGCCTTGTTTAAGGGGGCCCTGCTGGTTGCAGGTGCTATTCTGAAAGTCCCTGCAGCCTTGGGAACGTCTCTGCAGCGTCTTCTGTCACTTCCTGCTGCACTCTTCCTCAGGGTCTCTGCTGGATTCTTCTGATGGCAGATAAGGTACCCCTTCCAGCTAACTCCATTGACCCATAGGATCAAAGGCTGGTTATCTGCAAATTTGCTATCCGAGAGGATTTCTAACCTAATTCTAGGGGACTGAGTGTAAGTTTATAACAGCAAGGCAGTCAAATAAGCTTTAAAATCAGTCAGCAGAATTTTCTAGAATCAGAAGCTCAACACAGTGAATTCTAATATTGTTCAGCTTTTCAATCTCAAATTGTCTTGATAGGGAAGACTCACCTGCCAGACCTCAGGAAAAAAAGAAATATAAAAGCTAAATTGTTCCTGCCTTTTAATGTATGTATGGCAAAACTTCCCTTAACTTGTTGAAGGTCCATTGACCTTAGTGTTGGATGGAAAATGCTTACAATCAGAGTGTTCTTCAAACTTTCTTCCATCGTGGTATGCATGGGGTTAAGAGTTGGGCATATTAACTGCAGCTTTCCACCTCATTAAATATTTTCATTGTAATCATTGGAGCTGAAAATTTTGCCTGTTCCTACCATAAAGATAAGAAACTGGGGGGGGGAGGGAAACCCCTTGCGTGTTGCACTAACTCAACCTATGAAGGAAGAAGAACATCAAAACAATTGCCTAAGTTCAAAGCAAGATGGCCTAAGAGACGTGAGGACAAACCACACCCGCATCAGCACACAAATAAGTTATTTTGTTTGGGATTATTTGCTCCTGAGATCTTTGTCAAGAGGACAAAGAGATGTGGTAGCATGCCCAGGATCTAAAGAAAGTTTTAATAGACAGCTGCAAGGACTCTGGCTTTATAAAAACACCGGATATGTTTTATTACGTTACGTCGGGGAGTAACAAACATACAAGCTAGGGATGGAAAAACGTGAACCAGCAGGTTGGGGCCATATTGTCCATTACTGCAGCAGTATGGATGCTGGTTCCCCATAGAGTCCCACGTATTGCAGTAACATTTGGAAGCCCAAGACAGGACGGCATCTATTCTCCATGCCAGGGTTTAACTCTGGAATGTATGAAGTAGAGAATAAATTAAAAAGCACCCGAGTAAGTGTGGAATGCATTTTCCTAGCACAGAGTGAGTAGCCTAGCAAAACTTCATATATCAGGAATCAACAAGTACTGTTTGTTTACAGATACACTTGAGCTCCAAAGTTCCTTTTCTATAAATTACTTACTAGATTAATATCTCAGGGCAAAATAACCAATTTTCCAGATCCGAGGTAAGGGCAGTGCAGCTCTGCGGTAAGGGAACAAACATTCCTTTATCTTGAGGAAGCCTTCATGCAGAATATGCCCCATTGGCACAGCTATGTCAGTGCTGGAGAGTTGGTTAGGATTGTGCCTTAAGTTGTTTATAAATAACATTTTTGGAGTTGTGTGTTGGCATTCCAACTGTGATTCTATGGACAGAACTTCATTTTATCTTAAGTGTATAGTTTGTCCCTTGTGTGTGTGTCTTCTAATGAAAATAGGTGCTGTAGAGAAGATGGGGCTGTAACATTTGGAGAAGGGGTGGGGTTTTACTCAGCGGCGTCATTCACCCGGTACGCTGGGCGGGACTTACCTTTGAGCGGCAGTCCGCCCGTTGCGTCACGCTGTGTTCTGCCGCTTTGGGAAAGCGGCAGAACGCGGCGTGATGCAACGGGCGGACTGCCGCTCAAAGGTAAGTCCCGCCCAGCGTACCGGGTGAATGACGCCGCTGGTTTTACTCCTCCCCCAACATGGCAGTATCCAAACTGGGTTCTCTCACAGTTTTTCTATTTGCATTATGAGGAAAATCCCATTGGGTCAATTCCCTTCATCCACTATCGTCCTGATCGTCTCCCCTCCAAAAAAACTATTTATTTTTGAAGAAACACACTCACAAGGTCAAACTTAAATTTAATGGAACATGTAGCTCAACAAGCTACATATATGGACAAGTCATTAACAAAAAAGTACATACATGCACATACAAAAAAAAATAAGTATATTTCTGCACATAGAAATCTTTGATTTTTTGCTGGTTGGTCTGACCCCTCCCCACCCCAGTAGAGCAAATGTTTTATAGTGGTGCCGGGGAGAGACTGTGTTTTCAAACTGTTTGTTTGCAGATTTCCCAAGTTCTTATGTTCTGATCCGGTTACACAGGTTTAACTTGTTCATTAGCTGTCTATCTAGAACTTAGAAACAATGAAGACAGTTAAATTATTTGTATGCTAGTGAATGTTTATTTCATAGTTTCCTTGGGCAGGAAAGTGTGACACACACTCTGACTGAAATAACTAGTGAAAATGCTGTACACGCCAATAAGTAAACATCTATGCTTATTTACTAGAACAAATTCAAATCAATGTTTTTGTTTTTTCCTTTAACAAGTTCTTAGTGTATAATTCATGGTACAAGAGAGGTTGCTCATCTTCTCATATACTGTATAGATACATCTTATATTCATCTATTTACTCTTGCCTTTGATTTAAATTAAACCAATGGACTGGGGTAAAAAGGGAAGAAATAACATATTTGTCCTATCACCCTTTCCCCACCCTGTTCTGGCATGGAACTTGCAGAAAAGATTTGTGATTGAGATTGTCACATGATGACATCCACTTGGCACACTTATGGGACATGCAAGAATATTTGACTTTCTGGAAAAACTTTTTTTTAAAAATGTTAACATTCTTCCATTGGAGAAAAATATTAACGACTTATGACATCGCAACCACTGTGTTAGGATAGTAGATTGTGCCACTCTGATGGGCCAGTAGCCAGCAGTTCTATTATGCTGATGGTTGGTGATGGCTTCTTGCTTTACAAAGTAACATTTCTGATGATATCAAAGGCAGTTTGACAAATTACTGCCATGTACAAATGGTATTTCTGATTTACCAGCTTCTGTTTTTCATATAGCAGAATCATATGCATGTCAACTCAGAAGTATACAGAAGTATGTGCAATTGTGTTCAATAGGGCTTGCTCCCAGGGAAGTGTCTATAGGATTGCAACCTTAGTGAGTTTAGGAAAGTTTTCTGTTTTGTACTTAATACAATGACACCTCTCACATAATGCCAGGCACATATACCTATAAGGGTAAAACTACACATAAACAAACATATCCCAATGGACCTTGTGAAACTCCAAAAGGTTGCATGTTTTTGGCTGACAGCACCAGTAGTGCTCAAGAGGTGTATGTAAATATTCTCCCAGCATGCTATGGTTGCATATGTTTTTCAGCTTTAGAACGCTTGACACACTCACAATTTTTACATCAAGCTTGAAGGTATTAAACATGGTGGCCTCCATGCATCACATGATCATTTGCCTCCCAGAGGAAGAAAAGTAGAAAGAGCAACTGATGAAGTTTAGGACAAATAGGTGCAGATAAAATGTGTGTTATCTATTGAAGTTATGGTAAAATGTTACCCAAGTTATTTTGGTATTTGGCTACAGTACTCGCATTGATGTCCATTTGCCCTCTTCCAAGATGCCCACACTGCATCTTTTGCCAGCTTCTCCTAATCCTGGAATAGATCAAGATGCCAAATTCTGTGCTTGTTGTTTGTAAATGAATCAAGCTAGAAGCACGCTTAGTGACGTCACTCTGCTGGCTGCTAGCTGAAAAAACATAGACAACCAAAGCCACTTCAGAAAGAGGTGATTTGGATCAGTGAAGAGGAAGAGGGGGCAGGAAGTGCTTGACCCTTTCTTCTCTGCAGTTTTTCCACATGGCTCACTCCCATGCTTCTGAAAGTAATGCAATTCCCCCCACATTCAGCCTCTTGAGCAGATGCCACTTTTCAGACCACTTCATTGTGATGCAAGGAAAAAGCAAGTGATCAAGTACCATAGACCCTTTCTTCAAAATACTAGGATAGCTATTCTAGTACAAGATAAAGCTCTACTAAGGAAAAGATCTAACAGCTCCTAATTCTCTTCCTCATGACATTGACAGCAAGCACATGATGACATTACTGAACTCCACATGTATTGCACGTGATTGAATTCCTATAGCCTATAGCCTTCCTACAGCCACACATCAGTAACATGGCCATCGTTTATAACACTGTCACTGGTAGATTGCCATGTTAGACGTTTATAGACATTGTGTCTATAAACGATTGAATTACTATGCAGATTATTAATACAGAACCGTATCTATACAGTTAGCATTCAGAAGGCTTCCAAATATACTAAAATGTGAGCATATGTCATATATTATGTAACCCAGTTCTTTAGCTGTTATAGAGAGTCTTTTGGCTAGGTTGCTGTTGCAGTGAAAGTCATCTAAGCACATTTCTTAACAAAACTTTGTCCTTGCAACAAACAACGGAAACACATTTATCCATCAAGACAAGGGTCTCCAAACTTCTTAGGTGGCAGGCCACATCAAATATCTGGCACTATGTTGAGGGCTGAGTGAATGAATGAATGAATGTAAATATAAAATTTAAATAAATACATTCAAAATGGAACTTAGATGAATGGATGAGTTCAAAGTTCCAGGATTGCGCCAAGCACCAACACACCCCACAGAAATATAGCTCACACTTTAATAGACTTCCATTCTCCTACGCCACAAGCACTACCTAAATGTGCTGGAATGAACAGGTCCCAGGAAAAAAAACACCCAGAGCAGGTTATGAGGGCCGGGGAGGCCTCCCCAACCCTCAGAACGCCATTAAGGTGTTCAGAGGGCGTAAAATCATCGCATCCAGGTCTTTGGAAAAAACAGGAAGTAACAATTTTTGCCCATCTGAAGGCATTCTGAGAGCCGGGGAGGCTGTATGTGGCCTCCCTGGCCCTCAAAAGACCCTCCACACACAACCAGAACATAGCTTGGAGGATGGAGTCCCTGCCAGCAAGGTCAGGATGACCAGAGGCTCATAAGGGAGTAGAGGCTTGCCATGGGTCTGATAGAGTCTCTCTGAGGGCTGCATCTGGCCCCTGGGCTGGGGTTTGGAGACCCCTGATCAAGACTTTGAGTTGGTTCGTCTGGTTAGCACCACAGCAATGATACCAGTGCTGGTGCCAGACTGCAGGACCCTGGGACTAAGCAAGGTACTGGGCTCCCTTAGTGCTCCCTGTCTACTTCCTGCTAAACTGGACATGACTACTGCCTGTCTAGGTGAGCCTTCAAATGGGCATGGGCCCATGGCCAGTGCTGATGTCACCCTTGAATTATACTGCACAGTTGGAGAGAGATGTCGAGGGGACGGGGAACCAGTTCTAGTAACATGTATCCATCATAGTAACGAATTTGGACTTATTTTATATGTAATCCTGAAAACATTCTTTGAAATTCATTCCTTGTCATTCAGCTTCACTGCTTTGGTTTTTGTGCAGTTCATGTTTAGTTACTGCAACACGTGTGGGGATCAAAAGCCTGATTTGGAGCTGGAGCCCAACCCAACTGATGATGACCTGGTACGGAGTCTGTGGTTGTGACAGGGCATTTGACTCCATCTAAGTGCTGCACTCTGTTTCCATCAGTGGTTACTGACAGCTGACTGATTCTGCGAGGCTTAGAAGCAGGGCATGAGGGCAACAGCATTCTTTTGTCGCTTTTTCTCTTAGCATCTGGTGGTCAGAAATAAGGGGTTTGTGTGGCATAAATAGTTGTGCATGAAAGAGACAGCCAGACCTTTTGTCATATTTCAGGTTTTGATGGTATTTCTTTTTAAAGCAGATCTGTGTTTCCTGGGAATTCTCCACCCTGAGTTGCTTGATCATACCATCCTATGGCTTGGTTCACTGCCTTGAAAAACCTTCTCTGCCTGTAGGTTATTTCCTGCTTTGCAATTGTGGCATAGTTGTAGTTTGCACTGTGTTGATCTGTGGGGGCCTGGTAGTAGGTATGCATAGTATTTTTAAGTACTAGGAGATGTAAATGTAAGTCCCTGCCGGAGCGATATATTGTATGTACAGTGTTTTGTGTGTTTTACCAGGATCCCTCTCCTAACAAAACTGTTTGTGAACCCACTTGGCTCTGTGTTTCAAAGGAACAGACTTCACCTGATGACTCTTGTTGACCTGCCAGGTTCCACCTCTTGGTTTGCCAGGCTCTGCTTGTGGGAGTGACTTATCAGGGCGGCAGGACTTGAATTGCAGCCTTTCTTTTTGGAGGCACTTGTTGCCACTGTGTCTGTGATTACTGTTACACAAGGAAAATTTGAATCTGTTGCAGATGTGAGAATACCTGTACAGTAAAAGGCTGAACAAACCAACAGCTGGATGCAGAGATTGAATGTCTCATGAATGCTCAGATAAACTTCACAGGACCTCTGGATGAAAATGACATGTTCCTTGAAAGTTAGAAAGCAGACCTCATTTTTGAAATGCTCCACACACACTCAGCAATCTTTATACAATCCTGAAATATGGCCAGGTATTATTACTCTCACATATTCGTTTGTGAGTGTGTTGCTAATTCTAAGAAACAGTGAATTGCCTAAGGCTACCTAGTAAATTTGTGGCTGAGATAAGATTTTAATTGGTGAACTTCACAGCTCACTTTCTTAGCTATTAATCTATACCAATTTGTATGTTTAAATCTCCCAAGTATAGAAATTCCTTAGCAAAAACAAACAAACATGGTAGATTTTATGTGTTCAAAACATGGAGAAACAGGTATGTTCCTTTGTCCTAATAACCCTCTGGTACATCCTAAAGCTGTTCAGCACCTATACACTAATCTAATTATCAGCCCAATCCTCCCTAACTCCCTGCATGGTGATGAGGTGGCCATGAATATCTGCTGAATTGTGTGTGTGTGTGTGTGTGTGTGTGTGTATGTGTGTGTGTGTGTGTGTGTGTGTGTTCTCCTAGGGCAGTGATGGCAAACCTTTTGGACTCGGTGTGTCAAAACTTCGGAAAATGCTTAACTTGACTCTGCTGGTGTGTCAACCCCCACTCCCAAATAAAAGAGGAACAATTCTTTGTATTCATTTATTTAAACCAAAAATACTGTTCCATAATGTATGGTGCTATGTATTATATAAAGAAACATCCAATAATTACAAAAATGAAAAATGAGTACAATAAACTCAGTTTTTGTCAGGTGTTGGTGAAAGCCGGTGTGTCACCCCTACTGTTGTGGTGTGTCACCTTTGACACCATCACTGTCCTAGAGAGTCCTTCTTGAGTATTTTTCCCTTCCGTTGGAGTAAGCCCCTGCTGGTCCAGTGGGTCAATTCAGAAGTGCGCTAGCATAAGTCCATGTTGACTCATGAAGGTGGATCAGGCCCATGAAGGGGGTTAGGATTTTGTGGGTGCTGCTGCTGCTGAACCCACCTACTTCCTGGGTGCAATCTGCCCTCATTCCTCCCCATCTCATCCCCATTCTGCCCACCTGTTCCACCCCTCCCTACCTCCCTACAGGGCCTTACATGTTGGGGTAAGCATTCCTGATCTGTCGTTACTTTGTCCTGGCCACTTGCCATTTCTGATGGTGGCCAGGCCATGCTCTCTGTGTTGTGTTTCTGATAGCTGGAAAGTGTATCATGCCACTGGAATGTGTGTTAGTTGGGTCCCAAAGCTATAAAGTTTGAGAACCATGTTCTATGCTCTTCCTCACTACATCTTAAATTGTGAGGTGGAGTCAATGTTGAATAGTTGCATGTGCTGTGATCATTTAGAGCAGGGACTGCCAAACTAAGGCCTGCATGCCAGAACCGGCCTGCAGGGACCCAGAATCTGGCCAGCCGAGACCCTTGCATTGCACCCACCATCTGGCCCCTGGCAGGTAAAACTGATACCACCAGCTGCCCAGAGGAAGCGACACAATGTAGGCGAGGGGTAAGGTTACCCCTTGCCGGTGTTGCAGGGATTCTGGATGAGGCGGGGGTTTCTGGGTGGAGGGAGGGGCAGGGTGGCCTTCCACTGCCAGATCTTATCCTTGGCAGAAGCCTGGGCAGCCCAACAGAGGGATGCTCGAATCAACGCCAGTAAAACAGCTGGCGGTGAGCCGAGGATCCCCATTGTGGGAAGCAAGCAGTGGTGTCATCTAAATGATTTAATAACAGGTACTCACTTTTGATTGGCACGTGTCGGGACCCGCCCACCGGAAGTGACGTCATAAGCCAAATGTGATGTCATGGCAGGAGGTGACATGAAAAAAGCCCTTTTTGAGGCCTCAGATGATTTTAAACTGACCCAACAGTTGCAACAGTATTCCACAGCACCCCCAGAACATGTGAAAGAGGCCTGGCATCATGTTGAAACCCCAGAGCAACTCATTTTTCAGTGGCAAGGAAAGGAAAGGCTCCGCTCGCTGCCTGCCTGCCTGCCTGGCTCTGAGAACATGCAGCAACTCAAACATGCAGGAAATTCAAACGTTGCAGAGGGCGGAGTCGACGAGTGGGCGGGCGAATGGGCGGGGCCAGCTGTAATCCTAGAAACCGGTACTCGCGTACCCCCGTGTACCCCCTGCATGACATCACTGGAAGCAAGGCTTTCCCCAGGGAAAGGGGACGAATGTCTCCTTCTCCTAGGGAGACCCCAGCCTTTTAGCTACTGCTGCACTCATGGCAGCCAGGTAGTTTTGGATTGGGCTGTGAATCAGAGCAATTTATGCGAGATGCACAGTATGGGCAATGCATTTATGTGCAGTGTTTTCTGTGGTCTGTTGTCAAAATAAAAAAATGTTTTTACTGGCTAAATGACAACAACAAACAAACCAGAAATGGCTCCTTCACATAAGCTATTATACCATTGCACAAGTGCTTCTACTGGCTTTTATGTGTGAAGATTTGTGGAACAGTTTAACTACTTTTTCTTCTGCTCCTGGTTATCTGGGTCAAATCCAAGGCATTACTATAAGTGCAGCAAGGAGGTTATTCCTTTCCTTTTCAAAAGGCATTTGTATGAAAGTTAGCTGGCTTTAACAAAAATGTAACGGTTTTTTAATGTTGGTGATCCTGGGTTTTGTGTTATTTTTTAATGATGATGCTTTTTAATGATTTTAAGATACTGTTTTAATACTGTTTTATTTTTTTAAGCCGGCTTGAGTTCCCTCTCTGGAGAAAAAGGCGGGGTAGAAATCTTTCAAACACACACACACCATTGGGTGCTGCCATTCGATATTGTGCCTAATTTATAATGATGGTTTTGTTGCATGTTCCATACAAAAATGTGCAAACATAATCAGAATGTGCAAACGTGCAAACCAATGGATGTGCTACTAGGTTGTCTTGGAAGACAGAGCAGGTGGTGGTTGGCACTTAGGTCTGGGATCCTTTGTTTCCCATTCTCCGAAAGAAAGGTGGTGGAAATGCAATCTATAAAACCTGCTTTCCCCTGCAGCACACTGAAGGAACGATCAAAGTACAATCTGTGAAGAGCAGGTGCTGAAACATTAACCAAACTTGGAGAGGGATTTTTTTTTCCAGTTGCTGCTTAAATTTACAACACAAAAGGCAACAACAACACTCATGTTACTGTGCGTAAACACCATGAATGCTAGCTTTACTTGGTGGACTATAAAAGTATCTGCTCAATTTACGTTAACAGCAGGTTTCATCTCTCCTTTGGATTCCCGCATGAGAAGCAGGGATGAAAGTGTGAGGAGCACTAATAATGGCACACCCAAAAATAGATATTATGAAGTGCTGGAAAATATCCCACTTTTGGACATGTTCACATTAATCTGTGAGTCAGCAAAATATTATGAAAATTCCAATGGAACTTGAAATCCATTTTCAGAGGCAGTGGTTCTCAAACCTTTTTGGCACCAGGACCCACTTTTTAAGACTGACAAACTGTAGGAACCCAATGGAAGTGATGTCATTAATCTGGAAGTGATGGCATAGTTGGAAGTGATGTCATCGAACATGAACATTTTTAGCACTCCCATATGACCAAATCAAATCTAATTCATTAATTAAGTTTACAATAAGTATAAGTTAAAAAAATATTTAAAATAAAAAAGAACCCTCCTCCCTCCAACAGGACAGGTGTTCATAGGTTCCATGACTTAAAAACTGTCACGTTTTTAATAAATTGAAATCCCAACCTCAGTCTGGTGTCTTCCTTGGGGGTGGTGCAAGGGTAATAGGCTACCTTAGAATGCCAGATGCAGGGGCGTGGCAGCGAGATACATCTAGTTGTTTTTTGTGCTTCCTGAGGCATCTGGTGGGCCATTGTGAGATACAGGAAATTGGACTAGATGGGCCATTGGCTTGATCCAGCAAGGCTCATGTTCTTATGTAATTGCTAATCTGTTTTTTAAAAAATCCCCAAACATCCCAAAGGCTGCAATCCTATCCACCCTTACCTGGGAGTAAGCCCCTTTGATTATCATCGTTGTTAAAAGCATATACCTAGTAGCCTGTTAAAGTACAGATCCGTAACATTTCCCCAAATGCAGTTACTATACATACCATGGTAGCATCAAGTTTAGTATATTAAAAATAAAATACAAATTGAAATTATTGAGGACCCACCTGAATTGGCTCAGGACCCACCTAGGAGGTCCTGACCCCCAGTTTGAGAAACACTGCACTGTACACACAAACTCATCAAAATCATTCTTGTTGGTATTAAGTTGGTATAATTTATATGTACCAAGCAATGGGTATTACTAAACTTTGACAAAACAGGCTGGAAATTGTGCAGATTGAAATGCAGCAAGTTTGAAATGCAGCAAGAAGGCCACCAATGACGGTGCTAATATCAAAAGACACATTGCATTAAGCATATGTAATGTTGATGTTCTTGTTTTTTCTTAGCTAAATAGCAGCCAGGCTGAAACTGTGGCTTGTGGGGAAAGGGGGCTTTGACCCTTTGTCCAAATGCAATTCCAATCAACTCCTCCCCATGACATTATTTTGGAAGAGAAGCTCCCCCTCCCTGGCACATTGGATAGCAAAATCCCATCCTATGTTAAACATGTAGCTTGATGCTGCATATTTAAAAACTGAACTAGCAAATAGCTCGCCCACCCCCTGCAATGAAGACTAGACTGCAGGGCACAGAGAGGGAATATTTAACCCTTTCCTGCTGTGATCCTGATGAAAATTGGAATCATAAAGCTGCTACTAGCTCTGGGTGGGAAACTCAATTGTCTGTACAACAGGAAAAAGATTTGCAAATCAGCAAGGGAGCAAATCACACATTTTTTTTAAATCCTAGCAAAGAAGGATTCTACCTAATCACCACTATCAGGAGGAACTCATGCATGGTGAATTATGATTGCTCCCTTTTGGTTTGCTTGAATGTCAGAACTACTAAAGGCTAACTGATTAAATATGCTGGTCCCACATGAATTCTTTTTATGGTCTACAGAGGTGACTAGCAGTTTAGGATTAGTAATCTCACTGAAGTTCATAACGACCTGGTATGAATTGGTCCAGCCTATAATAGTAGGCTGTATTACCAATCAAACATCATTTCCCTCACTAGTCCTTCTCTGCCTTACAATGTAGAACACGTGAGCTTGAACAGTCAGTATTCAGCAGATCAGGTGCCCAAAGCCAAAGCCAAAGTTTTGGTGCATGAACAGACTGACCACAAGAGGAGCCCTGCTGGATCAGGCCAAGGGGCATCTAGTCCAATCATGTTTCACACGTTGGCCCACCAGCTGTCTCTGGGAAACCACAAGCCGAAGAGGAAGGCATACTAGTCTCCTGCCTGTGTTCCCCTTCAACTGGTATTCAGAAGTATGCTGCCACTGAACCTGGAGGTAACTCATCGTCACCCAACTGGTAGCCATTGCTAGATCTCTCACCCGTGAATCTGTTGAACCCTCTGTTAAAGCCATCCAAAGCTAGCGGCTGGCGCCACATCTTGTGGCAACAAATTCCACAAATTAATTATGTGCTGCATGAAGGCGTACTTCTTGTATATGAGGAGAAACACTTTTCCTCCACACCATGTGTAATTTTATGTCACAATCACGCCCACTCCCTCCTGAATTGCCTTTTTTCAAGCTAAAAAAGCCAGCTGTAGTCTTCCTTTGTAAGGATAGTGCTCCAGCCCTGGGTAACGTTGGTTCCCCTCTTTTGCTTCTTTATTCTTCTTGAATAAAGAAGAATATTCTTTATTCTCCTACAATATTCTTCTTGAGGTGCGGTGGCCAGAACTGTACAGAGTATTCCAAATGTGGCTGCACCAAAGATTTGTATTTGGGCATTATGATATTAAGTTGTATTTTGGATCCCTTTCCTGATGACATGACACATGGATCCCTTTCCTAACATGACACATTTCAGCATGAGTTAGCTCCTTATACTCAGCAAAACTTGTTGATTAGAGGACCATGTGACCAACATACTCGGTCTTCTCTGTTTGGGTCACTTCTCTTGTTTCTTGCAAATGCTTTATGTGGTGATGGTTGTTCCTTGCCCACATGGAACTTTGCTTCTTGCTTTCTGGATGTGTTTGATTGAAGGGGGCAGGAGGAATTTTTTTCCTGGCTTTTCCTGGTGCTGATGCTGAGTTGTGGGTGCAGGTCAGGTAAACGCTAATTACAGTTCCCAGGGCACATTACAATACAGTGCACATATGTGTAGTACACGCAGTGCACATGTGTCAACATTACAACCAGAGACAGAACTCTAAGAAAAGATCTTAGACTAGCTTTTTGTGAAAGCTTGCCAAGAAAACCGTTAAATCTGATTCCAAAACAAGCTGAGTGTATTGTTTGAAGTATGGTTTTCAGACTTCTGGTGCATCGGCGTGCAGCACCCATAAGACAGTTGAAACTCTCTCCCAGCAGGCATGAAGTTGGCAGCTAGCGTTTTGGTCATTAAATAACAAGATGGATGAGCATTTATATATCAGCTTTGTAGCTGCAAAGTGCTTTAGAGCAGTGGTGGAATCTACCTGCGCTAACAACCGGAACACAGGAAGTAGCTGCAAGGGCACGCGGCAGTGACAACTGCAGTGGGCGGAGCCAGGCCTTCACAGAACAACTGGAATGGCGTTCCAGAGCGTCCTGGCTACATGACATCACTGCTATAGAGCAGTGGTTCTTAAACTGTGCGTCAGGGACCCACCAGTGGGTCATGACCCAATTTTTGGTGGTTTGCGAAACTGACAGGGTAGATTAGGCTATGTACATCAAGGGTTAAAGAAGCTGTTACATGGATGGGGGAGCACTGCTACCCAATCAGCACTATAGCCATACTCCTTGGCATTTATAAATCAGGTAGTAGCC
The DNA here is from genome assembly GCA_029204185.1 of Lerista edwardsae. Classification (NCBI taxonomy): domain Eukaryota; kingdom Metazoa; phylum Chordata; class Lepidosauria; order Squamata; family Scincidae; genus Lerista; species Lerista edwardsae. The sequence continues at coordinate 10,946,616 of JAJKFI010000031.1, forward strand.
TCTACGGCCACTAAAATGTTTGAGAACAACTGCTTTAGAGAATTGTTTTCCTCACAACTCTATCATGATTCCTGTTTATAAAGATTGGGGCCTGCAGCTCAGCATGAGTAATAGCCCAATCTAACTAACAGCCCAGTGCTATGTTGCACTGGAGCAGGCTGGCCGGTGGGCCTGCGCTGTATCCAGCGCAACATGGGAGGCCTGAGGAGCCTCCCCAGTGCAAGGGCATGTTTGTGTCCTTGCAGCAGGAAGGCACCAGCCTCCCTGATGTGCTCCTTGAATCTGTGCCTGCTAAATAGACGTTGCAGCACCAAGGTGGCTGCGCGGCCAGAATCGGGCCACACAGCCCGGGGACATCGGCCGCATCACATGCCCACCCCCTCCCCGGGCTGGCCCCCTGTCCAGTTCCATCCCTGGCTGGCACAAGGGCGGCTCTCTGCCCATGTTCCCAGGCCGGCACTATAGCTAGCCTCGGCCTGGGAACCGTAGCATTGACATGGGGGTACTGTCAATGAAATTGCATCAGTGCTATGTCCTATGTAGGACTGCATCCTCAGTTATGCAGTGAAACAGAGATTCCTCTGTCATAAATGGCCATACGGCAGCATTCACAGAGCACCACCGGTAGCCATTTTGTGGGAGTGCTGCTAAGCCATGCAGGAGATCAGTGGTGAGAGGACCAGGGCGGGGAGGAATGGGGGAGGCTCTGGGAGGGCTGGGCGGGAGGTGGAACCAGAGAGGGAGGCCTTTGTCAGAAACCTATTCCTGCTCCCTCTCTTTCACTCTTTTTAGTTCTGTGCCAGCAAAATTGGGCATTGAGACCCATTGGGCAGCAAAACAAAAGTTCCCTTACCACGAAGTGATCTCTATGACTGCCCCTCTACGTAGAAGAGTGTGATCCATTGGCAGGGCTGCATCGGAGGGGAGTGTCATTAGAATTGGGCTATAAATCCTTCTGCCACGGATTCACTGAATAACCTTTGGTAAGTTGATCATTCTTGTCATGCTTGTAATTATTTAATTTCACATTTTTTATACCATGATTCCTCCAATGAGCTCAGGGTGGGGTACAGTTACTTCCCTCCTTTGTCCTCGTGACAAACTGTGAGGTAGGTAAGGTTGAAGCCATACCAGTCCTTTATCCAGGTCAGTATTTAGAAGGCCCTGGGTTAACTACTGTCAATTCAAGGATTTGCAGCCCAATCCTATCTTCCACTGGTATGCAAGATTTAGGACCACTCTAAAGCACTTTGTTATCACTTTATATATCAAGGCTGATATGTATATTCTTATACATTTTGATAGTCATTGACCAAACAACAAAGCAAACCTTTGTACAGAATTAATAACACCAACTTGTAACTCATTTGAGGGTCCAACAACGTACACGTCACACATAGACAAGTCTTCTAATTGTTTTAAAACGAAAAGCAGCCTCAGTAGACTGCCAGTTTAAACAGAGGAAGATTGGAAGGGAATATGTTTCAGATACCTGAAAGGGCTGCTTTTCAAATAATGAAATGGCTGTCAAATGGAAGAGGGCAAAAGTTTGTTCTCTGCTGCTCCAGGGAGCTGGATGAGATCTAATGGGCTTTGGTTGTAGGTGGGAAGGTTTCAGTTGAATACCAGGAAAATCTTCTTAACAGTTATACCAGTTTGATAATGGAACTGATTACCCAGGGAAGTGGAGGATTCTCCCCGCCCCCCGCAGTCTTACGCGACTTGGAAAGGCCGGCCGCCCCACCAAGTCGGGGCAAACAGCCCTTCGGAGCGCGCCTGGTTGGAATGACGGTGCACTCGGAACTGCTGTCAGTCCCTGCTTGGAGGGGCAGGACGGCCCTTCAGAGCCATGTCAGGTTGCTCTGGGAAGCGGCTTCTGCAGCTGCTTCTTGGAGCGACCCGACATGGGTCCAAAGCGACGCTGGCCCCTTCTCGGAGGGGCGGGGTTGCCCTTTGGAGCTCCGCCAGGTCGCACTGGGAAGCGGCTTCTGCGGCTAGAAGTAGCTGCGGATGTAGCTTCCTGGAACAGCTTTGCGCTTCTTCTCAGTGGTGGGGGTGGACAGGGGGGGCCAGCATCGCCACCCCCAGCCCAACGCCTGAAGCATTTGCCCCCTTGCCCCCCAGGTCCGCCACTGCTTGAAGGCCCCTTCCAACTCTATGATTCTTAACCATTTGTCCTCCGGCTGTTGTTTCCCCCCAAATCAAAATCCCAGCTTCTTTTCTATTTGGGGGAGAAATATCAGCGTCTGTATTATTTGCGCAGAACAGCAATGTAGTGATTTCAAGCAAAAAGCAGCTGGGAGGGTTCAGCAGCTCCTTCACCACCACACCTCTATTCAACCTGGCAGCCATCTAGTATGGATCTTCATTTTTAAAAAAATGTTTGAGACTTTTATAACATCTAGTTATAAGACATCCTGTGTAACATCTAGTTTGGCCCAGAGATGCAGGGCAAATTAAACCAATGTAGTGGAAGCAATGACGTCGTGAGGGGGGGGGGCAGGCCGCACCAGGTGATGTGCACGGGGTGTGTGTGACACCACCAGGGACCAAAATTGCTAAAATTGCCATTTTAAAAAATAATATCATCATGCTATATACTGTTTGGATGTGGAATTTCACCCAGAATTCAATGTAAAAAGCCGGAGTGTAATATCTTCATTCTATCAAAAGTTATGCCCAAAAAAGAAACCCCCAAATTGCGATTTTTTTCAAAATCATGGTTTTACAGAATAATTCCATCATGTTATATACCGTTGGATGTGGACTTTTATGAGGAATTCAATGAAAAAACCCAGAGTGTCACATCTTCATTCTATCAAAAGCTATGGCCAAAATACAATTTTTTATGTAAAAATCGTGATTTTTTTTAAAAAAAAGCATTATTATGAATCAGTTCTAATTTCCATTTATCAGAGCTAATAGTAGAACTTCTATTTAATTGCGTGAGTGTCATCAAATTGGCCACGGGTTTTTTGTTGATTACTGATTTGTTGGGTGACCTGTACTATAGTTAAATAAATAAATAAATAAATAAAATAAAATAAAATAATATAAAGTTGCTGTATGGTTTGGGAGGAGGAGATCCATCATGGGTGTGTGTGTGTGACGCAAACTCTGAGTGGAAGCTGTACAGAAACAACCAAACAGAAGCTGCTCCAAATGGTAAGCACTTTGCCTATGCAGGTCCCCCAAACGACTCTGGTAGTTTTTATTCTACAATGTCAAAACCCCCAGATTTCTGTCCTTGGATATTATAATCCCTTTGGCCACTAATTGTTCTGTTACCCATATCAAAACAGAGTCTGAAATATTTCTACGGATCAATGCTAGTGAATTCACAGCTCAGTCAAAAGGACCACTTTTTGCAAAGAGGGTATGTAAACTTATATTGAAAAGGCACATTTCTTACAAGCAGTGCATTACTTATTTTATTAATTTTCTCTTTTTTACATTATGGGAAACATTAATCTATTTACATTTTTTGATCACACACAAGATAGGTAGATAATCCTATGAAAACCCAATTCATAATGCTCTCTATCTCTCCATCTAGAGGCTTTGCAAGTTGTACCAGTTTTGCAAATCAAAAACATACTGATTACCATGACTGGGAATGCTGTAGAATGTGAGTATGCCATTGATTTACATTCTAGTTAAACTATGCATTTTAAATTAGAAAAAACAAACAGTAGATTCACAAATATAAAGTTTAAATTAAAGTGATAGTGAACACCAAAACCTTAAGGGAACACCCAATAAATAAAACAAAATATATTACAAATAACTTATTACTATTTACCTTTTCAATATTAAAATGTTTAATCCATTTCTTCATCTGTCATTACAAAAAGATTAAGAGAATTTTATGGAAAGTCTGCAAAAAAATATAATAAATACTTTTAAAGTTTTGGTGTAGGAGGCCAAAACCCAACATTTTTCCCCATATCCCTCCACCCAGAAAACCTCAACAGTTTTGTATTCAAATACTGATAGCAACAGTTTTTCCACAAGCAGACTTCAGCTTTAAAAAATAAATACAGACACAACAGTCCCACCAAAGTTCCACACTTTTAAATTCCATTAATCTCACTGAAATTAACAGAATTTTAAAGCGTGTTAACATTGAATGGATTGTGCCCTAAATGTATCATGATTGCTTTTTTGTGGTCTTGGATAAATTAGTCAAGGAGTCAACCAGTAGCAACTGTAGGGAAAATCTTTAGTTTCTGTAAGGCGGCCTGATGAACAGATTTGCTGTCAACGAAGAACAGGACAGGTCTATGGCCCACTGAACAACTGTAATATTACAAACCATGACATCATACTTGAGTTGTATGCAAGTATTTAGAAACTGGGCGCCAGCTGAGTTTTGCTAGAAAGCAACGTACAACTTATAACATTCTGTCCACATGTAAAGCCCATATGAATTACGAAGCATCATGCTCACAACAGATTTTTTTGTAGTTCATACGAAAAATATTTTATGATATATAAATGCAATTATCCTAAAGTATAAAATTTGGGCTCTGATCATCAACATATTTTCTTGATGTGCAACCAAAGAAAATATTGGATATTCCTAATACGTAGTTGTCTATAGGCTCACAGCATATGACAGTCAGATTTATTGCATAATCTTATTTTTACGCTATCTGTCCATCAGTCTTAATGCCTGTTTCATGAAAGGGGTCTAATAGATATGTAGATGTGAAAAAGGTATTTTGTTCAGTTTTCTTTACACCTCTTGATACAAATGAGTTCCCACAGCTTTTTAAATACATAGCATGACTGTATGTCTACAGGTGGCAGTTGGCACTATGTAGATTGAGAACAGTGTGTAAGCCTTCATTGCTACTACTACAATTTTAGTGAAAAGTGTTCTTAAAATAAAATTAAAATGACCCAATCAAGTACAATGCTCTTGTAAGTACCTGAAAGTCAGACTTTCCCGTATTCACTTTATGTGATGGGTTACACTGGGTTTTTCATCATTCTGTGTAAAAGTCTTTAAAATATTAAATAATTAGCCCTTTACTTGTAAAACACAGCAGTGATATTTTGTGCCCTGTTTATAAACATATAGCTTGGATATATCAATGGCTTTGAGAGGTAGCAATTTTTTTAGTGGTTTTACAAATGTTTTATGAAAGTTTTCCTTGCCAAAACCTATTACCTCTCCCAAATTCTGGAACAAAATTAAAATTAGCACCTGACTAAGATGCTGTATTTTATGATGCGTCCTGGCATGATCTGAGGATGCACAGTTTCAAAAAAGATCAGGTTTTTTGGTGATAACTACTGATGTTTTGAGATGTGAGCTCTACAATTAAAACAAGCATGCAGTTAAGGTTTCCACAGTCGGAACGTTTTGACAGAAAGGGCATTGAAAGCCAACTCTGGTGAGCCGCAAAGTACACATTATCCATCAAGTTAGTGAACAGGGTAGCCACAAAGTCACTATGCATGAGATTGCATGGATTTGGGACTGAAGCTGCTTAATCCTGCATAGGGGCACTGTGGCCACCCTGTACTTTATTACCATTGCATCTCTTGGTTACAGAATAAAGATCTCTCTTGGTTTTGTGACAAGTAAGGGCCACTACCTGCCATGTTCAACATGGGTGCCCATGTGGGAAAATTGATGCTCCAAAGAACTGATGTCTCAGGATTCCTAACATGACACTTAACAGAGTACTAATGAGAAAGGACTACATACAGCTCAGATCTAAAATATACCAACTTGAGCCAAGGGAAAGACTAATAACAGGACGTATCATGAACCAAACCTTGTGACTGGACCCAAATGCCCCACAAGGGCATAATTTGCTACTTCTCTAGTGTTTTATGGACTCATAAAACTTATACCATGACTCATACCATTTCTGTTTTTCGGGATGCAACTTAGTGGGATATTGAATGCCATCCCTAAACTGTGCCAAGAGGCTGTCATGCTCTCTGCTGGCAAGATAGGTCGTGCAAAGATGGCATGGTCAGATAGTTTCCCCACCAGTCCTGTTCCAGAGGATTGATCGCCAGTCTTGATTTCAAAGAACTTACAGATATGTATAGACCTTTAGAAACCATTCTGTGAAGAAAGAAGCGTTTGCCACCAACTGCTGTTCTGTGAGAATTCCTTGATTTTGCCATGGTAAGTCTTTTCTGTTTTAAAGAAGAGACCACAAGAGAACATGCACTCAGGTGTGACGCATTTGATGTAAGCAGCCTGATTTGCAGAGTACAAACATGTATTTCATTCAGCAAAAAATGTCTGTGTGCGTATGTGCAAAATCCAGAAGTCTTACCAAGGATAAGAAACCAATGAAACCAAGGATAGTTTTTTTTCTGCTTCAAACTGAAGAAATCAGTACATTACAACAGTAATTGACAATATATGACAATCTTAAAATGTTTTACTAGTTAGTTGGACAAATATATTCCTTTAATCCAAACTTCAGCCATCTTGGTATCTTTATACCTTTGTTCTGTTTTTTATTGCCTTTTTCAAAAAACAGACTATTCCCTTGGAAGATCGAGTTTACAATCTTCTGCTGGTTAAATAAGCTTCTAAAGTGAGATTGAGGAAATAAAAATGAGACAATGTATGCAGCTGCGGGTCTTTTTTCATGGGTTCACGTACGTCTCACCTGCAGGATTTGCAGCACACCTATCTCCTTCCAATTTGTCAGGTGAGAAGGCATGGTTCTCAGGATCAGAATAATGTGTGCCATCTGTTTTTAAAAAATAATAATCATATGAAGAAGGGATTCTGAGCCAGAGCTATTTTCATCATTACTAAGGAAGACAACAGAATCCTAAAGGTTTACCCTGCAACACTGGATTTCCAAAATACCGTATAATTGAATATTGCTGTACACTAGATAACAGACTAACTTTAAGGACCAAGAATGAATTAATTGTTGTATCTACTGTACAGAGTTCTGTGCATGTGTATGCATGTGCATGTGCATGTGTGAGTGTGTGTTTTGTGGGATCCTTTACATGAGTCAAGGTGGTAGCATCAGTACATGTGACAAAGCGTTAGGCTGACATGGGCAAACCTTTAGAAAGCAAGGGTTATTAGCGAAAATCTCTGGAGGATTGACAACTACGCCACAGAAGTGTTACTTCATTGGGAGAGAAGAGAAAGAGAAAGGGAGGGGGAATACAAATACTTATTGGTGTCTCTGAGCATGGACCTAGAAGGGCAGATTATACAAGAGATGTTTCTTGCCATTAAGAGTCCTCTTGGTTGGATCCCTTCATAGCCTGGTCTGGGCTTCGGGGATGTAAATCTCAATGCTTTCGGCGCTTTCAGTGGCTGAGTTCTGACGAACAGACGCGGCTCGTTTGGCAGCCATCAGCCGTTTCCGGGCCTCCTGACGCTGTGAGCTCTCCAAAGAGCGTTCCCGTATGAGTGGCACCTGACCTTTCGATGGCTTCTTTGGCACTGGAGGAGGGGCCCTTCTCTCCTGATCAAAGCAGAAGGTTAATGACATTATACAGCTTCTCAGGGGAAAACAAAAAAAGGGGTGGGTGGGGAAAAAACAACAACTAGAATAGACCATGGTTAGAACACACATTTTACCTAAAGTTTGTTAGTTCTTATCTGCATTTTTCTTCTTCATTGAACTGGCTTGGTATAAAGACATCCAAAATACTATAATCTTAAGGGGAATGTGGGTGACATTGACAGTAGGGCTAGTTTTCCATGAGCAAAGTGCTTGGCTTCAAGCTTGGCAGTGAAAAGGCTGAAGCTCCCACAGTTAAAATTTGTATGTGGGGATTCTAGGCTCCTTTTTCTGGGACCAGAGTTTAGAAAGGAGAGCATCTGAAACAGAACTGAATACCCCTGCTGAAACTAATACAATGTTTTAGAAACAAATGTATCAGAAAACCACTGTGCAATTAACACCACCTGCCACCCAACTCTTTTAAAAAGTTTTTGGATTACTTACTAAAGTTAACTCACCATATTAGAATAGCGCATAATAGATATGAAAGACACAAATGATGATTTTTTTTCCTTATATACAGTATACATACACAAGACTAGATGGGCTTACAACACTTAAGACTTATGGATATACTTTCACACAATCATATGAACTTGCAACCTGATGTTAGTTATCACAGCAAGAACTTTAAAATAAAACAAAGCCAAAAAATGTGCTTGGAGGTAACAGCTCATATGATAGACCTCTTGGGGTATTGCTATAAAAGTACTTCTTAAAGTTTAGCATTGTGCTGAACTAGCACCAGAAGTTAACAATTAAAAATTGCAAACTCAAAAGCTGGTGGGAGTTACTTAAAAATCCATTCTGAGAACATACATTAATCATCACTTTGGCATCCAAAGATAACAAAAGTTAACAAGGAGAAAAACGTATATATACACATGCTATATATACATACATATATATACATATATATATATTTAAAAAAAATGTCAGAGGTATCTTCAGAGAAAAATGTATGTTACATCGGGACTTGCAGGACACTACAATACAAAGTGTATGGCCACAGTCATCAATCATTTGAACTGTATGGCATTCCAGCTTGACCTTGCTCTCTTGGGCTGCAATCCTATACACACTTACCTGGAAATAAGTTCCATTCAACTCAGTGGGGCTTACTTTTGAGTAGACATGCATAGGATTGCACTGTTAGAGCAGGGATTATTCATTCCATTACACTACATTAAGTTCACTTTAGCTTCTAATTTTCTTAGTGTTATCAGAACAGCGTTCATTGCTTTATTAATAAGGTCATTTTAACTGAATTTGTTTTAAACATTACATTTCTTCTTCATGCAAAGATTAATCTATGCTATTTACCCAGACTTGGGAAGTGGATGAACAGTAACAAGCACATATAAAAAACAAGTTCACAACTATTGTTCATCTTTCTTTTAAATATGGAAAATGAACAGTTCATTTAAGATCCTGAACATGTGCATTAAAATAGCAACAGATGATAGCTGCCAATCACAGAACCTTTATCCTCCCATTACAGGCTGCTGAAATATTATGTTAAAAGACAAAAATAAAATATTGCTTACTAATTTTGTTAAACAGGGACAGTTGATCAATAGACCAATATCTTCTAAATACTGGCAATAAAAACATGAATTCTAAAAGAGTAACACCTCATGAAAAAAGCATTTGGTGCCACATTATCTCCCTGTATTTAAAGCTAGTCTATGGAGGTAATCGTTTGAATCTAGGTTTTGAAAAACAAGCAAAAAGGATAAGTGCAATTTACAAATACTGTGTAATAATAAAAGGTGGCGTTTCTCTAATTCCGTGATTTAAATAGCAATTGTATTCAGCGGTGTCATGCCACTGGTACGCTGGGCAGGAGGAACGGGTGAGCGGCAGCCCACCCATTGCATCACGCTCCGTTTTGCGGAGAAGACGACGAAACAGAGCGTGACGCAATGGGCGGGCTGCCGCTCACCCGTTCCTCCCGCCCAGCGTACCGGTAGCATGACACCGCTGATTGTATTCCTATAATTTTGAGAAGCTCTCCTTAAACTTGTCCTTACCAAGTCAAGGACTATTGACAGAAAGTTATATAGGTCAGATACAGCCTCTTTCTTCTCTCTCTTGAGCATTTATAGGGGATCAGTTTTATTATTGATCTAAAAGAATGCAGCAGGTTGTATGTCAACAACAGAAGGGATCATGGTTACTGTGAGGGGTGTAACGAAGTTGTGACTGCCTAATATACCCATATACCTAGTGGAACATGCTCCTGTGTCCTTCCTTATCCCTTACTGCTTCTTGTTTCTGATGAAACGGACAATGAGGGGACAATTGGGACAATGTTCCCAATTCTGACATTTTGGGAAAATGGAAATATTTTGAGTACATATTTAATAGTAATTACTAAACTATTGGCTCAAAAATATTATATGAAAATATAAAAGTAACACTTAAACACCTAGAAAACTAAAACATCCAAGTGAATTTCTCCAAATACTATGCTAAAAGATTGGATAGGCATAGACAAAACTAGCCATAGTATAATTTGAAATAAATATGAGCAGGTTCAGATATTCTAAGGAAGCAGGAATCAAAAGAAGAGCACCTGATAGCAGTTGTGGACCCAGCCAATGGGCTGCCCAGGGGGCAGAGGAGGAGGTGGTCCTCCCCCTCTGCTGCTTCCCCACCCCATGTGCTGCTCCACCATGCTCCCACACCACACCAGGGTCCATTTCGTTGTACAATGGCAGTGGTGGGTAGGGGGGCTGAAACCACTTGCCTCTTGGCAAGGTGAGGTGCCTCTTCATCGCCCTCCTCCTGTCCCAGGGAGGCCCTTGCCCCTTCCAGACATAAAAGTAGGTCCACGACTGACTGGGGGGGCAATCCTATCCAATGTTCTAGCCCCAATGCACCTGCAACACAGCCCTGAGGTAAGGGAACAGATGTTCCCTTAGGGAAGCTTCTGTGAATGCCCACCCACCACAGGATCCAGGGCCCATCCTGTTGGCACAGTTGCATCAGTGCTGGGAAGATAAGATTGAGCCCTGAATTATGCATCCTCTTCCTGTAATTCCTGTAATAGTCTTCAACTTGTCAAGAGCTGTGACTCACCTCAAACCACAACCTGCAACATTGGACCCATCTTCAAGAGCTGCGAGAAGTGAGTGTGTATCTTCCTTTCCTTTCTCTTCCTTTCCTTCCCATTGGCAGCTACTGTGCCATTCTGCCCTTTCTTGCAATAGGGAGGAGGGGCAGAGAATGGCATGGTAACAGTGAGCACCCAGTTTTGAAAGGCAGATTGTAAGAAAGAGGAAGCAGGAGAGGAGAGGAAGTGCCATGGCAGGTGTGAGCTGTAAGATGAGTGGGAGTCTGAAGGGTGCACTGAAGATTGTTTTGGGAGGGGGAGGGTTGGCTAAAACAACCTCTCCAAAGTGTTGCTAGGATTTGTCTCATCTAAGGCTGCAGTTCAAACTGTATAGGCATGACACTCAAAACAAAATAGCAGTTGGCACTGCCACAACCTACTTGGCCAGGAAGTCAGGTCCCTTCTGGGTTCCATATATGGAAAGCCTCTGGTTTAAAACAACTGAGCCTGAGCATTTCCTTATAAAAAGACAACAATTAACAGCAACTTTTTTCTCCTGATTAGTCAGTATCTGTGTCTGGAAGAATCTGCAGCTCTTAGTTCTTTATACTTTGCTATTGTCTATATATATAAAGAGATATGTCCTGACTGACTGACTCATCAACACACAGCCCAAACCGCTGGACCTAGGAACACGAAATTCAGGGAGTACATTCCTTCCATGATGTAAGCACCCACTAAGAAGCGATTTTGAAAGATTTGTTCCCTAAGGGAATGAAAACAAGTCAAATGTGTTTTCAAGGATTCATGCATATGAACCTCAATAGGGTTGAAAGTTCTACAGCAAAGGGTTAGTTATTGTGAGGACCAGTGGCAGTTAAGGGCAGTGGCAGTTAAGGGCAGCTAGTTAACTGATTTTCTCTTGGGAAATCAGGCCAGAGCACAGCTCTTTGACAAGGGGTCATAGCTGAGCTACAGCCACCAGGTTGGCAGGTATGGAGGCCCATTCCCTCCCCATTATAGCAGGGAAGGGCACCAGGGGCACAAATGGACCTTCTAGGAATTAAACACCCTAAAAAGCTCAACCCAGAATTTCATGTGAGGAATCAAAGGGAATTTCAACCTGAACACGAATGTGTTATTAGTGTGTTATTAAATGTGTTATTAAAATGGATTTAAAGTAATTACATACCATAGTGAAGCAAGTATGGCAAGGGGTAACAGTGAAATAACAGAAAAATAACAATAGAACCCTTCCCATTACTTAGGCCTGGCTGGCTTTTTCCTTGTGCTTCTGCCTGAGAGAAGCTTGTGGTCTCCAAAGGTGTGTCTCTGACGGGGAGGGGGTGTCTCCTTGCTGCCACCCCCCGTCCAGGCTCCGTCCCTCACACCTTCGGCACCCAGCATGGGGCGGGCTCTCATATCTTAAAGACCAAAGTTGTCTCTGACGGGGGGGGGCGGTTTGGTTCCTCTCCTTGCTGAACCCTCCGTCTAGGTCTCCCTCCCTCCCAGTCACACAGGGCCTGGGCCTCTTGTGTGAGCTGACAGGCCCTCCTAGCGATCCTGATGGGTTTGCATCTTTCATGAGAGTTGCAGGGCACTGGAAACCTCTTGTGATCACCTGGAAAGCCTGCAGGAGAGGGCTGCACATAAGGAGATCTATGCTTCTCCCCCCCCCATTATTACATACCGAAGCAAAGCACGCGTCTCCAGCTAGTACTTTTATAAACTGAAGTTTTGCACAATTTCAGTTTCAGTTCTTTTGCATGTTCGCTTCAATAGATAAGCTAATACTAGGGAACATGAAGGAAAGCAACATGTTTAAAACATGATGAACACTATTTTACATTTTATTGTGAGAAAAATAATATTTCAGGGAAGGATTTCACTTTTTCCAAAATGTCTTCCCTCTGCTCCTTTACACTCTGGAAAGAAGGAGAATAAAGGTTTACACAGAAGTGCCAAATTTTCCCCACCTGCTCCCATTCTAGCCAATACTCCTTTCACTGTATCTGGTGCATTGTTTGCAGATATCTATTTAACATTAAGTAGTTAAATTTGATCCTGCTCTTATTTATGCTAAAAGAAATTGGATGGAGAAGGCCTGGAATGTTAAGCTATATTCTCCTGAAATGAGTTCCACCTTTTAAGGGCTTGCTAATGCTTCTAGTGCATCTTGTTACTAGATGAACCTACAGCAAGGTAAAATAGATTTGCTGCATTTGACCAATGTCTATTCCGGACACAAATGCTTAAAACAAACAAGCAAACAAACAAACAAAGCAGATGTGCCAAAGCACAATTAGAAAAATAAAATAAACCAAGCTTACTCTTGGAAATACAGTGGTCTTGATATACTCCTATTTAATGTTCCAGAATTAGATTGTATTGAATGAAATAAATGAGGTGAACCCAGTTAGGAGGTCTCCTTCTAGGTGAACAAACCAAAGCAATGACGTGAGAGGTTTACCATGTAACTTTTATGATGGTGTGGTTTGAGAATACCCATACATTTATTTATCCATAGGAATGGGGACTGATTATCAAGTCAGTGATTACAGTACTTCCCTGTGTTTCTCTCTTACACATTTCAGAGAGCAGTAGTAAACAGAACTCTTACGCTAGACAGTACTAAGTACTGACTATATGATTTATTTAAAATTTAAGAATAAATATATGAGGCAGTTCCTTCCAACAGTTGATTATCTAATATGATTATACGTTAAGTATAATAAGACAAATGAGCACATTCCCATTATTCAATTCACAGAAACAAGTTTGCCTTAAAAATACGCCTGAAACATATTACAGATAATATCTCAGGTGATTATTATGTAAACATTGTTTTTTTTTCCACAATGAAATTAATCTGACAAGAGCTCCATTTCACGTTTTTAACGTCAGTGCTGTATGCAGAGGCCTATTTAATCTGTCCAGTATTTGTGCAGGGTTTTAAATGAAGCATACAAAATCGACAATGTTCTACCTTCTTGTCATGTGGATCCATCTGTTTCCAATTATTGGCCTTTAACTGATGAAGTTCATCAAATTTCATACTAATATTTTCTATGGACAACTGCAGCATATCCCAAAACCCTGCTAAATCCTGGGAGGCTGGTCTTGGATGTGCATTAGGATTCTGTACAACAGAGGGAAAAAGCATGAAAGAAAATATTTGTCAAAAAAAGTTTTGAAAATGTTTGCAAAAGAAAAGTGACATTATGTTCTGCCTTTGTCTACCTTGATTGTCATACCTGGATTAGGCACGCAGGTTAATTATGCTAACTAAACTAAAAATCACAGTGTTTAATATTGGTTAGTATTGGTTGGATGAATCTGGATAAAGGTTACCAAAGAAGAATTGCTAATCACTCCTATCCATCTTCAAAGGGAATTCTATAATAAGAGAGGGTATTGTTTGGGCCAGAATTAGTCATAGTTGTCTATTGTTCCACTAAATGTGTAATGCATATACTTTGCTGACAGTCTCTGTCAAGCAGAAATAAAGATTGCTTTTGTAGTCTATGGATAAACTATTGAGTCTTTAAGTATGGTGACCTGGCCTATGGCATCTGTGCTAAACAGAAAATTAGAAATCTACTTTAGGTTTATAAATATATAGACTTGACTGAAGTTACATGATATGAATAATTATTTCTTTTGTTCACGAATTTGTTGTTTATACGTTGACGTTGAAGCTCTGGCTAGCGGAGAAAGCTTCGGATAACTGAACAAACCACTGTATATGGTACCACTGTATATATGATAGAGGTATAGACAGAGGAGATCTATACAGGGTTAGGGCACAACCTAGTCAAAGTTTTTAGCTTAGTTGTCCCACTGATTTCAGCTGGAGAATTAGGAACATGCTTAACTTTCTCCAGTAGAAACCAGTTATAAGTGTTTAACTTTGGTTAGAAGGGGTGCCCTAGTTTGGAAAGTGATCTGAGAGCACAATCCTAACTTGGGCAGGCTCAAGCAGGTTGGCTGGCCTGCACTGCATCCTAACCAAGTTAGGAGATGGCAGCAGCAGTTTAGCATGGGGCAAGGGACGATCATCCCCTTGCCTCGCAGTAAGCCACAGGCAGCCCAATAAGGTTGCTCGGATCCGCGTCTGCAAAATTGCAGGTACAAGTCAGAGCCTCCCACAGCGGCCTGAATTGGGGCCGTGTGGGACGGGGAGAGGACTTTGGATGTGGCCTAATGGCAGTATCCGGGCTCCACCCCCTACCCAGACCACTCTGCCAGCTGAAATGCTCTCTCCCCACCCCGTTCTGCTCCTTGCCCGCCTTCCCCCCAGCCTAGAAAAGCCCTTGCACCAGTTGAACTTGGCCAATGCAAGGCACATGGGTGCCCTGAATTAAATAAGTGCTTGTTAATATGTATCAGCAAAATCTTGGCTGTGCGCAGATCTAAAGGAATCCCGCTCCGTCTCAGAATAAAGAAAAGGATGGTGTGGGGACAGCTATTGTAATTGGGCCACTGGGTAGGACTTTGTTGACTTGGGCCAGTGGTTCTCAATCTGTGGGTCTGGGATCCATGAGTGGGTTGTGACCCATTTTGTGGTGGTTTGCGAAACTGACAGGGCAGATTAGGCTATGTGCATCACGGGTTAAACAAGCTGTTACTTAGGGAGGGAGCATGCTGCCCAAACACCACTGTAGACTCATCCTTTGGCATTTATAAATCAGGCAGCAGCCTCTAGGGCAGAGGTCTCCAAACTAGGGCCGGGGGACCACATCTGGTCCCCAATAAGATTTTATCTGGGCTGCAGAAACTTGGAATATTTTTATTACTATTGCTATCATTTGATAGTTTTACTTATAACTCATTTCTCAGTTTAAACATGGCATTCTTTCTTACAAAAATGATCCACGTAACATTTATTCATTCATTGAAATTTCATTTATTCAATTATAAAACTTCATTTATTCATTTATAAAACTGATTTTTTTTGTATGCGAAAATGTGTAAAACATACAATGTGGCCTTCATATTGAAAAGTCAGAAGACTCCTGCTAAAAAGTCTGTAAAACATTTGAGGCCCACTGATCTAGTAAAATTTATGAGTGCTAAGACACAGACTGCAAACAATCTTTCAACCAGGAATGCAATGGCTTTTACGTGAATAGCCACAATTAGGCATTTAAATAATGAACTGTTTGTCAGATAGAATGGAAAAGTGGCTAATTCCCAGATATGTGGGAGAGAAACAGATTACAATTGAACAGTGGCAATTGGGGGGGGGGTTGGCACTAGGGCACACCACCAGGGGTACGCTCTCACTTGCAGATGCCTCCTCAGCTGACTCGCACAGCACGAAGGGCTGCTCCTGCCTCCGAGAAGGGTGAGTGGCACTTCATAGCCATGTTGCTTCTTGGAGTGATGCAGCTATGAAGTGTCACCTGCCCCTTCTGGGAGCGGGAGCAGCTCTTTGTAGCCATGCCAGGTCACTCCAGGAGTGGCTTCTCAGCTAAAAGTAGCAGAAGCTGCTTCCCGGAGCGGCTTTGCACTCCTACTAGGGTGGCGGGGCAGGGGGGGTGGCTGGCCAGCCCCCTTCCAGCCCAGCGCCTGGGGCAATTGCCCCCCTTGCCCCCCCAACTCCACCACTGCAATTGAATCACCAAAAGCCCACACAGTCATGAATACATCGGATTTATATACAACTGATTATTTCTAATCAGTGACATGTGGTGACATTCTGTGCTGGTGAGGCACCGAACATCACTGAATCCAGTGACCCAGAAGTGCTGCCACACTTCCAGGTCATTGGGTTTCCGGATGTGACTAGAGCCTTTCTGAAGCTCGTAGAGGCCAGGTGCAGCCTTTGTGGGCTTCAGAAAGCCCCCTGAGATGTTTTAGAAGCATTTCTGGGTTTTGCTGAAAACTGGCTTTCAAAGCCCCTCCAAGGGCCGTTCTGAAGCCTGCAGAGGTCCAATGTCGCCTCTGCAGGCCTCAGAAAGGCTCTGTGGGCTTCAGAAAGGTTCTAGTCGCATCTGGGAGTTCAGGGTCAGGTGGTCTGGGAGGTCAAGAGAGTCTCAGCCTTTCCTACCTGCAAGTCCCTGTTCTTAATAAAGGATAACCCAGGTCCAAACTACATGGTACATTAACTGTGCTGTAACTTTTTGTCTGCTCTGCTTCAGTCTGGAGGTCTTTGTGGTGCTATTTCCATTGGAAAGAAAGCTTTCTTTGTTATGTAAAATGGCTCTGAACCAATCAATAGAAGCCACACCCACATTGACCTTTGACCTACAACAGCATATCTAGGATTAAATGTAAATTTACTTGCAGAAAAACATTGTAAAAATGTTATTTACAGCTATGCTGAATTGCTATGAGAGAGGTTAAAAGGTATTAATGTCACCTGTAAAATCTCTTTAGGAACAGGCTATAAAACTGCAAGGTTTATGGGGGAATACTCTTGTATTTGTCAGCTTTCATTGCCAAATAACACCTGGTTTTCATTGTTGTAGAGAAAAGTATGATTGCTGTATGCCGTACAAATTAAAAGAGCCGAATCGCAAGAAAGAAACAGTGTTAGGTTAACAGTTCTGGGGAGAAAAAACCCACTACACATAATAATGAAGAAAACCTTATATAGTTTGGTACAGATAATTTTAACTTCTGAAAATAATTAAACATGATCAAGTATATCCATTATACATGTTACATACCAGATTTTCTTCACACAGTTCTCTGAATTGGTAAAATTTTTGAGCCATGAGAAGCTGGGCACTGCCAACTGCCGTTCGAATTTTACCTAGAACTTGAAAGAAAACAAAATGTAAGAAATGGTTGCTGGGCACCATCATGATGCAGCCATGTAAACAAAGGCTGGAAGTCTCTCTTCTGTTAAAAAGTCACTTAGAGACGTTGTGCCGCTGCCAAACATCCTGGGACAATTAAAACTGAATACATGTTCTCATCAATGTAGGTTCTTTCTGCTCAATTTATCAATGTAGGAAACACAAAAACCACCTGGCTTTACTTATATAAATGGTCAAAATGATGAATATCAGTTTCCAATGGTTGTTTGATATCACCCCATCATTTTTCTTGAAATGGGTCCTAAACGAGAGTTGCACAGAGCTGTCACATATAGCAGGTGATTTCCCACTTGTTCATATATAATAATTTTACATTCATTTTATATCAGAACATTATAAGATGCTGAAAGGTATGAAACATTGACGTACTTTACTATAGAAGAGTTCTTCTCTACTTCAATTTGTGCTACTATTAATGTTTTTGGGTTGCTTGAATTCTCATAGGTTTTAGAGACTGATTTGACTTGTACATCCACATTGTACATCCATTATAATTTACAGAATTAGCATGTTTGTACAACATCAAACCAAAGAGTTATCTGAAAACTGATTTCCACCAGAAACCAGGTAACAACTGGGAAACCTTAAGTTGTGAAGATGTAGTAAATGTAATCTGCTTCTCTACTGAACTGCAGAATATATGCTCAATGGGACACATGCTGCCAGTATTACATTTTCTGGGCATTGAGATGTAGCAAGTGGGACGTCTTTCAGATGCACCAGTTCTAATATAACTTAAAAAAAAATATAAACTTGGAACACTTGTGGAATGCTTCTTCACTCATTTCCTTCCAATCCCTTCCTAAAGTTCAACTTTTCTGTGAAGCTTTTGGTGCAGCACACTGTAGTCAACACTCCTTAATATTGTATAACTAAGAGCGCAATCCTAACCTGGAGTTAGGCCGGCACAGTTAGGCCAGAAAAGTTTGGCTGGCACAAGGCACACCGTTTGGACCACTCTTGGAGTCAGGGAGGATGGCGCACGTCTGTGTGCTGGCTTCTCTGACTCAGAGAGTCGTCCAAACATACTTTATTGTGTTCCTTGTCAAACTGTGCTGGCCTAATTGTGCCGGCCTAACTCCAGGTTAGGTTTGTGTTCTAAGTTTGAGTACACATAACTGAAACAACTGCATATCCTTCCCCTCCAGCCTCCACTTTCTTTTCCCTCTGCTCTTTCCCTTGTGTCAATTTCTTGATTGTAAGTCCCTCAAGCCAGGGTCCTGAATTTGTGCTCCACATAAAGTGCCACAAAAGTGAGTGTTGCTATAGAAATAAACAAGCAATAAAAGTGAAAACAAGATATGTGAGGGGCATGTCAGAAGTCAGTAGCATCCCTTAGGGGCTCTAGGTTTTGCAAGACACCTAACCTGGCTGTGTAAACTGCTCCGCTTCCTCACCATTGTAATCATTCCAGGCTGCAAATGCAATGCAGAGATCTCTCCTCCTCCTTGCTTCTGCCACCCAGAATGGCTAGGATGGAGAGGGAGAGGAGTGGTTTAAAAAGCAAGGCAAGGTGCCTTGCAAAACTTAGCACCCCACGTCCCTCCAGAGATGCTACTGTCAGAAGTATCTGCATGCAGGGCATTCCTGACTGTGCAAGCATTTCAAATGGACTTTAGTTAGCATGGGGTAGCTCCCAGCCTTCAGGAAGTCAGCTAAGGGAAATGAACACAATATGAAGAAGATGGCCGCCTGACCAGACGTGTATTCACCAGCTCTTAATATTGAGGTACCTTTTTCTCAGTATGCTTGCTATTAAAAGGAAGAAAAGAGCGAGAGCAATCTCCCCTGTGAACTCTAGACCTCTTAATACAACTAAGAGGAGAAAAAAACATCTTAAAGAGGCTAAGAAACAGGTTTTTATCGAACCTTTCCTCTCCAAGGCTTCCTCCCCCATTCTACCGGCTGGGTCGTCTCGGCTCCAGGCAGGCTGTAAACTATCTTCTCAGCCGATTAATTTATCAAATGAACTCCTTGACTCCCCTGCTGATTGCTCACTGCCAAGAGCATTGGAGGAATGTGATAAGCCCCAGACCAAGGACTTTCGAAGAAGTCTTTCTTTTCTACGAGAGTTAATAGGGGTAGAAGAAGTAGCTAACCCCTCCCCCCCTCCACAGGCAGATTCTTTGTGCACTCAAGAGCAGCCGGCAGAAGCATGCTTTATTGCTGCACAAACCCTTTTGGTCTTGTTGGAACGCTGCCAAAAACAAGAGAAGCTTCTAACATCTATGTATAATGAACTGATTAAGCTCTCTGAACAACTTCAGCCCACTATCAGGGCATTAGAAAAACAAAGAGATGTTCCTCTATTGTTTTCTCGTTCCTCTAACAAGCCTTGTGGTCAAGACTCTGGCTCTACACAAGCAATTCATAGCATAACACCAGCTTTCCAGCAGACATCTTCTGATTTACACTTAATATGGGTGCCATCTGATATACTACTCTTCATCCCACGAGGTGATGGCCACCTATGGACTAACAAAACTAGGATTTCGGCCTCCCTCTCACAGCTGCTGAAGATGAAAGTTTATTCAAATACTCTGTTAAACTTTTATTATCTTCCTTCCACGGGATCCCACAAAAGATTGTACATTTGCTTTCAAACATCGCTGTTGGCCAAGAGGCTTCTGGCATCTCGTTCCTTGTTGAGACAGTTCAATATAATGGCCCAGAGAGCTTTCAGGCAAATAGGATTGAAACCGATATGCCGAAAAAAAGCTGACAACATAGTGCAATCATCGGCCTATACGCCACCAACTCCTTGTTCTGTACCTACGGAGCCTAAGAAAGATCTTCCATTCAGTTTAGAAGCCTCCAGCATTTCTGAGAGCCAAAATGATATCTTGCCTGGAGAAGCGATGGAGGCCGAACCAACGACCACTGCATCTAGGGATGTTGCCCCTGTGGAAGATGTTTCACACCCCTCTCTCACCACTGTAAAGGAGAAGATGCACTCCAGGCGGCTGAACCTGTCCCTCTCTGAGGAAATCTCTACTGATTGTAATAACTATGATCTACCTACCACTTCGGCTCCCCTTTTGTTGGATGCTACTTGTGAATCCAGTCCACTTGACCCGGTGGGGTCCTCTCCCCGCACGAAGGAGACCTGACTGAATTCCAATTTTTCTACTACTCATTTGGAATTGACTTCTCAACTTGGGCGTTGGCCTGGACCCGTTTTGAAGATGCTTTCGTGGAATGTTGCGGGGTGGGAAAATAAGGCCCGTAACACTGAATTTGTAAACTTTCTTCTGGGTGCCGATATACTTTGTCTACAGGAAACGTGGGCTAAAGACCCTATCCTTTTGCCCGACTTTCAAACATTTTCTATTCCTGCATTTAGAAGAAAGAGATTTGGCCGGTATCAGGCAGGAGTGACGACCTTGATTAGGTCTTCTCTTAAAGCTGAGTTCGTCGATGAATGTCATGATTTAAATTATATTTTAGTTGTGCGTTTGCACACTCATTTTATTTGTACTCTTCTTTTTAATGTGTATTTCCCCCCTTATTCAGATAAATTGCATCTGTCCCAAATGTGGGCAACCTTAGCTCTCATGCTGGAAAGACTGACAGCTAAGTATCCCCATGATGTCATTCTTATGGGAGTTGATGCGAATGCCCGGGTCGGCAATGGCTCTGAAGTCTTTTATAAAATGCTTAAAGGAGGCAGCCTTTCGACCCTTCCATCGTACTGTGAGTACCCCAGACTTTCTAAGGATCATTGTGTTAATGAGGCTGGGGTACAGATGGCAAAGTTTTGTGTTCTTCATAACATTGTTTGGATTAATGGCCTGACATTCTTCCATAAGGCCTCAGAATTCACTTTTGTGGCCCCTAGAGGCTGTAGCACCATTGATTATATTTTGATCTCAGCTGACTTTATCACCTATGCTACGCATTTTGAGATTGGAGAGTACAAAATTAGTGACCATCTTCCGCTGTTGCTGGTATTGAATACCCTCGAACTAGCCCCTTCTACATCCTCTTTAATACCAAGGAACCCTATTTATAGTGATGATGCTTCTACTAACCTTAATACGGTTTTACCTGATTTAATTTGTTTAGATCAGCATCCCTCTATGAGTGACAAGGTTTGGATGCGTAAATATGCTTGGAATAATGATACCCTGTCCAAAGCTCAATTGGTATTGAAATCACCTCCTGCTGTTTCCCTACTGAACATCTTACACTCTAATTCAAATCCTAGGCTCCTGATTGAAGCCTATGAGTCCCTTTTAGAACTTATAGTAGCTGCCATTGCCCAGCCTTTGTCTAAGCTTCCGGTGAGAAAAGAAAAATCCCTTCCAACATCTCACTGGTTCGATCAGGAATGCCTAGAACAGAAAATGCACTCCAGAGCATTATTTAGTCAATTTAGACTATTAAACACCAGTCATGCTCTGAAGAACTACTTCGCCCATTTAGCCCTTTTCCGTGAAGTGGTACGTACTAAAAGAACTAACTTTCTAAAAAAGCAATGGGATAGACTGATCTCAGCCTCCTCACACACTAACTCCCGGCTTTTCTGGGACATTGTGACGAGAGCCTTAAGAAATAACTGCCATATTTCGCCGGCTGTTCCAATTAATCTATGGAAACCTTATTTTTCACAACTCTTTTTTGATGACTCCTTAGATTGGGAGAGTGCTTCACCTCCCGGGTGCTATCCATCTGCCCCTAATTGGACAAAAGTCTCAGAAGAGGAGGTACTCAAATTAGTTCGTAATTTAAAAAAGAGAAAAGCGCCTGGGCCTGACGAAATAGTCACTGATTGGTTAAGAGATGATGAGAATTTTTGGGTTCCAATACTATCTAAAATTTTTACAGCCGTGAACATTTCAGGTTTGATTCCTGAGGCCTGGACTAAATCAATAATTGTGCCAATTTATAAAAAAGGCGATCGTAAGGCCCCGGAAAACTACAGACCAATAAGCTTATTGTCAGTGGTCGGTAAACTTTATGCCAGCCACCTATTGGGACATCTTAATCACTGGATAGATCAACAAGAGATCCTAGGGGTGGAGCAAATTGGCTTTAGGCATGGTAGTTCCACTATCGATCACTGTATAGTCTTATCCCATCTGATAGATAAATACACAGTTAAACCTAAAGCTAAATTATACGCTGCCTTTCTAGATCTCAAGGCAGCGTTTGATAGTATTGATAGAGATCTTTTGTGGAGTAAAATGGAAAAGCTAGGAGTGGACCCCTACCTCCTAATGCTGATTAGATGCCTTTACTCCAAAACAACCTGCAGGGTCAGATGTTCCCAGGAGGGTCTTCTCTCTGAAGAGTTTCTCACTAATAAAGGAGTGAAACAGGGGTGTGTATTGGCCCCTACCCTCTTCAATCTCTTCTTGAATGATCTGGCCCCATTCTTGACTGAGTTAAATGCCCATCCCCCGAAACTAGGGGACATTGTGCTACCTATTTTATTATACGCAGATGATGCGGTTCTTTTGTCAAGGACTCGAGTGGGCCTTAGGAGATTGATTCGTGGCTGTTTGGATTATTTTGCCAAGAATAAGCTCTATCTTAATTATTCAAAATCAAAAATAATGGTCTTTGCCAAAAGATGGTCCCCTCAAAGTTGGGTGTTTAATGGCCATTCTGTTGAACAGGTAAAACAGTTTAAATATCTAGGTGTTCTGTTCACTTACAACCACTCTTGGGTAGGTCATCGCCAAATGGCACTGGAAACAGCAAAAATTACTACCCGGGCTATTCTAGGTTTTTTCTACAAAGAAGGTGGCTCATTTGTCCCGGCTGCCATCAGGGTTTACAATGCTAAGGTCATTAACCAACTGCTTTATGGTATTCCAGTCTGGATCAAGGCATTCAACCATGTATGTGAAAGAAATCAGGCTATGTTTTTTAGGAAGATCTTAGCCTTACCAAATGCAGTGCCCTACTCAGTTCTCTGCCTTGAATTAGGACAAGTGAAGATAGAGACCTTGGCCTGGCTGAGAACTATTAGATTCTGGCTGAAGATTTATTTTAACAACTCCCAAAAAGGTCTTCTATATCACCTAAAAAAGGACACTTCTTTCTCCAATGTGCTTTGTGAAGGAAAACTAAATCAACTGGGCCTTAGTGCTGAGTTACTTGGAGACACCCCTTTAGTGGCTGTCCTCAAGCAAGTTAAGCAGAAACTGTGGGATAACCAGGCCTTGGAATTCTCAAGGGCTATTAATAACCTTCGCTTCCCACTACCGTGGCTTATGCCTGTTAGATTGGGCACAATTCCACTTTATTTCTCAGTGCTTTTGAACCATAATGTAAGACGTGTTTTTACCTTAGCCAGATGTAATGCAATGCCTTCTGAGGTATTATGGGGCAGGTTTCTGAATATCCCCTTTAATGAAAGAATATGCCCGTGTATGTCGGGGGCTCAAGAAACGCTGATCCACCTTTTTTTTTCATTGCCCCCTACATGATTACGCTCGTTATAAGTTTTTCTCCTTTTGTAAGTACAGGGCTCATTTGAAGGATGAAGTGGCATTGTTAAATTTTCTCCTCAGGACTTCAGATCCGATTCTTATCCAACAAATAGCGGAGTTTTTGTTCTCCATAGCTAAAATTAATATGAAACGTCGACAGATAGAAGAGTACTCTTAATTTTAGTCTCATTCTATTTTATTATTTACTCTAGCTCTGGAGAGGTAGCCAACTGTTTGTTGTTGTTTGTATTACGGTTACTTGCTGGTTGCTTTATATTTTATATGCCAATAAAGGTTTGTGAATTGTGAATTGTGTGTGTCCCAGGATGCCTTGCAAAATCACTCCAGATGCCTGGACTCAGCTGTAGGATTGTACACTTGTACCAACACCTGTAGCACAAAATTAGAAAAATCAGCTCCAGCTTGTCTTCTCTAAACAAAATTAGAGAAATCAGGATACACTGTGCTATTCCCGCAGGTCTTGGAGTACAGCCCCTTTGATTGCAGTTAATGGAGGGCTGATTTTATCTGCTGGGAAAGGCCCAGCACCCAGAGTTTTCTGCTCTGACATCCAGGTCTTTACAAAGTGAAACAAGAAATTGAATCCAAGTACAGAAATATGGACAACGTCAGGGCTATCTTTTAACAGAACAATAAAGAACAAAATGCACACAGAGAGCAAAACTAGGCTGCATTTGCAAGCTTTTTCAGTGTGGTATATCATATCATGCACACACAGTATTACAAATCCAGGTTGTAAAGCTCATTCTTAACCCAGTATAGCAAAGCTAAGCTGCTAGAAGCCCATACAAGATAGAAATGTGTAAAAAAGAACTACAAGCACATGACAGCAGAGACCAACCTTTTCAGTTTGCTCCCTGATTTCAGGCATCGAATGAGAGGAAATAACTGTGGACTGGGAGATTTAAGTGGAGTATATCCAGTGCACAGTGCAGGGAATGTTACACAGACCAGCCATTATTGTTTATAGGGGCTGCGTGTCTAATTCTCTACACACTGAGCTGAAAATGTACCCCTTGGTGTGTCTGGTCCTTTATTCAGCCTAATGCGCAAACCACTCAACTGAAAGGAGCCTTCAATAGTAGGGAGGTGTTGCTCTGGGAGCTTTCATGTGGTTCCCATTGTGATGAAAACTCTTCCCACTGCATCTACTTCAGAACAGCTGCCTCAGCTGGAGCTGCGCCATCTGACACTTCACAAGGCATCTCAAGAGCTGAAAAGCAGAGTTGGGGGGAAAGAGGACGGAGGCAGTCTCTCAACTTTGCCTTCAGAGAGGGTTTTTGTAAAAAAAACAACCACCCAGATTTGCTTGGTGAGACAAGTTACTCGGAACGGCATTGTTTGGTGGGGCAGGGCTGCTCACACTTCATTGAACGATACTGAATAATCCTGCGTAGGAATCATATTCTGCAACCACTGGGTGGGAGAGTGCTTTGATCCTCAGAGGGTTTAGTGCCTGGTTATTGTATAAGAAGACAGCCCAGCTGATTGTGAGATGAATGCTGATGCTGATTTCTCTACGGTTCCTCGTTTTGTTATGGCTGCCTATTAAGTGTCAGCCATTCCATGTGCCTTGAAAACTATGAACTCTATGGTTGTGTGCCTCTAGTAAATGCTACCAAAATGTAGCAAAGTGGGGGAAGAAAAAAACATTGTGGAAGCTTGAGTGAGTCTTTCCAAAAGACTAGTTTTTTCAAAGTACCCAATGTTTTTAGTACTCAGGAGGGAACAATCCTTTCTCTAAGTAAGGCTAAGATCCTGAACAAAGCTGGTCATATTCCTTGAGGTCAAGGCTTATCTTCCTTGAAGAGCTTTGACTTAGTAGTTCCACTGATGCAACTTCTCCAATCACTGTGTGTGTCAAGGCCAAATGCTGCCCCCTCTTATCCAATGATGTGCCACTCTGCTCCCACTCTCAGACATTCTCATGCAGCACTCCACAATTCCCTTTTCTCCTGTCCCCGCTCTTCCTTTTCCAGTTCAGCGAGTGGAAGAGAAAGAGAAGCAGAAGCAATAGGGCCACATGGACAGAGATGGATGCCCCGTAACAATCTGATGCCTGAAGCGACAGCTTCAGTTGGCCTCATGGACGGGCTGGCACTGATGCGCGTGCATACTTGCACTTCCTGAATGCCATCATGCTTCAGGTCTATTGCAAAACAAAAGGTCCAGGGCAGATGATTCCTCACTCTGGGCAAGCCAACTCTTTGCACAGCAAGTGTGGTAGGTAATTAGGTACTAACAGAGCAAATACTCTTCAGAACTTTTCCATCAAGGTACATTACTTAAACTTTTTCTTTACTGTTATACAGTGCTTGTGTTAATTTGGTTGACACCATTTTAAACTAAACGGAATTCCCCAATCTGCTACAGTAGTTTCTCCCACAATAAAAGAGGGGTGCATACAACTGAAGCAGTAGTTGACTGTAGGGAGTGAACCAGAAGTGTTGTTGGATCAGAAAATGCCTTGCAACAAATGTATAATAGTTGTGCATCTAATGGGCTTTAAATTCCTTCAGATAATGGCTGTCATCCTCAACCCTCTTTGCTAGTAAAATTTGGTACAATCTGGTTGTTTATCAGTGCAGTTCCTCATAGATTGTAGAGCAATACAAATATGATTATTATACAACCAGCTCGTTTCTAACATTTGCTGAATGACCTGTTACAGAAGATTTTCAAAATGACCAATTGTGACCTGATCAGCTGTAAGGGAAAGAAGAAAACAGCAAACTGAAAAGGGGATACAAAAGACAGATGTTTGCAATTCAGATGTGCAATATGCATTTGAATCTTTACAGTCCACCTCCAGGCTAGGATAAATAATATCTAGTTTATTCTTGTGATCAGCTCTGCATTTAAATATCTTTAAGCAAGCATGAAAAAGACTCCAGGAAATTCATAGTTAAAAGGTTGAAATCTTAATTTCAATGATTAAGACAGAAAAGACAACTAAGGAAAAATTAAAGAAAGAGAAAGCTTTGCTACAACAATATTTGCATTTATTTGCATGAATCATGGGGGAGGTATTTCACAGCAAATGTTAATTAAATGCTGAAATTTCAGGTAGTCATGTTGGAGTGCTAGAAAAATCCAAAAACATTAACTTTTTTAGGACCAACTAAGTCAAAAACACAACCTGCTTCTACGTTCATCAAAAATTAGGCTGGATGTTAAGCAAAACAAAGACAAAAGTGGGGAGGGAGAGAAACTGCTGCTGCTTGACACTACTGAAGGGCCAGGTCTGTAGTTTGTAATAATTCAAGATAAAATGGAGGTGTTACAAAAACTGACAGTGCATGCATAGGACTGTGCTGATAATGAAGTTAATGGCCATGCTTGATGCCAAAAGATGTCAGGTTGAACCAAAGATTTCAGGGACAAAGAGGCATGGCTACACTCTCTTTGACACATAAACACTATCTTATGCTACCATTACTTTTGAATGCAATCAAAGTCACTGATTGTTGCAGCAGTAGTTTCCCAATATTTTCCTGGCTTTACCTGATTTTTTTTATCATTGCCAATGTCAGAGTTCATTTAGAACATCTTGAGAATTTGGAGACAAAATAGGTGCAAGGAACGACTGCCAGAGTTTAGTGTGTGGTCTTTTCCCAAGTGGGCCACATGATAGCATCCAGGTTATTTGCAAATAAAGAAATTGGGACATCTTAAGCTACAGGACAGCACAGTTGGCCAGCGGCCCTGTGAAATATAGAAATAAGGGAGGTATATTTAGACTGCAATCCTATGCACGTTTATCTGACAGCAAGCTCCACTGAACACAGTGGGACTTACTTCTGAGTAAATATGAATACGATTATGCTGTTAATTCCTTTTCAATGAATTCCGTTTGAGGGAGAACAGACCATAAAGTTATAGCTGAAACACCCTCCCTCCAATCCTAGAACCAATGTACGAATAGAAGGAGACTCCTTGCACATATCCCAAGCTGATGTGGACATACACAAGCAAACAGGTGCAGTGCAGGCAATTCCCCTTCCCAATCCAACAGCTGAGGCTGAGTGTACGTACCCCTTTAAAGTGCACTGAAACCTTACCGATCAGCTGTTCAAGATGCTACATTCAGCCCCCCCCTCAAAACAGCTGATTGGATGGATTTTAGATTTTAAACAGGCTATGCAAGTGCAGCCGTGGCTGCCTTGTGCACATGAGGCTGGATCATATTATTATTAAAGGTAAATGTCTCCCCACAACCGAATGGTCTAGTCGTGACTGACTGTAGGGGGCGGTGCTCAACTCCGTTTCTAAGCCTGTAGAGCCGGCGTTTGTCCAAGGACAAGCTTCCGTGGTCATGTGGCCTGCATGACTATATGCCGTGATGCACGGAACGCTGTTACCTTCCCACCGAAGTGGTGCCTATTTATCTACTTGCATTTAGGTGGTTTCGAACTGCTAGGTTGGCAGGAGCTGGGACAAGCGACGGGAGCTCACTCCGTCGTGCAGTCTTGAACTCCCAACCTCCCGGTTGGAAAGCCCAGCAGCATTAACCCGCTGCGCCACCACGTCCCATATATTATTATTAGATATTACTTTATTTGTGAAACGTCACGCTTAGATATTACTTTATTTGTGAAACGTCACGCTTTAGCATATGCAAAAAATCCCGATGTAGATGTACATTCCTGTATGGATGTGGCAATTTTGATATTGCTTATGATCAGCACCGACCTTGAGCTCAAGACTTGGTACAGGGTTTCGGCTTTGATTTGCTTACTACTCCTTGTATCGTAGAACTGCATGCAGAGAAAACTGGCACACTGTCATATAATAAACCTGTGCATAATTAACTAGAGAAATACATCCTGATGGTGTTATTCACTCAGCCTCGAGCCACTGGCACTCTAGCTTGTTTTTATGGGCAGCAGCAAATTGCATTCCTAACTCGAAACATTCAGTCCCATCTGACAGTTTCATTCTCATCGAGATAATAGCAAGTGTGTCTATGTAACGCACAAGCCTCTGTCGAGCAGCCCTGAGCCATCTCCTCCAGACAGCTGTTCCATACAAGGGGGCATTGTCTGAGGAAAGCTTGTATCGTATTACTTCAAGTACTGGGGGAACAACCAGCTGCCGGGGCAACCGAGGGAACTCCAGTCTCTACAGATTTCTCATGTGTTTGTTATCTGGTCAGAAAACCTCTGTGGACAATCTGGAGAATTGGGCCAGTTAATATCTGGGTCCTGTATACACAGGGCCACACAGCTTCAGCATAATCTATATATATGATGCCGGAGTTTGTCTGTGGCCTACTGACAGCTTTTCCATATATTTCAAGTGGGATTCAGGCAAACAGTAAGAAACGGTTGTCCTGTCAAACACACAATGCTCACAGGAAGCTGCAGCCACCGCCACACAAAAGCTGCGGATCACGTTACAAAGAAGCTCATGATTATGAAGCAGATACACAGTTGAAACGAGAAATGCATTACTTCTCTTGTGACTGTATGCATGTGGCCCTTCCTTCAGTTCTTCACAGATTTTATTTTCAGCCAAGAAGTAAGAAGTGGGTGTGGAAGATACAGAACATCAGGGCATTTTTAACTTTTTAAAATGTCACATGGAGGAGAAAGAAGAATCTGTGCTGTCACAGGCATCATGAAAGAAGTGCGGTGGCACAATCATGACTATGAGGCAGA
>JAJKFI010000031.1:10976145-11057222 GCA_029204185.1 Lerista edwardsae
CATATTTCTTGCATCCTGACAATGCTGCTTGGAAAGCCCTGTATTTGAAGAGATTTAAAGCCTCCATTACATGCTAGAATGTATGGACTGGGCCAGCGTGTGTTCCAGGGTTGGAAATGCCCAACAATATAATCTAAAAAAGATAGTCCTTGGGGGCCAAAACAATGACCATGTGGCAGATCTAATCAAATTATTTTTTTAAAGCTTGAAAGCATCTTTGCAGACCCTGAATTGGATCAAGGAAATTGTGCTAGGGTAGGGATGCAACACTCTTTCCCCTGGGCCATTTTCCTGATAAAATGGCCTTTCCCCAGCTCCATTAGTGTGCTGAGGAAAAAGACTGGCAGAAGACAGGTCCCCATCTGTTTTTCCCAGCAGGGGCTGTAGCTCAATGGTGGAGCAAATGTTTTGCATGCTGAAGATACAATCCCACAGTCAATCCCCAACATCTCTGGGTAGGGTAGAAAAAATTCCTGTCCGAAACCCTGAAGAAGTGCTACCGGCCTGTGTTGGTAAAACATCAGCCCAGTCCTAAATGGTAGTGGTGCAGCCAGATCACCCCTGGGTAAGGGGATATTTCCCCCCATATCCTATGTTGAGCTCCAGCTGGCCCTGTGGGTTTTTCTTTTTTTTTTTTGGCTTCCCCAAACCTGGGAAGCCCATGTAGGACTGGCTAACCCAGAACAGGGTTAGGATACAGTGGAGGAGGCCTCTGTTGCCCCCTCCAGGGCCTGATTCTCCTCCCATTCAGCCCTCCCCTGCCCCCAACCATCCCTTCTCTGCCTCCAAAACTCCCTCCCGCCACCCTGCCCCACCCGCTCTGCAGCCTGGCACAAACTCCAGGACCAGCAGGCCGGTGCACATCTTTGTGCTGGTGCTGCTGGCTCATGAGTAAACGCAAATGTACCTTATGTGCACATTTATGACACTTGGAGCTGGCACAGGGAGGCATGTGCAGACTTAGCACAACATTAGGATTGTGCTGGCAGTTAAACAGAACTACGTTCAATTCCTATGTGCCTAGCAGCCTTGGTTGGGGGCAGTAAATGGCGAAGAAGGGCTGGCTGGCTGGATAGATCAAATAGTGCTAGTGGAAAGGGGTTACAAGCCCTCTCCACTAGCATTATTTAATCTATGCAACCTCCCATCCCCCTTGCTGTTAAAAGCAAATCAGGAGATCTGATAATACAGTCCTCTGCAAAATGGGACCCATCTTGAAAGTGACATTCTGTCAAGACCCATCTGGCTTTACAATGCTTAAAAAAAGGTGGTCTAGAAAGAATATTTTATTTATAAGTAATATTTTATTTATCTATTTGAAAAAAAATCTTGATCCTTGTCTCATAATGATGCAGCCCTAATGAGGGCTTGAGGGTTATGAGTTATGTGACCCAGTGCGCAATCCTAACCTGGAGTTAGGCCTGCACAGTTATACCAATTAGACCAGCAAAGTTTGGCCAGCACAAGGCCACTGTAAATCATATTTGGACCACTTTCGGACTCAGGAAGGATGGCGAATATCTGTGTGCTGGCCTCTCTAACTCTGAGGATGGTCCAAATATATTTTATGGCAGTGTTATTCAAACTGTGGGTTGGGACCCACTTGGTGGGTCATGACCTGATGTCAGGTGGGTTGCAGAAAGCTAGGAGCAGCCATCTTGGAAACTGCAGACCTTTCTCTTGTTATATTCTTTTTGTGAGTGTTAACAGTGTGGATTTTCAAGTGAGGGTTTTTTTTTTTAATTTTGTTTTTAGTTAGTGCTTTCACATAATATTTTGCCCTAATCTTGCTTTCTGTCAGGGATGTTTCATGGTGGTGCCATTGCTGCAGTCCAAGAATGCCAATTGCATTTCAGGAGTGTCATTTTTATTATGTTACAATGGCAGTACTACCTGCTTGATGATGTCACTTCCGGCCACAACATCACTTCCAGGTTAATGACATCACTTCAGGTGGGTCCCAACACAAGTACCATTCTAAAAAGTCCCGGTCTAAAAGGTTTGAATACCACTGATTTATGGTCTCCCTTGTGCCGGCCAAACTTTGCTGGCCTAACTGTGCTGGCCTAATTCCAAGGCTAGGCTAGCCCTAGCCTTCACCTGCCCTAACTTCCTGTCACTGATGGACTTGGAAAGAACACACACCAGAAAAAAGAGCTCAAACATTTCTATTTATACAAGCTGGCAAATTGCAAAAGATGAGCTGTTTGCAGGGCCCTTTAGCAGGTACCTGATCTTTGAATAACCTCAGGGCTTGAGGCAATTAGTTATCTGATTTTACCATCACCCACGTTTTCACTGGAGGCTCTGCAGGACCAGCCAGAAATCAGGTCCTGACAGAGGCATACCTGGCAGGGGGTCCAGGGTGCACATGATCCCAGAAGGCAGATTGGCAGGGGCAGCATTCTGTGCACCACCACCCCAGCAGCTGCTGCCCGCTGGCCCCTGAAGCCTGTCAGCTTTGTTCTTAAAACAAAACAAAAAACAAACAGGGTTTGGGGTGGGTGGGCAGAGCTCTCAGGGAGGGGGGCAGAAGTAATTGTGGTGATGTGATGATGTCACCGCAATTTCTTTTGGATGGGGGGGGGGCAGCAGCTGGCTGGATGGGAGCCCAGTGGCACATCCTCCAGGACCGCCAGAGGTCCTGACCCACCAGGTGGGTCCTGACTCACAGACTGAGAAATGTTGCGATAATAAATCTCCAGCATCACGTCTGGCCCTGTTTGGGGATGCAAAATTTTAAATGTGAGACATGATTTGACTTCTTCACTTTCTCTCAGCTTGGGGCATGTTTTTGAAAAGGGCATTATTTTACAATTTAGGAGATACAGGAAAATTCTGCAGATACGAGGCTTGGTCTCCTTCCTTCCTGCTTTCTACAAGTTCAAACAAGTGGCAGCCTCTAGAAAGCTCCAATAAAAGTTTAACTGTGACACCATAAGTCATGCCAATGGCACTCAAGGAACTCTTGTTGCCAGGGAACTGCAGGTTAGCACCTTAGAGATTCCTAAAGCATCCCAGTTACGTTCAATGAGCTTTCTATGCAGGCATTCATTGTTCTATATTTTCACAAGCCAGCTCCTTGTAACTACTTCCGTAAAGCAAAAGCAATCCTCAGCCTTGAAATAAAATCGTAATTACACTTTTCCAAAATAGGATGCATTCTTAAAATCTGGACTGCGCATCTTGTGAACACTGCAATATAGATGGGTCCTCAGATTCTCTACATGTTTAGTTACGGATGTGAATCGGAAACTGCACACAAAAGATAATTTTCAGAGGCACTCTCACCATTTTCCAATAATTTGCAGAAGGTACTTTCAGGGCCTAATCCTTTCCAATTTTCCAGTACTGTTGGAGCTGTGTCAATGGCACTTGCTCTGCATCCTGCAGTTGGGGGGGGGGGCAGTCACAGAGGCCACAGAGGTTTGCTCTGTTATCTCAGAGCTGCATTGTGGCTGCATCGGCACTGGAAAGTTGGATAGGATTGGGCCCTCAGCAGTCAATGGCACCTAGGAATGTTATCATCATTCTAATCACCAGGCTTCTTAATTTGATGATGGCAAATGGCAAGATACAGAATTCTACTTATATTGGTGTTTGAATGACTTACTGTCATCAGGCAGGTGGCTTTCTCGTTCTTCTCTCTCCATCTGATGGCACCAACCTTCCATGCGTTCTCTCTCTGCTTGAAGAAGCTTCAAGAACCAGTGTCCATCTCTTTGGCACACTGACCTTTGAACAGCCTCAATGGGATCTTCAGTTATAGAATCAATCCAAGGATCCGGAGGAGGTAAAATTGAAGGATCAAAACCTGCATCAAAGTCATCATCCACGGCACACGCATGATAATGATTTCCTGAGCCCTGTATGCTAACAGTGGAAGTGCTGGCATCTCGAGAATACTGTCTTAATATTTGCCCAGGGTATGAACTGTCTTCTTGATGGTCCATGGACATTTCAAAGTTCTCATGGAAATCCATGTCTGCTTGAACTGCTGTAGTTACACTATTTGATCGTGTGAACCTGCGGAAACTGAACAATGCAAAATAAAAAGCTTAGCCATACAGATGTTGTTCACAGGTAAATACATTCCAGAGATAAGAGGGTGAGAACAGTGAAAGTATAGAAAAGAGTTAGCATTGTTGGCTGTCTTGAACATTCTGATGGAAAGGCGGAGTCTCAGAAAAGCTAAAAATAGTAACGGGAACCACTTCTAGTTTTCAATCAAGAAACTAGAAGTGAGTTCTGATCTTGGGATCATGTCATTGCCTTCTCCTCTTCCCCCTTAAGGGGGCAGAGACAGGGGCTTCCTGGTTGGTAGTTTGTGACTCATCAGTTTGGGAACCACTGGTATATCAAATCCTTGTTTTTTCTTAACTTAAAATCAGAGTCTTACAAGTAAAGGACAAGACAGCTGCCAGGCAAACTAGTGACAGCTTCACAATTTTGCCTTGAAACAGACAACTTTCACTTGGAACAGTGTGAGGAGGCAGCATGGCACAGAAGAACAGCTTGTTCCTTCTTCCTTTTAACCTGTTTTAATTCTATGGAGCTATTCCAGATTTGCCTAGGTGCACTAAGGCTGAAATCATACAAGGATCAATGGAACTGGGCCAAGAGGGCGTCTTACATCGTTTAAGGTATGAGACATTCTGTTGATAGAAAAAGTGTTGACAGGCTTCAAAGAGCTAACCTTAGAACACAAGCCGTATCCATGCCTACTCAGAGGTAAATCCCATTTAATTAAATGGAACTTACTCCCAGAAAAGTGCCCAAAACATTGCAGCCTTAAAGGGGCTAAAGTGGCAAAAGATGTGGGATATTTTGTGTTGTAAACGAAGGGGAGGTAGACATAGAGTGAGGGGGAAGAGGTTATTATTATTCTATGCCATTAATAGTCAAGGAGAATCTTTGGCAGCAATAAGCATCCAATAAATCAGAACAATACATTTCCATGACATACACCAACCAAGATTTCCCCTACCTTTTCTTAACTGCATAGATTCAAACACTTTTCATGCTGCTGCATGCTGTGAAACACGGTGTCAAGTAGTGTAAAAGTAAGTTATATAAGTTTCTTTTGTACAGACAAGCTACAGCATTGGTGTAGGAGGAGTATCTCTTTATTTTATACTCCTAATACTTTAGCCACACAATCCTATGCATGTTTACTCAGAAGTCACATCATGTTCAATGGGGCCTACCCCTATGAAAGTGTTATAAGATGGTAGCCTTGGTGTGTTCAACCTACACTTTTCTCTCTCACACAGGGGAGAGAGATCCATGAGATCCATAGACTCAGGCCTGTTTGAATGCGGCTTGAAACAGCCTAAAACCCTCTCTTGTTTGTTCATGCATGCCTTCATCATTGCCACCTCCTTAAATCCTCTCCCACCAGGGCAATTTCAAAACTGGAGATCAAGGGGTGGGGATAATGAGAAAGATTCTCCCCACACCAGCTGGTTTTGAAGATGCACAGGTGGAAGAGGAGGTCAGAAGCTGATGATCTTCTTTCTGATGGGTCTCCAAAAACGTGCCATTTGGAACAGAATGACAGCAACTGCTACCTTTGCTTCCAGCTTCAGGACTATGATTTTTGGCAACGACACTAGAGGAGAAGGTAAGCCACTGTCCCTTGCTCACTTTTCCAGGAAAAAAAGTATAAAGTATAAAGAAGACGGGGTAATAGATGGTTGATGGAGCCAAGCAGGCAGTAGGTTGGAGGAGTGGTAGGTAGACATGGAATGCAAGGCACTCCAAACTACTCTGCCACCTCCGCCAGCTTGCTGCTTGAGCCAAGCACTTTGATCAGCCTCATGGCTGGGCATGCCACTGGGCAGGTGGCATGAAAATTCAGAAGGTATTAATGGTTTTATTTTTTAAAAAATTTCAAAAAGTATTACAGTATAAGCAATAATTGAACTTCTCACTAACTCTTTCAGCTTTACAAGCAAGAACAAAAGCATCTCTGAGAAGCTGTTGCTCACCCTGCATCATCTCACATCACATTTTCTGACACAGAGATGACTGTCAAGGTTGGAAACATAGCATGAGAATCAGGTCCTACACACTGCCTCCTTAGCACACGTGTGCATTGTAAAATTATGCATTCTAATTTTTATCAGATGCCAAATCCCAGTTCTTGAAACATAGAGCTCTTTTTGTGTGTGAAGGATGATGCAGTGCCAGTGGCTCTATATTTTAAAGCTTGGAAGAATACACCCGTACCATTCTGTTTCTTAGAAATAGTACCATAAAAAGGAAAGTTCTGTTTAGGACATAAATAGGGACTGACCTAATTTGATGTGTCTTTATGTTTATTTAGACAACACAGTGGTACAACCTTTCTGGATGGGCTATTCTTGAGACTGGCCTGTGTAAACATACACGTCTTCAAAAGAGGCATGAATTCACAGTGGAAATTAATATATTATCATTGTAAAACTAAGCAGTTCAAAGGCATGAGAGTGTAATCAAAATATCTTGAGATACACTGCTTTGGCATCCATAACGTTCATGAAAAATTATCTTGCTTATGTTAATTTTCACTCCAAGGGAAAAGCAGTCCTCCAACCACTTCTAAGATGAGAATTCTTCTGAATAGAGAGTTCAGACTGAGGGCACAATCCTAAAATGAGTTAGGCTGGCGTAAACTAAGTCAGCAAAGTTTGGCCAGCACAAGGGACACCGTAAAGTATGTTTGGACCACTCTAGGAGTCAGAGAGGTCAGCACAAGAACGTGCACTCCTTGATTCCAAGAATGGTCCAAATACGCTTTATGGTGGCCCTTGTGCTGGCCGAACTTTGTTGGCTTAGCTTATGCCGGCCTAACTCCATTTTTGGATTGTGCTCTGAATAATAAGGAACACAAATTAGGATATTGTTTACAGGCTGCATTTGTCTACTGACCCCTGATCCAGGAGGATTCAGCTTCTTCCAGGATTCAGGCTCCATGCTGGCAAGTTAATGGAGTTATTTGCAAAGTTATCTACAGCTTCCTAGCAGGGTAAACCCAGGCCTGAAGCAGGGTTTTCCAAGTCCAAAGGAAGAAGGTGGGGGGGGAAGTTAGGCTGCACTTAAGAGGAGGGTTCACAATTACACTTCATTGTACCTGAAAGCAACTCATTTCTAGTCTCCATATTCTGCTCAGAGAAAAATCCTTTATAGTAGAAAACATCAAGGGTGACCCATCAAACTGAATGCAGTCTGCTGACAATGTATTGTGGCTTGCTCAATACTTGACAGTCCTAGCAGCCCAAGCAAGCCAGCAAAAGAAGAGATTCCATTGGACACGAAATGGGCTGGTGGACTACATTTGCCTTGGCAGCTCACTAGTTGGGCAGACCTATATATCAAGACTTTGCAACTCATTGTTTCGAGACAGTGCAGAAAGCTGGAGAGTAGGGGGGGGGAGTTTTGTAAAATCTTTTAAAAAATGATTCTTCGGTTAAAAATATAAAGCCCTCACCATTTCCTTGTTTCTCTGCTGGTTAAACCCGAGTACTTTTGTGTTCATTCATGCCCTACAGGCACAAGGTGTAATAATTACAACCTCTGAGAACTATGACAGTTACCTGGCCGAAGGTGCACAAAACCATGAAACCGTAGACTGGCTAAACCAGTACAGGACACAATACAGAGTCTGTTCAGAACGGTAACAGCAGGTTTATTTGCATGCATCCATCTCCCTGCCTCTTCTTTTGTGCCTCTTTCGAGAACCTTTTTATATTTTCAGTGAAAGGAAGTTTTCATTTACGCAACAGGTGCTGAGTAACTTACAGATGGTTTTGGCTGCATCAATGATAGACTTTTTATCTTGTTTCCCTGAAATTTTAATGATGTACAAATTTATACGATCTTGTTATGGCTTATGGCTGAAACGACTCATTTGGACTGAATTATACTGTACTGCTTACAGATGGTAAGTGGCAACGGTATCGGTGATGATTTCAGCCTGTTTCATTGTAGCTTAGAACAGACGGTTATTGCAGAACTATTTCAAGAGAATGAGAGAGACAAAATAGGTAATACAATACTTTCTACTGGGGCAATTTTAGTTGGTGAATGATTTGTAAGCTGCTGAGATATCTACAGATCTTCATTTGATATAACTGAAAGGCAGATCATTTCTCAGCCACAGATACAATAAGGCTATTTTGTAAAAGAAAACACTTTGGTCACTGCAGCTTAGGCAGTGACCTAATTCTAAGTTCCTTAGCACTCCTGAGTCCCATTACATGTTTACTAACAGGAAGGAAATAAAGTGGGTCCTTGGTATCCACAGGGGATTCATTCCAGGATCCCATATAGATACCAATTTCTGTGGATACTGGGGTCCATGGAAAGCTCTCAAAGGATCTTCTGGACGTGACCTGAAGTGCCTTCTGGTTGTGTAGTGTTCAGATGTTCTGGGACATGTGGAGGTTGCATGCGGGCCCTCAGAAAGCTTCCCGTAGGCATTGTAAAATCACTTCCTGTTTTTGCTGAAAAATTGAGGTGCCTATTTGATGCATCTGGGAGGCATTCTGAGGCTCTTCAGATGCAGGGTCGGCAACAGCCATGAGTCAAATCCATGAGTGCAAAACCCAGGGATGACAAGGGCCAACCACAAATGGCATTCCGAGGGGGGACCCCAAAGCGCTAAGTTTTTCAGGTGCCCAAAGTGCCGCGTAAAGCAGCCCCTCCCCTTGCCTTCCCCTTGGTAAAGAGCCATTTGCGGCCACAAAGTTCCTTCCACTTTGCTCTCATGGTCACAAATGGATCTGAAGGTGAGGTGAAGGGGCTGCTTTACACAGCACCTCAGGCGCCTGTAAAACGTAGCACTTTGCCCCTCCTCTGGGAACGCCACTGAAATTAATCGACTTTTGAGGATTCCATTATAAGCTTGGAATGTTAATCATACATATTTGGAAGTAAATATCTAAGGCTGCACTAAGTGCCTAGAAACAGGACAGCCCCTAATTGAAACCACGGCTTGGCTAATGGTTGTTAAATTTTGGCTGCATATCCATTACAACTATGAGCCTTGCAGCCTTCTCCATCAGTTATTTTTGGAAACTGACCATCCAAATGGATTAGCTTTTATTGAGAAAAAATTAATTCTGTTGGGCTGTCCACAGAGTCCTTAGGCATGCTCTCTCAATCAGAGGCGTACCAGAGTATTAAACACAATTTTTTTAATATCAAACTGCAAAACCTATTATATATAGTGTGGCAAACAAAGTTTGCTCCCCCATAAGTCTGATTATTCCTGTAACATATGGCAAAGTGGCCTCATTACATACTTATATTTACTGCTGTGCCCCCATAAACGTTTTGCTGTCTGCTGTATTATTTGGGAGATTCCAAAAGATCCCTTACTCAGATAGATGGTGCCCCTGTAGGCAAGGCTGTATAGAGACAACTGCTCACACTTTCCTTTGTCCGCTTTATACTGAAGTACGCACAAAATATTTGGATCCCGTGTTGGAAAAAGGGATGGAATTTTCTGACTTCGCTAAAGTTCGTTATATTTTATGTGATTTCTCTGTGGAGGTAACTGAGAGATTGGCAGTTTTTTTGCACCAGGCTATGGAGTTGCATAATACTAAAATGAACCTGCCTATCTGATCCTTGTGAAAGAGTTATGACAGCAACTCTCATTCCTTCTTTTTGTCTTGTATGCCAATAAAGGATGATGGTGATGATGATCTGAGGTTGCAACCCTATATGCATTTTCCAGGGAATAAGTCTCAATGAATATAGTGGGACTTACTTCTGAGTAGATATGCCTAGGATTGTGCTGTTAGCAATCCATGGAACTTGCTCCTATGTAAGTATGTTTTAAAATAGGAGATGCTGTGATTCTACGTAGTTGGAAATACAATTTATTAAGATTAAACCACTAATGGCATTGGTATCTATTAAGAACTCAAGCTGTCCTGAATATTCAGTAAGATTGAAAAGTTCTGTAGTGTACAGGTTGCATACATACATAAAATTATGTCCTGAGAGAGGTGCTTAGAACTGCACTGGAACTTGACCCCACAAAAAGTATGGTATCTCCTATTGATATTTCACCTTTATATACTCGTTTGTTGCTGTTTTATCTAAGATTTTACATGTAAATTGCAACATGTGGTTAAAATGTTCAGATTTGTCAAAAATATATCTTGTTCTCCGAACATTACTATTGTGAAGATTAAAGCAATTTCATATAAGGTTTTTGCTTTCCAGATAATTTATTTTAA
Organism: Lerista edwardsae; assembly: GCA_029204185.1. NCBI lineage: Eukaryota > Metazoa > Chordata > Lepidosauria > Squamata > Scincidae > Lerista > Lerista edwardsae. The sequence continues at coordinate 10,986,378 of JAJKFI010000031.1, forward strand.
CCAGTAATCATTTGACATTTAATTATTTCAGACTAGAGATGAACAAATGTCAACAAGCAGATGGTATTATATGTTATCCAGTAAATCCAGGCCATATTTTGGCAGATTCAATCCTCTGATTGCAGGAATGGATGTAAAGTGTCAGAACAATTTTTGGGGGTCAAAAGCTTTCTTTGTCCACAGTAAGCCTATTTTTCTTGTTTTTTAAATGATTTCAATGAAAAAAAGCAAAACATACCAAGGAATCAACAAGAATACAATTAAACATAAGAAAAGGAGGATAACGTAGGACATCATACAAAGGCCAGCAGTGCCTCCCTGAACTTTCCAAAATATTTTACTTTGTTCCAATACACTATAAATGGTCTCCTTTGTTCCAGGAGTGAAGAAGGTCTATTGTCCCACAATCTTTTAAAGTGTGTCGTTTTCTCTATTAAGATAGTTTGCCTGCCATGTTCTTCTTCTTCTTTTTTTGGCTTCAGCAAAAGAATAGTGGATTATTGAGGAAGGAAGGAAGGCATTACCCTATCCTGGGTGAAGAGCCAAACCTAGGGCTGCTGCTGCTATTTTTAGATGGAATAATCGAAATGAGATGGGAAAACTGACTTTGGATCATATATACAGGAGTACTTTTTAATCTATGAAAAAAAACCCTCAGTTTTTGCTCCAGGTTGCTGGAGGCCTCCAGCAAAGCCATGCAATGAGTCCCCATCATGTCACCCCTGTTTGTTCCCTGATGGCAAATTGCAGTGTTTCTCAAACCCACTAGGTGGGTCGTGAGCCAAGTTCAGGTGGGTCCCCATTCATTTCAATGTGTATTTTATTTTTTAATATATTACACTTGACGCTACCATGGCACGTGACTGCATCTGGAGAAACGTGACAGATCTGTACTTTTAACAATGACAGCTTATTACCAGGTAAATGTAGATAAGTTTGCAGCCTTTGGGATTTTTTTTAAAACAAAACATCTACTGCTTGGAAAGGTTCTTCTTTATTTTAAATAAATTACACTTCCAGTAAACCTTTGTGCAACATTCCACTGTGAAAACTCTGTGATGACTTGGGTCTCTTGATCGGTCCATTTCCCTTCTGTGGACAAAGGCAGATTTACTACGCAACCTGAGGGGGCTGAAAGCACCAGTACAACTTTGTATAGGCTTCTCCTATGTCAGGCAATGATGCAAGGTAAATTTTGCTTGAGAAATTATCCAGAATACATTTGAACCCACCATTGTTCTACATACTGTAAAACATTAAGGACGGCTGCAGGATGAAGACTTGTCATGCAATTTATGAGGACTGGATGCAAGATGCAGTTATCTAGTTGTGTGCTCCCTGAGGCATCCAGTGGGCCACTGTGAGATACAGGAAGCTGGACTAGATGGGCTTTTGGCCTGATCCAGTGGGGCTCTTCTTATGTTCACTGAACAAATGCATCCAACAAAAACGAAAACCATCTGTGTACATTTAAAATCCAAGTCCACAAAATTGATAGAAGTGTAAAAAGCCATCGAAGGAATAAACACATCTGTGGGGATGCCCTACATTGGACCCCACTACTCCTGGAGCTGGCCCTGTCCACACATGTTCTAGGACGGAATCCTAGTAAGGAAAGCAAGTTCTGGAACTAAGCTTTAGTTTAGATCAGGTTAGGCCTTTGCTGGGGACTTTCTGCACAGTCATTACTCATCTGATCAAAATGTCTTTGCTGAAACAGCACAGAGTAGTAGTAGTAGTAGTAGTAGTAGTAGTAGTAGTAGTAATTCATTGTTCTTAATGTTCTTAAAACATTAGTTTGAAGTGGCTTTGGTTTGTATGTTTTGGTACACATTTGATTTGAGGCAAGGAAAATGCAATCCATTTACTAATCTTTTTAAGAGACAGTAACTTAAATTTACCTTCCTATGTTAACAAAATGCATGAGACACCTAAATGCAAATGAAAAAGCCTTTTGTGTGCTGGAGGAGCTAATTTTCTGAGAATTCAGCAGCAGGCCTTCATCAGTCAATCTCTTCTGGAAGTATAGGATGGGATACAATTTACCTCTCTGCTCAATAACAGCAACAGCTCCCCATTTATCATGAGGCTGTCTGAATTCACATTTCTTGAGTTGTTTTTCAAAAATCACGGTGGCATAAGACCAGAAAGCAGTTGCAGACCTACCATTAGGGGGGAGGGGAAAGCCCCAGGCACTGCGCTCCTGGAATGGAAGGAGGGCAGCGAAGAGGTGGCTTGCCTCTCCAAGACGTGAGTGGTTTGGGCTTGCCTGCTCTTCCTTGCCATTGTACAGCTCCGAAATGGAGCCTGGCGTGGTATGGGGTGGAGTGGAGCAGCGCATGGGGATGGGGAAACAGTGGAGGGAGTGGACTTCCTCCTCCTCTGTCCCTGGGCGGCCCATTGGCTAGGCCCGCAACTGCCAGAAAGACAGCAGTCACCTCCTGAATGTAGTCTTTAGAGCATTATGAGCAGAATCATGTGTGATAACTAACAGTAAATACATTGCTTGATTTGAAAGAAACCCTTTTGTGCCTGAGAAGGACTGCGCTGGGCCTGCAACACATTTGTATGCATTCGTTTAGTTTACTGTGAGATGACTTCACTCCTCCTCCTTCAGGCCAAGGAAACCTATATGCAGAGCTGTACCTGGCTCCGAGCGCATCGGGGGGGAGGGGTGATGTCACTGCACCCCCAGTGCAGTGCCCCACTCCCGTGCGTCGCCCAGCCATGCCTCCCTGCACCTGGAATCGCTCCATTAAGGAGCAATATGAGTGCAAGGGAGGGCGGCCCCCCAAAAAACGTTTGGGTTATTCTGTGCAGCGATGCCTCACTGCTGCCGGCACCCATTGTGCGTGTCATACCCCGCTACACCCTCCCTTCGTGTCTGCCTATAGATGTCTTCCAGAAACAAAAGGCATAATCTTATGCAAGTGCGGCTGAAGACTCTTGGATATATGCTTGTGCATGGAGAGGATGCACTCAGGTGAAAGTGGCCTATTAATTGCAAGCAAGCAGTAGATGCACAACCCAGCCCAGCCCCATTATAGGGGCCCATCACTAATAAAGATAGTGGACTTTCAGAATATCAAATTAATATTTGCTTACCACTTCTCTTCCTCTACTTGAACACCTATGGATTGGAACTTACTCGTTGCTCTGTTGTCACTTGAGCTAGAGGAGTCCTCTCCATCAACCTAAAAGGATAACCAAAAACAAGTCGAATGAGTCATCTTGTGTAAAATATTTTTTATTGTATTCTAGTACTTTCTCTGGTTTGCTTCATTAAAATCTTGTTTAAGGTTCCTTAAACCTTTGAGTTAACCTTCATTGCCACTTTGAGTTAACCTTCATTGCCACTCTCCAATGGCAATGGAGAAGAGTTACCAAAGAGGTTCATGCATTACGGGTAGATCCCTTATCCGGACATCTGAAATCCAGACATCTTTGTCCAAGACTTTTTAAAAACTTTCTGTAGAAGGAAGCTCTTGTGCTCATTGCCACATACAGGCTATAAGTTCAATTCTCTGCACTATGGTATGTGCCTGTACAGACATTATTGAAAGATGTCAGAGAGGCCAGCAGACAGCCAAATGGGTCACAGTGAAAAGAGCAAGAGGAAGCATTTCTCAAGAAATTTACGCAATTAATTTGAAATCTAGAAAAGTCCAAAATCTGGACTCCTTCCCATTCCAAGCAGTCTGGATAAGGATACTCAACCTGTAGTTTGTCTTGACAGCCCAATCCTAAGCTGCAGTGGAGCAGGCAGGCATGTGGCCCATGCTGTATCCAGGCTGCTGGAGCCTCCCTGGTGCAAAGGCACCTGGCGCAAGCCTCCCCTATGGGTTCCTCGGATCTGCGCCCATGAAATTGTGCCCCGCAACCTGGGGACGAGGCCTTGCATTACGCCTAACGGCCACATCGCAAACCCACCCCCCTCCCCGGGCTGGCATGCAGTGGTGTCAGCCTACCGGTTCGCTGGGCGGAGTTTTCGCGGTTGCTGGGCGGGTTTCCACGGTGATCGGCAGCGTGCTCGCTGCGTCCCATTGCGTTATGGCGAAAGCACGCCCGCTGCAGCGGGCGGGCTTTCGCCGTTACGCAATGGAACGCAGCGAGCACGCTGCCAATCACCGTGGAAACCCGCCCAGCAACCGCGAAAACTCCGCCCAGCGAACCGGTAGGCTGACACCACTGCTGGCATGCTCACTAGCATGCTCACACCCAGCCCAGTTCCATCCCTGCGCCAGCTAAGTTCAGCTGGTGCAGGGGCGGCTCGGTACCCGCACTCCCAGGCCGACGCTACTGCTAGTGTTGGCCTGGGAGCTCTAGCGCCGATGAGGTGATGCTGGTTGGCGCCCCTGCATTGGTGCCATGTCAGGGCTAGGATTGCGCCTACATCTTATCAGAGATGTAGTAGAGATCTGTAGCAAGGTCTTAAAATGGATGAATTCCATATTAATTCACTCTTACCTACAGGCAATTAAAGTTTTAATTAAATCACTGCAATGGATTAAGGATCAGGAGTTCCCTCCAACTGAATGTACTATTTATGTTTCCATGACGTAATCTTGAATAATGGACAAAAATCAATGTTGCTATGCATATTCATTCTGACTATATTTTACTGTATTTGAAGAATTTATACCCTGCCTTTCCCATGCCAAAGCAAATGTCCAAGGTGACTTATAGAGCTACATAATAAAAATGCAATGTAACAAACAAGAAATAAAAATCATCAAAAACAAAAGCATTAAAACATTAACATTAAACACAAACACACATAACATTCAAAAACAGGGCAAAAAACCCCAACACATCTCATCAGGCCATGGTAGGTAGGTGGGTTAGAACAATAGTCCAGGGGAGCATTCAAGCTACAGCATTATTCCAGAGGCACAGAGGACAAACATCCAACCATCCCACAAAAGCCAGATAAAACAGGCATGTTTTGAGTCCTTTCTGAAAAGCCATGGGGGAGTAGGTAGTTCTTTATTCCTCTGGTAGTAATTCCTTAATGCATTGGTTCCCAAACTGTGGGTTGGGACCCATCAGTGGGTCGTGAAGCACCAAGGGCAGCCATATTGAAAATATAGGAAGATGGGATGATGGAAACAGGGAGGGGCGTGTGATCGTTTTGCTTGTGTCAAGGTTGTAAATAGGCTTTTTTCTTTTCTGATTCACTTTGGTATTGGAAAATGACTGAGAAATAACCCAACTTATTGCCTCATTCTTAGGAAAGCAACAGGGTCTGGCATCACAATGACAGCACTTCTGGCTGGATCACTTCTGATGCATCACTTCTGGTGGATCCCAGACAGATCAGTGGGTCCTGATGCTAAAAAGTTTGAGAACCATTGCCTTTAGGAATTGCTCTACTTGTGCAGATAGTAGAGTAATATAAGTGTGGCTCTGAAGTAAAATGTAAGCCTTTAGCTCAGGGGTCAGGTAACTTTTTTACCTTTTACCCCAAAATATATTTAGATACACCAACGTTACCCCCTTGACGTTACCCCCCCCCCCGCCAGAACAAAAGAAAAAAAATTACATATTGGAACCCATTGCTTTTTATTTGAGCTTAATGAGCTTAATTAATACTATGTAAATATGAAGTTGTAAAGCGTTTGGGTACACCTGCAGACCTTGAGAGAATATAATTCAACCCTTCTGGGTTACAACAGGTTTAGGTGCTTGGAGTTAAGATTTCTCTCTATAATGAATTCAAATTGGGGCTCTCTCTCTCTCTCTCTCTCTCTCTCACACACACACACACACACACAGAGAGAGAGAGAGAGAGAGAGAGAGAGAGAGAGAGAGAGAGAGAGATGCCAGCAACAGCAGTTCTGATTTTCGCCTTGCCTCGTTGCCTCCCACCTCTCTTTGTGTCCCTGACTCCCTGCACAGGTGCAGGCACCCCAGCCCTCCCTCTGCTCGCCCGCCCCACTCCTTGGGACAGCAAGACAAGGCAAACCCAGGGAGAGCCCTAGCTGCTCACAAGCAAAGAGGCACGTCCACAGAAGTCCTCTCAACACACACACACACACACGTGCGCGCCTGCGGGCACATGCACACACAAACACACCTCAGCCGCACACCAGAGCCTCCCCCTGCCTGCACGTCTCGCGTCCCTGCCGGGCTCCTGGGTGGCAGCGACGGCGGCAGCTCCTCAGCCTCCCCACCTGGAGCTGGATTGTGCTCTTCCCTGGCATCGAGCTCCACCGACTCCATGGCTGCCTGTGTGCCAGCCGGGAGCGGGTCTGCGCCGGCCTCGCTGCCCGGAATAGGCTTGGCCTCACTGGCTCCCCCATCACCCGGCACTGCTGCAGTTGCAGCCACGGCCGCCATTTTCTCTGCTGTTGCTTCCTTCTCCCTCTACCAACAGCAGGATCAATAACCATGGCCTTCTTTGCCGCCTGGGAAGGGAGGGGGACGCTGCCTATTGGGGGCCAAGTACCTTGCCGCTTCTAATCTCCTATTGGAAGCAAGGGAAATCCATCAAGTGTGAGAGGAACTTCCCACTGGTCAGAAGAGAGAACGTTGGTCATGAAGGAAGGATGAGGGAAAAGGGGGCAGGGCATACTCCTATCTGTCCATTACCCCTAGGAATTGCATTTTTACCCCATTTGGGGTAATTTACCCCTGTTCCCTGACCACTGCTTTAGCTCATTTATAGTGCTCTTTTCCCTGAGCTTCAGAGCCCAATCCTGTGCCTGTCTACTCAGAAGTAAGTCCCATTATAGTCAATGGGGCTTACTCCCAGGAAAGTGTGGATAGGATTGCAGCCTCAATTACATTTTATTTGGCAAGTTTCTTGTTTTGCAAAGGGCTGATTCAAATGTGCAGGGGATGATTGGTGAGAGGACTATGCCACAACTGTAGCATCTCAGATTTCACAGGGTGGTGAAGTTTCTTGCTTGAAAGCACCTGGAGGTGACAACTGCACTCTGTGTTTTATTTATTTGCCACTAGCTTTTTGTTACCCGGCGTTGCCTGGGTAACAAAATGATCTTCCGGAGTTTATGAGTTTTGCACCCCTTCTCGCCCCCCATGCTGACGGGGGGCCAAACCCGGACTCCAACCGTGTTGGGAGCGCTTGGTGACCCCAGAAACTACGGACTCTACACCGATTTCGGCCATCTTCATGTGGAGCCCCCTGCACACCCCCACCCCCGTGGGCGCTGGGGGCCCCTGACCCCTGCAGTGTTTGTCACCAGGCCGCAAGGCATGCATGTGCCAAGTCTGGCACTAATCGCTCCAGGTGTCACAGCGGGGCATGGCAGAAATCTTGTTTCGCACTCATTCTCACCCCTCACGTTGAGGGGGGGCCAAACCCGAACTCCCACAGCATTGGGAGTGTCGCCGCTCACCTCGGCAACACCGTAAACTACGGATCCAACGCCGATTTCCTCCGTTTCGACCATTCTCACGTGGGGGCCCCCGCACACCCCCACTCCCAGGGGCGCTAGGGGGGCCTGACCCCGCAGTGTTTGTCACCAGGCCGCAGGGCACACGCGTGCCAGGTTTGGTACGCATTGCTCCAGGCGTTCCAGCAGGGCATGGCGGACATTTTGTTTTGCACCCCTTCTTGCCCCCCACACCGAGGGGGGGCGAACCCAGACTCCGACGTTGTCGGGAGCATCACCGCTCGCCCCGGCAACCCCGGAAACTGGATTCGACACCGATTTCAGCCATTTTTGACCATTTTCACGTGGGGACCCCTGCGTACCCCCACCCCCAGGGGCGCTAGGGGGTCTGACCCCCGCAGTGTTTGTCGCCAGGCCGCAAGGTGTATGCGTGCCATGTTTCGCATTGATCGGTCCAGGCGTTCCAGCACGGCATGGCGGATGTTTTGTTTCGCACCCCTTCTGGTCCCCTGTGCTGAGGGCCCCCCCGAACCCGGACTCCACCGGTGTTGGGAGTGTCGCCGGTCGTCTTGGTGACCCCGGAAACTATAGACTTGATGCCGATTTCGGCCGTTTTCACGCGGGGACCCCCGCGTACCCCCACCCCCGGGGTGCTGGGGCCCCTGACCCCCGCAGTGTTTGTTGCCTGGCCGCAAGGTGTATGCGTGCCGAGTTTTGTGCTGATCACTCCAGGCGTTGCAGAGCCTATGCGAAACATACATACATACACACATACACACAAACAAAACCACTCTCTTCTTTATATATATAGACTAGCTTTTTATTACCCGGCGTTGCCCAGGTAACAAAATGATCTTCCAGAGTTTATGAGTTTTCCACCCCTTCTCACCCCCTGTCATCGGCTCCATGGCGGCGCCGCCTGCAGGGGGGTCGACACTTACTTTGCGCTGGGGCCAGACCCTTGGTGAACGTAAGGAAGTAGGCGTGACACGAGAACAGGTGTGATGCAGGCGGTTTATTGTCGTGAGCGCCTTTACATTCATCGAGGCTATTCCTCAATCCCGTGGGGTCGTCTTGTTTCAGGGTTCCTTGTTCTGCTCACCGGAACCGTCTTCCGTCCTTCAGTGTGTTATAGGGAGCGACGGCGTCTTGGCAGCGAGAGCAGTTCTGCCCTCAACTGGCATGCAGAGCCGTCGATGTCCTTGGGGCGTGAGGCAGCCCTGGGTCCGGGCGTCAACCAGGGGGCAGTGGGGAGCCCAGACCGCCACCCCTGGTGTGGCGGTTGCCAGGGAAAATAGGGGGGAGAGGGGGTTTCCCCTTCTCCCAGGTCAGCAGCCCCCCTTTGGGGTCCTTGCAGGAGCGGGGTAAACAATTCCCCGGGACAGCCACGGTCCGGGGAGAGCTCGGTCCACCAGGCCGGCTCGATGGAGGCCTCTCCTTTCCCCTTGTCCCAGCCAGGGGAAGAGCCGCCCTCTCCCTGGCCGGCTAAGCCCCCTATGAGCCTCGCGGCTGCAGCCGGAGGCTTCGCCCTCTCTAGCCCTGCCCCTGAGCCTGGATCTCGCGAGATCCAGGCCCTGCAGCCGGCGCTTGCGGTGACGTCATCACCGAGCGCCAGTCTAATGAGAGGCCTGCTGCGCCGCGCCCCGGGCTCTCCCGGCGCGGCGCTGCGGCAAGCCTCTGGCCCTGTCCCCCCGTTCAGCGCTGGAGGCTGGGGCCGCGCGGGGGGGGCCGAGGCTACCCCCGACAGGCCCGCCCGGCCCCGCGCTCGCTGCCCCCGTGCCGCGCCTGGCTCCGCTTGTGGCGCGAGCCTCCTGGGGGGGGCAGCGGGGCCCCTCCTGCTCTTCTCGACAGCCCCGTGGAGTCCGGTAAGACCCCCCAGCGTTCGGGGCCCGGTGCGGGGGGGGGCAGCCCGGGGTGACACCCCCCATGGGTCGAACTGATGGGGGCCAAACCCGGACTTCAACCGCGTCAGGAGCATTGCCGCTCACCTCAGTGGCCCCGGAAACTATGGTTCCGATGCTGATTTTGGCCGTTTTTGACCGTTTTCATGTGGGGCGCCCTGCGTACCCCACCCCTGGGTGCACTGGGGGGCCCTGACCCCCGCAGTGTTTGTCGCCAGGCCGCAAGGCATGTGCATGCCGAGTCTGGCGCCAATCGCCCCAGGCGTTCCAGCATGGCATGGCAGACATCTTGTTTCGCACCCCTTCTCACCCCCATGTTGACGGGGGGCTGAACCTGAACTCCCTCAGCGTCGGGAGCGTCGCCACTTGCCTCGGCGACCCCGGAAACTGCGGATCCGATGACGATTTCGGCCATTTTCAACCATTTTCACATGGGGGCCCCTGCGTACCCCCACCCCAGGAGCGCTAGGGGGGCCTGACCCCCACAGTGTTGGTCACCAGGCCGTAAGGCATGTGCATGCCAGGTTTGGTGCCAATCGCTCCAGGCGTTCCAGCGGGGCATGGCGGACGTTTTGTCTCGCACCCCTTCTCACCCCCCATGCCAAGGGGGGCTGAACCCGGACTTCAACAGCGTCGGGAGCGTCGCCGCTCGTCCCAGCGACCCTGGAAACTACGGATTCAATGCCGATTTCAGCCGTTTTTGGCCGTCTGCACGCGGGGACCACCACGTACCCCCACCCCAGGGGTGCTAGGGGGCCCCGACCCCCGCAGTGTTTGTGGCCAGGCCACTAGGCTTCCGCATGCCGAGTTTGGTGCCAATCAGTCCAGGCGTCACAGCGGGGCATGGCGGACGTTTTGTTTTGCACCCCTTCTCACCCCCACGTCGAGGGGGGCTGAACCCGGACTCCGACGGCGTTGGGGGCGTCGCCGCTCATCTCGGCACCCCCGGAAACTGTGGATTTGACGCCGATTTCAGCCGTTTTTGACCGTTTTCACGCAGGGACCCCCGTGTACCCCCACCCCCAGGGGCGCTAGGGGCCCCCGACCCCCGCAGTGCTTGTCGCCAGGCCGCAAGGTGTATGCTTGCCAAGTTTCGTGCCGATCGCTCCAGGCGTTGCGGAGCCTATGTGAAACATACATACATACACACACACACACACACAAACCCACGCTCTTCTTTATATATATAAAGAAATGTTTATCCCACTCATGTTTGCCACTCCAAAGAGAACACTTGTTCTGGCCTGTTTGAAAGGTCCAGAAGTTGAATTTCATTTAAACCAGGGTGAATCAGACAGACCTTCTCTTGTGCCCTCCGCATGCTTATTTAACAGCCAAACAGAACAATGCTGCTGCATTCAAGTGGGTAACAGTTGTTATGCGATGCATGAATAAGCAGTGACAATTCAGCTAAACGGGTTGAAAACATCTCTCTGGTGATAGTGCAGTGTAAATAATTGTTTTACACATTCTCTTCTAGTGATTTCATTCATGCTTTCCTGACTCCTGCTGGGTTATGAATCACAGGTTTAGGTTTTTGTGTGCTAGCTCAAATAAGACGAATATATTAAAACAGCCAGAAGGCTCACTAAACTCTTACATCTGATGTATTTCAGATTAATTAATGCAACTTGAAGAGCATAAAGGGAACCTAATTGCCATTTGAATGATCTACAGTAGAACTGAGAAGCAACCAAAACAAAGGGATTTGTAGCTGGGCTATTTCAGAGATAGCAGGAATAACTCTCAGGGCCAATTAAAGTGCTTCACTGTGGCTCAGTCCCATAACCCCTGCTAACTGGGCAAGAGGCACTTTTCCAAGTGGGTGCTCCTCTTATATTTAGCAGGGGGAGAGCAATTGTCCCTCTTCACCCCTGTGCAGTGTCTTTTCTAGTGGCTGTTGCTGGGGTGTTCTGCATTTTTTTTTTAAGATTGTGAGCCCTTTTGGGACAGGGAGCCATTTAACTTTACTGTTATTATTTGCCTGTAAACCGCTTTGTGAACTTTGTGTTCAAAAGTGGTATATAAATACTAGTGATGGATAACGTTATATATTACCTGTATTCCAATAGAAAGACATCTGTTTTTCTTGAAGTGATCCCGCTTTCTGTCGTCTGCAGTAACAGTGGCAACAGTGGTAGTGGTGGTGACCGTAGTAGTGTTGTTACCCATATGCTGGCTTGCAGGGCCATGAATCTGTGCATTGGCTGCCTCAATAGCAGCTGTCAATGCCTTCATACTGTCCAAGCTCTCTGTAGAGTTGCTAAGTCCTGACTGGCTGATGATATCCCCCCTTTGTCCATGTCCATCCATGTAGGCATCTTGGGCAGATTCTGTGCTGCTCTGGGCAGTGATGGAGATGAAAGGTTTGGTGGTGGTTCTTGGTGGGACTGGAGGTGGTGTCTTCTTGTAGGTGGTAATGCAGGACGAGACTATAAGGAATGAAAACAAATTAACACGTAGGCTGAAAACTTTAGCCAAGCATTACAAACACATCACAATATTGAGTTCAAACACAGACGCTGACAGTGAAGGTGAAACACCATAATATTAAATTCAGCGAGAATTTTGTTACTCAGTTTAGAAGGGACAAGACTTCACCTTGCTGTGCATATATGCATATATAAGAACCACATTATATCCTTGCTTTATTAGCTACTTATACTCCTATATAAGTTGTTCATATTAGGAATGGAAGAAAGCTACACAGTGGCAGACCCCAGTCGAATCTCTGCCCCGGGGCCAGGTACAAGGGTCGATGCCTCCTGCATCAGTTCCCCGGCCCCTGTGCTGTCCCCCACTATGCCCCGGCGTCTGTGAACGCTCCATTTTGTATTTATGTGGGTGAAGGGGGGGGGGGGAATGGGAAACGCACCTCCGTGCCACCCCCTCCCTTCTACAGGTGTGCCACCTGGGGGTACTTGACTCCCCCAAACAAACAGGTAGCTTCGCCACTGATGCTACAATCTTAAAAAACCATTTCTCTATATTTACTTTTTTATAGGAATGAGTAGTTTGATGCCATAGAAATCTGGCTCATCTTATATCAATTTCAATATAAAATCTTTACAGCTGTATTTTCTATCCAGCTATCAACTATTTTTCCATGAGTCTTAGGTATAGTTGGTTTGCATTTAGCCTTTAACTGGAGGGAGAACCTTCTGAAAAGTTAAATCCTGTAATGTTGTTTAAATAATATATGAACATGGTGGCTACAGTATAGTTTATCACCTACAAGTTTCCTGTATTGAGGAAAAAAACCTGGAAGGATTTAACAACAAACCCAGGAGAAACGAACAGTGAAGCATAAAATCCATTCATTAAATGACAAAAGTGGTTCTTCCAGCACCTACTTTACTCAAATACGGTAGCAACACTTATTACTAACAATAATTTTGAGGCACAAGATGGCTTATCAGATTTTTTTTAATTGGTAGGCATCTGTACTACCAACATAAAATGTAGCTAAACTGCAGATGTTCTTCTGCCTGTTTGCTCTGTGTATGTTTACTGAACCAGAATCCATTATGGCATCAATACGGCAAGCTCATACACAGAGCTTTTCTGCTTCTTGATGCCCCGTTTGCTGTGTAGTGAAAGGCTAAATCAGAAACAACACATTTTGATTTATTGCTAAGCCAAGGTAAATGTTTGTGCTGAAGTCTACACTCCGAATTTTAAAAGTTAACTCTTGGAAACAACAAATGGCAGGTTAAAGGAGCAGGAACTACAAGATCTACAGGATAAAAATAATATAATTTCTATGTCAAAATTAAATAAAATTTGAAAATATTAGCATATGTGGAAAATGAAATTCAGCATATTCACCATGAGCACATTATAAAAAGAAAATTACAGCATCCCAGTCCTGTTAATTACTGACCCATTAATTGGCAGGAACAGTCACTGTGTCAAAACATGGTAACTTTTATCTAGTGTCACCGAATTCTAGGATGCTCAAACAAAAAAGAAGAGATATTTCCATACTGAATTACCGTATACCTTCTCCTGGACCTGTGGATTGTGATATAGGTCCATGTTTGTGTTTAGGTGGCTTACAATTCTGGACTAATCCTGGCTCAGTAATGTGACTTAGAGGACCATCCTAACCTGGAGTTAGGCCAGCACAGTTTGGCCGACACAAGGGACACCACAAAGTATGTTTGGATCACTCTTGGAATCAGGGAGGATGGTGCACATCTGTGTGCTGGCCTCTCTGACTGAGGGCACAATCCTTCAATTGGGGGGGCAATCACGGAAGCCTCCTCAAGGTAAGGGAATGTTTGTTTCTTTATCTCAGATCTTCATAGTCTTTACCAGTGGTGTCATTCAAATGATTTAGGAACAGGAACTCACTTTTGATTGGCACTTGTCGGGAACCCGGAACCAGCCATGGAGCCCGTTAGGATCCGGAACACCCATTCTGGTCCGTTCCCCCTGAATGACATCACTGGTCTTTACCCTGGTGCTGGGAAGTTGGTTAGGATTGTGCCCTGAGAGTGCACAAACATACTTTATGGTGTCCCTTGTGCTGGGCAAATTTTGCTGGCCTAACTGAGCCAGCCTCATTCCAGGTTAGGATTGAACCTTTACAGCCCAATCCTAGGTATGTCTATCCAGAAGTCACACTCTAGCGAATGGGCTTACTTCCAGGTAAGTGTGCATTGGATTGCAGCCTTAAAGTGATAATACGACAACTGGAATATATTATGCATATCCAAATCATGATTAGAATAAGCTTGCTTAAATGAGATATTTACTGTATTCCTGACTGAAATTCTAAGTTCAATACATCTTATTCAGACTCAGGTTCTCCCTGTATTTCCAACTAAATCAAAACATTCTTTGAACAACCAGCACGGGCCCTCTTTGGTCAGTGGTAGTACCAACTTCCTTAAAAGAAATCAGTGAACTCTTCTCCTAGTGTTCGAGTGTTTCCTGATTTACAGATTTATTTATTTATTTATTATTAAATTTTTACCCCGCCTTTCTGCCCGAAGGCACTCAAGGCGGCATTACAAAATCAAAGTTAAAAATACATCATAATTAAAAACAGTAATTAAAAACAATATAAAAATACAATATAAAAGTATAACAGTCATCCCATGGATCATAAAAATATAAAAGAATACAAATATAAAAGAATACAAAGACCAGCCAGCCTGTCAGCAACTAAAAGCCTGTTGAAATAAAAAGGTCTTCAGCCCCCACCGAAGTGGGGAGCAGTTCTTAACTCTAAGGGGAGGTTATTCCAAAGTTGGGAATAACTTTTATGTAAATTAGATTTCTTATGGAATTCCATGCACAATGAATACTGATTCCTAAAATAAAGGGGCAGAGAGGAGAAAGATGCAAATCAAGGTTGTCTGAAACAAGTTAATGCAGAACCTTTCCTGGAGTTACATTTGTACAGGCTGTACCAAATGCGGAGGCAGACGGAGTACAAATCGTAAGACCAAAAAATAAAATAAACGCCCCAGGCTTTTCATTGCTGGAAATGATGTAAGTTACTTGCCACTCCTTTGCTAGACCTACAACAAAACAGTGCTGAAGCCACAACCCGCAGCACATGCTTCTAAATGTCAGCAGTTACTGGAGGTCTTTAGGAGCCTGAACGATGGTGAGCAAATGGGTGGCATGCTGCGGTTTTATTTCCAAACACTTCAAGAGCCTAGCAACTCACATGGCAACATGTCACTTCTTTAAAAGGCACTTTGTTTTATGTGAACTGCAACATTTTGGAAAAAAAAGGGGGCTTTTACAGAAACTGTGTTGGGAATAAATGGGATAACCTGACACTTTTTGTTCTCACTCCAAGAGGGGCTGCCAAGTACTGTACAGCAACCCATTCAGTTGGCACAGAATGGGAGTTTTACATCACTGTACTGGCCCTGATGAGAATGTGGCAACAGTGGTCAAAACAAACCTCAGCCAGACCTCTTCAGCTGAAACAGGTAGTCCTGAGAGAGAATGCTGAACGCCAGGGTAGGTTTATGGACAGAGAATGGCACTCAAGACTGGAGCTCAAATTCCATCTTGGCCTATGGCCTCTGCCCCGTAACTCCTTCACTGTTCAGCCCCAGCTTCTTATCTATTAATTGGGAACAACAGTAACAAACTTCACTGGGCTGTTGCAATTAAATGGTGAAAGAGATAATTTGATACCTTCTGCATGAGGGACTGGTCAGGTTATAAGTTTACCTCACTGAAAATAATGAGCTGGATCGAGGAACATGCCAAAGCTGTGAACTGGAGAAATCTCATTAGGGGATCTGTATAGGGAAAATGAAAGTTAACAGTCTCCACAAAAGGGAAATTACATTACATCAGGTCTTTCTTGAATAAAAGCGTGCTGCACAATTCACTTATGGGAAATCTAACTCTGGAGAGCAAGAAGAATTTGTGGTCTAACTTGGAAGTCAGCAATTGGGGGCCACGCGTATGAAAACTTAGTTCTGTAAGACTGGCTGCTGGCTGCCTCTCCTCTGCACCTTTTTGCCAGAAGTGTCAGGCAAGCTAAGAGAGTGTGTGTGTGTGTGGGGGGGGAGAGCAAGAGAGCAGAAGTAATGAGTATGGAGAGGAACAGCAGCTGTGGTTTAGTGTCAGAAGAGAATGGGTGCTTGTTGTCAGTAAGTTGCCTGGAGAACTGGAGCGCTTCGCCCAAACTTTCTCTAAAACAATCTTCCAGCAGGCTCACACTTGTGTTGACATCCTTCATTTCCTTGTACAAAAGCTCAAGCACATAGATTACAGAGGTAATTAAAGAGAGAGAAGTCATTAAAGGCAGCCAAATTGTGCATCTGAATTGGCAAAAACCACAAGAGATTGCTCTTTCTTTGTGATTTACATACGCTCTGCTCCGAGTTCCATTAATAGATAGTGTAAGCATTATTTGTTATCCCTTTGCTGTTCCTAAGATGACTACATGAAGAATCTTTATTGCATTACCTGATGGTATAATATTTATCCCAATGGAAAAGGGAAAGGAGTTTCGGCTAAGAGTTAATGTTTCCAAAAAGCTTAGTCATGGGACAGGAATTTAGAACAAGGAGTGTCAACCATCAGGTACAGGAGGAAGTAAGAGTAAAATATTTCCAGCTTTGCTTAATACTAAGAGTTAATAGCAATTTTTTTAATGAGATTGCTTTAAACAGAACACATTCTTTAGAAAAAGTAAAAGCACAATCTCTCAGTCATAATGTGGAGTTACTCTAGAATTGAGTCACACTGAAAAACAAGAATCCATAATGTGATGGAGAGAAACACAGTAACAAAGACATCAAGGAGAGGCAAACGAGATATGCATGTATTGTCTTGGTTTAGCCTGGCTTTTGGAACTTCTACCTTAGAACTCTGTTCATCCTCACAGTACATGAAAACACAAGAATAAAGGGCAACCCACATCCCCAGAAGGTGCCTGATCTATGAGGTGTCATAAGATTGTTTTGCTTGCACAACACAGCCAACCAGGGGCCAACATCAGATTACACAAGGCCCTGGGGCTATGAGTGGATCTGAGCTTTTCCTGTGCATAAATGGTGCATGCACACAAGCTTCCCACTTCTGGTGCATGAACAGCCTCTCCCATTTAGTTTCTCTCTTTCTTTCTGTTCAGCTTCTCTTCTCCTCTCCCCTGCCATCCCCAGCAGACTGGACTGATGGAGATGTATCCAAAAATCCCCACACTAATCAGCCTCTTGATCCTCATGCTGGCAACCACACTTCCTTCTCACCTCTCTCTAGCGCTGGCTGGTTTAGTGCTGACTTACTGGTGCTGGCTACTGTCTCTGCTCTGCTGGGGGCACAGGCCCACCTCTCACTGCTTATAGTGGTGGCCAAACCATGCCATAGGCCTTGTTTCTTTTTGCAGCAGTTGTAAAGGGCCATATGCCACCGGAACGCTCGTTCCAGCAGTGTAAGGCCCTAATAGTATTAGCCTGTACGACTGCTCTCTGACCTAACTGTAGGAGTCAGAAATTGCTTTGAGACAAACAACCCCCTCCCTTCTCCCGAGCTCACTGCAGAATGGAAAGCAGAATGCAGAATGGAAAGCTGATTAACACTTCCGCATTGGTTGTTCAGTGAACCAGGGTGAAGAGGTCATTTGTCTTGAGCAACCTGAAATCTAATCGTCAGAGGCAGACTGTTTGCCTCTCCACAACAGGAAGAAAGTTCATTTTTTTTAAACAGCCATTGTAAAGGGAAGCATTTTTTAATTTTGCTTTTATTTAATGCAGTTTTTGGCATTAGCCAAACACAACCTCCATGGAATCTGTGCATGTAGAATGGGTTTTCATGTCACCTTCCTTTCTTGGGCCATGTTCCTCATTGAGAAGTGCCCCATCCTCACTTTTGTCATGGCCCCCAGAACTTGTAGAGTTGAGGGTGAAGCAGAGGCAAGCTTGACCCATCTCCACGGGGTGCAAATGAATTGCACCAGTGTAAGTGAGTGAGTGCTTCCACAAATACTGAAAAGCTCCCTGTACCTGCTTCTGAAGGGATGGTTGCCCTGGGAACTCCCAACCCCAATGAACGTTAATTATATTCTAGGGGAAACTTCCTGCTTGGAACCAGGGAGGGAAGCCCATTTTTTTCAAAAAAGGGTTTCCCTTTGGGGGACTCCCCTCTTCAGCCTTGGCTGACAAACAGAACTGCAGAAAACATGGAAAAAGAACTCCCCTGTGAGCTCCCGGTATCAGCACTGCTAAGTTTTGTTTGTCACCAGCCCTGGTGGGGAAGGAGGGTTTCCTGTGGAAGGAGTTAGGAATGTCAAATCCAAGTTTTGTCAAGCCCATGTTTTGGCTCTTTTTAATAAGAAGGAATGTTTCTTGCGTTAGATTAAAGGAGGGAAAAGATAAGCAAACTAATTGTTCAGGGTTTCAGCTGAGAAGAGGAGATTCTGACAAGCAGTTCAAAGCAGTTACTTTGAGTTTGTCACTAAATGATCTCGCAATCACCAAAAAGCAAAGCTGGCTATTTTCTATCATCTGTCTGGTGCAGGTCTTTTTATCAGTTAGGGGAAGAAGTCAATCAATTCCGGGCTAAATGGCAGTTGAGTCTGTTGAAACAACTTCTGATTCTCTCTCTCTCTCTCTCTCTCTCTCTCTCTCATGCGTGGGCACTCACACACACAGACAAGCAAACCAAATGCAAATCTGAGCATGAGTTGTATAAGGAAAAAGCATGAGGAAAAAGGAAGAAACCAAAACTTTAAACATCTGCATCTATCAGTGTTTTTAGAAAACAGTTTATGGTATTTATTTTATAAGCAAATTAATTTGACACTTTTCTTATTTGGTGTAGTCATGCAGCCTTTTCTAAAGGAGAAAAAAAACCCCTTCCAAATGTTATCATGATTCCTGATGGCACCCTAGTTGCCCAGGGCGACAAATTCCTAGCTATCAGGTTGAATGCCATCTGCATAAAAAGAAGCCCTATTGGCGATTCATTTACAATCACCCCAGGGCACAGATAAAACCATTCCATAAATCAGGGTTCTTGAATCAGGGTATTGTCTGAAGTCTTTGGCTAATGCAGAGCCTCAATTGTTTCAGAAAGTAAAAGATTAAGACAAGGAAGGAACTGGGGATCCTGGGATATGGATGAGAGACTACAAGCCAACCTTGTGGTTTTTTAAACCAATGAGCCAAGTGAAAATCATTCTCTTCCCCCTCTTCTTTTCAACATCACACATCCTTGGACACAATGAAAAAATGCATTTACCATGGGTCATGTAATGGGGCATATGTGGTGCATGCAAATCTTCAGATACAAAATGTGCTGATTCTAGTGCAAACTGTGCACAATCAAGCTCTATGCTGACTTTATAATATATGTTATTATGAAGCTTCAGGATGCATCTCTCTACTTGAATAATACTGGGACGGTCAGCTGTTTAAAGATTTCATAGCTGAACAACTGCCTTGTTTGTAACTGTACTTGATTAATCAACAGATAAAAATGCGTATTATCTCAACACAAGCATGATATGGGTAATGAAATAATGTCTTTGCTTGATCCAGTAAACTAAATGCTTTTTTTCTTGTCTTTATTCTGTGAGTGGAGAGAAAATATTTTGAAACACATTCCTAAATTTTGAAGGATACTATCTTCACGGGATGGTTTAGGTCCTGAATATCCTTTCCAAGAAGACAGTTTTAATTTAAAACTGGTTACAAATCTGCATTTTGAGAAGTGTGATTAAGGGCTTGATCTGTTCAGCTCATTTACCCTGGGGTAAGGGTCTAACGCAGTGATTTCCAACCTTTTTCATCTCATGGCACACTGACAGGCTGAAATTGTAAAGGCACAGTATCAGTTTTTTTGTTGACAACTGATAAGGCACACCAAGCTGCCTGCAGGGGGCTCACATCTCCCAATGGCCCTACTAATAAAAGACTCTCCGAAGGCACACCGAGGGCACCCTAGTTGAAAATTGCTGCTCTACTTCTTGTGCAGTACCTGCTGCCACAGGCATTGCTACGTTGATGCTGTCAAATCAACTTAAGGAGTGTACATAGCTCTGATGGATGTGAGAATGAGGATAGCTTATGCAGCTATAATCAGGGGTCAGCCAGATTGGGCACTGGTCAAGGACTGACTCCCTTTAGAGGGCTCATGTGGCCAGAATGACTCCAGAACTTTCTGTACTAGTGGCAGGGATAGTGCTTAACATGCAATCGGGGAACAGGTGGAACCATGAGAGGGACAGGGCAGGAATTTTTCTAGGATCTCCAGCAACCTGGCACCAGCCCTGACTACAAGCATTAAAGAACTGCAAGATTCCAAACTCTCTTATCCTCTATTTATATTCTTATTCTAAGATTTCTAAATATATTTTTACCCTGTCTTTCCTCCCCTTTTCTGCCAAAGGCAGCTTACACAACAGTAAACATCCAAATATAATAAAGCAGCAACAGCAAAGCTAAAGGTCAAAAACTAAACAAAGTAAAATATTGCTTTTACACTTCAATTACTGGTTGTGTGGTTGCTGTTTTTGTGGAGCCTTTAAATGGTGGACAGGTTCTTATTAAGGCCATCATAGCAGTTTTTACAGAAAAAAAGAACATTTGTTGGTTTGATGGGAAAGACGTTATCATCTCAACAGGTCATCTCGAGCTTTCTGAATGCCTTGCAGAAATTTGTGATGTTAAAAAAAGAATATAGAAATTGCTTTCTGGATTTTTAAAAGTTGAACTTGCCTGACCCACTTATAATAAAAAAGAAATTGTTTTTCTATTTAATTTAAGGAAAGGCACAGATGAATTGGAAGGAATGAACTGTAACCTCTGTCATTCTTCTTTTATCTAGGACTTCATATGGGATTTTTTAATAAGTATGATTTCTGGCAAACAGAACAAAAACATTTTTAAAAAAACCCTACTACTATAATGATAACAAGAACTCAGTATTTCATGATTTTGAAATAATAAGCTGATCTACATTTCTGTAATATGACTGCAATCAAATGTCTACATAGATACCCCAGTTCTAATACAGTTATCTACCTCCTTTTAGATTGGTAGGTGCATTCTGATGATTGAGGAGTGGCATATAATTTCCTCAAGTTTCAATTCTTATAGAATCAATAATTAAAAAAATATTGTAAAACTGGCAGAATGAGTTACATTGTGAATGATGGTCCAAAAGGGGAAGACAACTCAGGGTCTCAGTCTGGCATATTACTGAATACGTGTGCCAAATGCATCAGCTATAATTTCCTATGGCGTGTTGTCCTTGTAACAGACACACACAATTTGAATAATTTTGCTTGGTATTAACTGGTAGACAGACAAATAACTTTTCTCTATTATTTAGAGACTACATTGTATTTAGAGACTTATTGTATGTGTGGACTACATAAATAAATGCAAATAAATGTGATTCTCAGGGTCACTGCCAAACATCTGGATGGGCAACACCACCTTTGCTGATACTGAAACGTACATAATGTCAAAGAAATCAAATATTTGATGCATCTGATGTAACACAATTTATTTAATAGCATCAGTTGGGGCAGAACTTTTCTGTATTTGATAGTCTTTGTGTCACTGTGAGCGCAATCCTATACTATGCTGGCCTAGTAAGGCCGACATGGCAGGGCAATATCCTATGACCCATTAGGAGGCAGCAGCAGCAGCATCAACGTGCTGGACAAGGGAGGTTTTCCCCTTGCATCCGCGTAAGCCCCAGTCAATGTTGAAAATTGCTGCTTTAGAGTATATTTGGACACTGGCTGGAATTCAAACATTACAGAGTGTTCCTGGAGTGCAAGGTGGTTTTCTTCTCTCCATCTTGTCCATTTAAGTGGCAACCCCTGTACAGCCCCAAAGGTTGGAAGCCCTTCTTAAGATGCACGAGGGAATCCTGCTAGAAATAATTACCCATATCATTACCCATATCATGCCTTTGTGCATACAAGCCAACATCTCCAGACCAGAGCCAGAGCAGGCTCTGACTGCACCTGGGGCGGTGCAGTGACAAAAGACATCCCCCCAGGCTAGCCATGGCCCCTGCTTCTGGAATCCCTACGTTTTGGAGTGATTCAGAGGTGAGGGTGGGCCCCCCCCCGGGACCAGCTCTTCATCGGCTTTCTGCACCAGCACACCCAGCCCCGTTGGGGGTGCCCGTGGCAGGCGCATCACCACGCCGCAGGGGTGTGATGCCTCTGCTCTAGACTCTAGCTAAAGTCCTTGCTTTTTATGCTTATAAAAAACAACAAACTATTATGTACCTGAATAACCACCTTAAGATTACTTAGCAGACTTCTGTGTGATGAAGGCACATACGCATCGTAATTGTTGCATCATCCAACAGTTGCCCCCCAATTCTGGGAAGTCAAGTTTGGAACTGGACTCTCACTAGATTGAGTATTAATAACTGAAACCAATGTAAGATTGACTACTGGGGATCTGCAACCTCCTGGTAGTAGAGGCAAATCCTCTTGTAATTCAAGAGGCAGGTTTATGGCACTCTGCCAGTTGCTTAAGCAGCTCCCCGCTAAGGTTACCAAGTATTGTATTGCCATGTTGTTCTTTAACAGTAAGAGATGTGAAATTTGAAGTCTTGTGCATTTTCTCAACAGGCCTATTTCAAATAAAAGGTGTCACCTCACCTATTTTGTCTTTTACTTCCTCTTGAAAACTGCTAATATGAACCCACCTGCTGGACAATGAGGGGAAACCAAACGTCCCGAGGGAATGAAAGTACTGTGATCAAGTGATATTTTCTTAAGTGATGGCCTTCATGCTGAGCACTGGAAATGGAAGTTGTATATGCTTTATATAAATATATATAGATAAAGTCCTTGTTATCCACTGGGGTTAGGTTCTTGGAAACCCAGCTGACACCGAATCCATGAATTCTGAACCATGGATCCTATGGGATCAATGGGGCTAGGGGGCGGTACCTGCAGGAGTCCAGCTCCTAACCTGCCAGCAGTGGAGAGCAAGGCAGCAGAGACCTTCAAAATGGTTCCTGTGACTAGCGCAGAGCCCTTTAAAATGGCAATGGGAAGTTTTAGAATGCCAGTGGATAGCTATGATGTCATTGCTGAGCTCCAGACCTGCCCTGCACAGCTCTGTTACAGCTCCACGCAGTGGAGCTCCAGAATGCTATGAAAGAATCTGCTTGGGGCTCCAATTCTGGTTGCATGGCCACACACCTTAGAGAGAAAACACCATCCCCAACAGTCCTAGAGACTATTGTGGAGGGGTTGCACAAGGTCAGTCATTGGTTAGGGAGGTATGCCCACCCCCATTAGAAAGCCCTCCTGGCCAGGCCAAATCCTGGACCTCCAGCTGACTACATGGCACCCAAAATACCATCTGGAGGCAGGTGGGTGTACCTTGAGATGGTCCAGAGCAGGAGTTTTCCCCCCAAGTCCCAAGCAACATGGCAATGGAATTGCTGCTGGAAGCATCTGTGATTGTGTACAGTGCTTCTGTCAAAAGAAATCTTACAATTTATTTAAGATTAACGTATTGCCCTTGCTGGTGACTAAATTCCCCTAGCCAATAAAAATATTCATTTATATCCCATCTTTCTATGTTAAAAAATATACTTAAGGTGGTACCATTTCAACTGTACAGGAGAGTTTTACAAAATCTCCCTTCTTTCAACTTCATTGACAACTTCTGTCCTAAATGATTGAATAAAATCAATGCAGAAAATGGGAAACACATTTATGCCCCTGAAATTTCAAAGCAACTTTATTTTTAGTCTTGCTACTTGATTTGCCCCCCTCCCCCCAAATAGTTTCCTGACCCAGTCACAGACAGTCCTCAACCATATAATGAAAAAGACAAATGTAGTTAAGGCACATTAGTTTTTGTGGTCTGCAATACAGGGGAAAAACAAGCACATAGATAACTACAATGTTTTTATTAAAAATACAGTACATGTTTTATTCAAGTGTACCAGAAAGTAGCACCATTTTAATTCTCATACATTTTCATGAACTGACTCAATAAAACCAGCAGAATTAAATGCTAATTTTCTTTCTTTTTAAGCTTGCAATCATGATTGCCAACATATCTTTATTATTTAAGATGTGCGCCGCACTAGGTGGTGGAATAGCTTCAGGCATGATTTTTAACCTTCTCTCCTGTCCCCTGAGAGCATGCAGGAAACAGCTGCAGATTCTACACTGCATTTAGCAGTCACCAGTTTTGCGCCTTCCTAGATTAATGTATTGACCAGAACAGCCAATGCAGAATCATTTTTTGGAAAGAGAGAAGAATAGAAAACCATGTAAGAAAGGAAGGAATGGCGGAACAAGAATAGACTTTTGAGCTTGCGGAATTATGTAGGAAAATTGGCTTCTGTCCATGTTGTAATGGTACATTTCAAAATGTAGGAGGTAACCATGACACCCCCATAGCCAAGCCCTCATAGCTGTGCCTTGCTAAGGTTATGCAACAAAAACATCAACTTTACATTTCTTAATCAGAGTGTTTATTTTTCTATTTATTTCTGTTACGTTTTCTGCTACAGTTAGAGGTCTCTAGCTCTTTTTATCCCAGAGTCTGGTAGTGGGTGGCAATAGTTTAAACAACTGCATAAAAATACATATGCAAACTCCAAAATGGGGGTGGGTGGGTACCAAGAGAACCCCTTCTCAGCGGCCGGAGGAGAGCATTATTATTTGATATTAGATTGTGAGATTGAGAGAAGAAGCTTGAGGGCGCAATCCTAAACTGAGTTAGGCTGGCATAAACCAGCACAAGGGACACCATAAAGTATGTTTGGACCACTCTTGGAGTCAGAGAGGCCAGCACACAGATGTGAGCCATCCTCCCTGACTCCGAGAATAGTCCAAACACGCTTTATGGTGTTTGGCCAAACTTTGTGCTTGTGCTGGCCAAACTTTGTTGACTTATCTTACGCCGGCCTAACTCCAGTTTAGGATTGCACTCTAAGTCAAGCAAAGGTATAATCTAAAATGGCAAGCTCCTGGTTTATGGCTCACGTTCTTACCCAGCAACCTAAACCAGCTCACATGCTTATTGGGAGCCCAGCCTGGGCAGATGAAAGAAGTGAGGGGCAGAAGTCAAACTAAATGACTTCAGCAACAGAAATGCGGGTCTGGACACAGACTTCTAGGTCAGTCAACAACTCTTCCTTATGGTACAAGCTGTTTAAAATACAGGGTGTCCACAAAGTCTCTTTATATTACAAGATAGAAGATAGAAATTTATTTGTCATTGTACTCAAGGTATGAGAACAACGAAATGAGGTGCTCTTCGCATCATACAACAGGACAACACCAAATGACATATACAAATAACAATTAAAATAACACTAAAAACCATACAACCATGAGATATACATTTGTTTAAACCACCAAATTCAAAACTCTGCATTTAGCCTGATCACAGCACTTGGGTAAAAACTATGTTTAAATCTGCTTGTCCTAGCTTTCAGCACTCTATATCTTCTTCCTGACGGTAAGATATCAAACATCAAGTGTCCTGGATGTGAAGAATCTCTCAAGATCTTTTGTATCTTCCTACTACATCCCATATTGTACAAATCCTCCAGAGAGGGAAGAGGACAACCAATGATCTTTTGTGCCCTCTTTATCACTCTTTGGAGTGCCTTTTTCTCCACCCCTGTACAACTCCTAAACCACACACAGAGGCAATAAGATAAGATGCTCTCTATAGAGCTTCGATAGAAGGCAACCAACAGACCCTCTGGCAATTGTGATCTTAAAAGTCTCAGAAAGCACAATCGTTGTTGGGCCTTTTTTTCAAGGACTGTAGTATTTGCGCCCCACGTTAAATCTTGTTTCAAGGTAATACCCAGAAATTTACATTCCTCCACCTGTTCTACCATAACACCCTCGATATACAATGGCTGGATGTCCGAGCTGTTCTTCCTGTAGTCCACTATAAATTCCTTCGTCTTGTTTATATTGAAAATAAGATTATTTTTACAATTGCAAAAAATCATGAAAAATGCAAATGATGAGATGTGTTAATGATATCATGCCCCTAAATTTCTTTCTGTGGGGCAATGTTAAAGACATCGTGTACAGAACAAAGACATGGGACAT
The DNA here is from genome assembly GCA_029204185.1 of Lerista edwardsae. Taxonomy (NCBI): domain Eukaryota; kingdom Metazoa; phylum Chordata; class Lepidosauria; order Squamata; family Scincidae; genus Lerista; species Lerista edwardsae. The sequence goes on from JAJKFI010000031.1 coordinate 11,012,195, forward strand.
TACTGGCCATTGCCACCATTGATGAGACTATGCTACCGCGAACATGGCAGAAAATCGATTATCGCCTTGATGTGCTGCGTGCAACCAATAGTGCACATATAGAGGTTTATTAATTGATGCAAAATAAATGTCAATATATACTCCTAATATTGTATACTTTCCATATATGTATCTCTTGATTTGTTTTTGTAATGCAAATTTGAAATTGTAAAGAGACTTTGTGGATACCCTGTACTTCTACTGAGCAGTATAGAGGACTCAGAAAGAACACGAATCAATGCACGGGTCACATTAAAAACAGCATGCTGTGACAAAGAGCAAGCAGCCCAATCACGAAAAGTGCTATGGCAGCACAAAACAGTTAGCAATGAATGGGGACTGTGTTAAACCGAGGACTTTTGAGAGCAGCACAGAAGCACAAGCAGCAGAAGAAATAAAGTACAGACACAGTTTAATAGCTGACGTGGGAAGGGAAGAGAACCAGCTGGTTGCTGTCAGGGAAGAAGGGAAAGGGGAATAGGGATGCTGACAAGCTACTGGGCAGCTGCTCTTCTAACTGCACCATAAGCCAAGCAAGAGCCTTTGATCTACTGACCAAGTCTGGGCTTGCAGCCAGGAGTCATATCCTTTTCTCCAGTAGTGGAAGCCTGTTTCCCCTCACCAGTTCTCCTCCTCCTAGCTGATCTCAGGACAGACCTTTAATGAAACGTTCCCAATCACTGCACCAACTTAAAGCCAACAGTCCTCCTACACCAAAGCATTTAATGTCTCGGGTGAAAAGAAGTACCACATGTTACTCTGGTTTCCCATCTTGAAAGAACAAAGAACTGAACAAAGAATCCTGGCCCAAAGTGGTTTGTAAATTGGAGACTTTATCTAGCAAAGCCATAACTGGACGAACAGCTCAGCTGAAAACAGCAGATACACTGATAGGTAAATTTAGCGTGATTTTTGCAGATAATCTCAGTTGGTGTTATAGCTGGATTTCATAACATGTGACTCCCCATTCCAGACTCAAATGCACATTATAACGGGATTATGACAATCTTATAAGTAATGGTGTGCTTCAAGAGAACAATGCCAGCAATACTAATAAACATGCAAAGGGTGTGAATCAGAGACCGCCCACATTGAAATCAGTAACTTGGCACTTCTCAGTGGGACTACCTTCAGTTTAAATAGCTGGTGAATCATGGCCAAAGCAAGACCATTTGGGCCACATTCTAAGTTTTATTTCCTGAATGGCACAGCCCAGGAAACGAAAGGGTAAAGGTGCTAGTGTGCTATTCTGCACTGCTTCAAAGGCCATGGATCAGCCAGAAAAGCAGAGCAGAGCTTATTGTGTTAAGTGAAAGAGAAGAAAGGCATAACAAAATATACTGGTCAACTGCAAATTTTTCAATAGAATTTAGGAAGGAAGGTCAACAAGGCATATTTCCACAGAGTGAACAGCAATTCCTTTTGAAATTCTCTCTCTCTCTCTGTGGGTGTATGCGTGTGGGTGTATGTGCAGGCGCATGCAAACACACGTGTGCGTGCATAACCACCATTATAAATCTGCTGTACAGCCAGGACTGGCACAAGGAGACTCTTGGCACAAGGAGACATGTGACCAGGACTAATGGACCTTCTCATGGAAATCTGCCCTACACAGACTCATTCATATTGTTTAATACTGACCACATGGGATGGGCATTTGACTTGGGTGGACTTGAATCGAGCCACACAAAACAGCTGTTTTTAATGATGCAAGTTTACTCGAGTTATGGACATCGCTGACCCGGAGTCAAATTATGACTTGGGCCACTCGAAAAAATAAAAAATAAAAATCAGGACTTGAAATGACTCGAGTCTCTATTTCAAGTCCCTATTGTGTGCTTGTGTTCTTGTTTATTTTTTATTTTTTTTGCTGCTTCCACATTATGCCAAAATGCCTTGTGGTGATCTGGAAGCAGGCATACAGAAGGAAGGTGGCAGCAGATGTGGTGGGAGGAGGCTGTGGGAGAGACAAGAAAATGGAGGCTGCCAGGACGCAGGGGCTCCAAGGAAGGGGAGAGAAGGTGGTCAACATCACTGAGAGCACAACCCTATACCCCCTTTGCGCTGGCGCTGCGCTCTTGCGCTGGCTGAACGCTGTCGCAAGTGTGCCGTAAAGCATGTCTGTAGCAGCGCTATGGTGCTGGACCGGCGCACGCAGCAGCGCCAACGCTTGGGCACTGCTGCGACAGTCAGCAGCAGCACCAGCTGTGTACCAGTCAAGCGTCGGTGGCGCTTGGTCGGTGCAGGACCTCTGCAAGGGTGTTCCAGAGGCCTTCTGGGGGTGGAACTGGGTGGTGCAGTGGGCGGAGACGGGGGTTGTGATGCAGGACGGCCATACTGCCAAATCCTAAACCACGTCCCTGGCCAGGCCGGCCCAATTCGGGCCGCTCCTGTCCATGTTCCTCTGCGCCAGCTATTTAGCCAGCACAGATCTGAGCAGGCCCATAGGGGTGCCTGGGGCTTACGCGGGTGCAAGGGGAAAACCTCCCCTTGTCCTGGACGTTGCTGCTGCTGCCTCCTAATGGGCTTTAGGATACAGCCCTGTTATGTCAGCCTTACTTTGGACTGCGCTGCCCATTGTAGTGTGCACATTCATTTAAGCAAGCACTATATCAGAAGAAAGAAAGCAAAATATCTGTCAAGGACTTAGAATTACTGACACTAAGTATGTGAGTCTAAGGTATTGTGCAATGTTCATAAAGCTTCTAACCAGTGGTGGGATTGAGGGGGAACGCGGGAGAACTCAGTTCCACTAGTTAAAATTAGGGCTGACTCCGCCCACTTCAGTCTCCCTCCCCCCCCCAATTACTCTGCAAAGAGCTTTTCTTCTTGGTTGGCCGGCACTCAGAGGGTTAAAGGGAGCGACTCCGGATTCCTAGGGGGGCGAAGGCAGTGATGTCATTCAGGGGGAACAGACCAGAACGGGCGTTCCGGATCCTAACGGGCTCCATGGCTGGTTCCGGGTTCCCGACAAGTGCCAAGCAAAAGTGAGTTCCTGTTCCTAAATCATTTAGATCCCACTACTGCTTCTAACATAAGACACTTGGAGACCAGTCATAGACCAGATGCTAGGCATGTAGAAGTTTCAATCCCAGGTCTCTTGGAGTGGGAGACCCGTGTTTGGCACCCTGGAGAGCTCATGCCCAGTACAGAGGATACTGAACAAGGCAGACCATTGGATTGGCTCATCACAAGGCAGCTTCCACAGGTTTGAATATGAGAACCATTCACCTTCACGACAGCATGTGCATGATTACTTTGCACTTTCTATCACACTGAATTCAATGCCAGCCATCTGAAATGTGACCAAAACATATTATAGACTGGGGAGAGAGGGCCGGGTGTTCAGTAGGTTTCATGATTTACAGTTGTGTTTAATAAAGTTAAAACCCAACCTTAGTCTGGTGTCTTCCTTGGGGGTGGTGCAAGGGTAATAGGCTACCTTAGAATGCCAGATGCAGGGGAGTGGCAGCGAGATACAAGTATCTGGTTGTCTTGCGTGCTCCCTGAAGCATCTGGTGAGCCACTGTGAGATACAGGAAGCTGGACTAAATGGGCCCTTGGCCTGATCCAGCAAGATTTTTCTTATGTTCTTACAGTGGGAAACATGTAACAGGCATATACTTATATGGGCCATCCTCTTTATCCTATGAATATTCCCAATTTCCTGCACAGTTTTTGTGTCAGTTAAATAGTTGAAACCTTAAAAGAAAGTCATGAGCTCTGAGCTGAATTCTTTCAATACCCAGCCTGATTTTTAAAATCAAAGTACTAGTGGCGTCACTTCAGTATGTTGCATTTTCAAGAGGAATGAATTAGGGTTCCAGGTACATGCCACAGCATCAGTTCAAAGAGCCCAGTCAGGTCAGCTGCTAATGCTGTGCTTCGTCATGTCTCTGGAGGTCAGGCAAGGCACAGCTAGTCCAAAAATAAATATATCGGTATTCCAAAGCCTTCAAGCTTGTTTTGTTTCTCCTCCTAAAACAACCTTCTGCTTATAAAGTATTTATTTAAAAAAAAAATCAAGTACAGGCTTGGCAAAGCAAAGGATTTAATATGATTCATACAGTAAGTACCTTCTCAAGTGTGGGTGTTTCTGCATGAATTATACGTTATGTGCAAACTCCATTTTACATGGCACTGCTGGCTTTGTGCGCTGGAACAATTTGAGGTGATTTGCCAGATTCATGCAGTGTCTACCATTTTAAAATTTAAATTCCTCCATATTTGAGAAGCTTGCCAGAATAAGGAAGTAAACTGAACATGTGCAATTAATTAGAGCTGTACGAACTAGCACATGCTGCATCCTGCCGTGGGGGAGGGGGCAGTCACAGAGGCCTTCTCAAAGCAAGGGAAAGTTTGTTCCCTCACATTGGAGGTGCATCACAACTGCATAGATAGAAACAGGAAAGTTGACTGGGCTGAAATTTGGACCTCAAAACAATCCCTTCGCTTTTTCATACACTCTAACCATTGGCAAGAGTATGTGATAACTCATAACTCAGAGGCCAATATTATTCCCCCTCCCATGTGCAGTGGCAGCACCTATGTCCTACACACTGTATCCAGCAGGGGAGGGGGGAATCAAGAGGCTACAAAGGAGAAAGGGGAATTATTTTCCCTTTCCCCCTGTAAGCTTCTCATTCCATAATGGGCTCCATCAGCAGCCAGACCTTTCCACTGTCGTAAAGCCCTGCCCCCGAAAGACCAATCCTGGGTAGGTTTGTGCTGTAAAACTCTCTTCAAAATCCACATGAAACTTTGTTCACTCATTTTAGTGCGCATGCACACACACACACACACACACACACACACACACATCCATCCATCCAGAGTGAGGGGAGCAAGAAAGACACCTCAAGTCCAAGGCCTGCTTTTAATTCATTTATTTACATCTTATTGCAACTTTTTGTAATTGTGTTTTGTTACTATGTTACTATTTCATGAGTTTCAAGGTAACAGTGTAATTCATTTAAATTGTGATTTTATGATTGTTTGAACTTAAATGTATTTGTGGTTGTAAGGTGCTTTGGGTCCCGTCAGAGAGAAAAGTAGGGTAGAAATGCTGTAACAAACTGTCTCATAGAAGATGTTACGAAAACTGCCACAAAAATGGTAGGCCCCCTCTGATCCTTGTAGGTCATCACTGAATGTAATTCAGGCCACAGTCCTAACCCGGAGTTAGGAGTATTGCAAACACACTGTAAAGTGCATTTGGCTCACTCTCGGAGTCAGGGAGGACGGAGCACATCCATGTGCTATCCTCCCTGACCCTGGGAGTGTTGCAAATGTACTTTATAGTGCATTTGCAACACTCCTAGGCCAGAACAAGGGAATTGTGCCGACCTAACTCTAGGTTAGGATTGAGCCCTCAAGCATTGTTTCAAGCATTGATCCTACAAGTTAGTTCTTCCCTTATTAATAGCCCAATCCTGTGCTGCCCTACTGCTGGCGCAGCAACTCCAGCAATGGGTGTCACAAATGTGGCACAGGTACACCACCCAACAAGTAAGCCAAAGCCATTTACACCACCCAAATAGGCTTGCACCACCCCATTGATGCTCTTGCAGGAATCCTGACTGCCGGTGGTGTGGGGGTAAGTGCAGAGTAGCGCAGGGGGTTGGGGTGGGTGGAGAGGTCATGGGAGAAGCATTCAGGGGTGGAGGGCAGGTGGAGAGAGGGTGGACGGGTCCATGATGGGAATGGAGCCAGCAGAGGTTTCCTCCACCAATTCTTAAATCCCTTTCTGGGCTCGGAGGCTTGACATGGGGCTCGTTGAGCCTGTACCTGCTAAACAGCAGGTGACAAGCCCATTGACAAGCCCATTGAGTAGGCTGGGGATTTACTTGGGATAAGAGGACAAAGGCGCAGCGGGTTAAAATGTTGAGCTGCGAACTTGTTGACCAGAAGGTTGGCAGTTTGAGACCCCACAACCGAGTGAGCTCCCGTTGCTTGTCCCAGCTCCTGCCAACCTAGCAGTTCGAAAGCACGTAACAAATGCGAGTAGATAAATAGGTACCACTTCGGTGGGAAGGTGTTCCATGAGCCTTGGTGTAAGGTCATGCCGGCCACATGACCACAGAAGCTTGTCCTTGGAAACAGAGATGAGCTTAGAAACAGAGATGAGCACCGCCCCCTACAGTTGGTCATGACTAGACCATTCGGTCGTGGGGGAACCTTTACCTTTATCCCCAACCCCAAGGAGACCTTCAGCCTGCTTGTAACCTGCACAGGATGCAGTGGCGGGCATTTAGCGCTTGCTGCTCCTGTGTGGATATGATTGGGCTCTAAACATATCTTGGGTATAGATACGTTTTCACAGTATAGCAGGTTAGAAACTGCATGGAGCAGGAGCAATGGAAAGATTTCTTAAGATAATTTGAATGCAGCCTGACCATGGGTCATGCAACTCTGCCAATACCAAGCAGAAAATATGTAGTAAAATCTTCCTTGGTTGATGCAGCTCATATAAGTATTCATGTTTCTAGTGATGTGGCACTGGATAAATGTTTCCAGAAGAGCAAATTACAGACTCTATAACTCCAGCTAGAAGACAGGAGGAAGATTATTGTACAGTAAGTGATGTATCACTAGTGATAAGAGTCAGAAGGGCTTGTTACCAAATGGCTATATACACAAAACGTTTCTCTTATCAATACTGTAGTATTGCAACAGAAATCACAGACATTCTTTTGCACGCATCAGAATAATTAAGATTACTGGTAGTAACTCCTCTTATGCTTCACCGTAGCTAACTCCATGTTATAACTACTGTCAGAAAGTGTTCCTATATTTTATATTCTATATTCTAAGTGAGAATCCCATATTTTAAAAGAGACATCAAGGAAGCTATACAGCACATTTGAGCACAAACCTTGGAATTGTCAAGGGTTCTGGGATGCCTTTCAATCTACATGTTACAATGTGTGGAGAAAGTTGTCAATATATTGACAAATTAGAGGTGTCAGGGCCATCCATATGCTATATTTTAAATAATGAGCTCAAATTCTGTATCACAGAAAAGCATGGACTTCATTGTGTATGACCCACAATCCAACCAAAGAACCTTTTTCACTCCAGATTCGAAACCTGTGCAAAATATTCCAAGTGAAAATAGCTATATAACTTTAGCCATACTTCTATTTCATAAAGCTGGGTGAAGACAAGCACTATCAATCAATCATATCAACCCAACAACCCATTCTTTCATAATCTCCAGTAAGCACTCAGCGAAAGGCTGTTTTAGGTTGCAGAATCAATTGCTTTGGAATCAATATAGGGCAACTTCACACTGTTTATGTGCTAAGGTTTCACACGAGCATTTTAAAAAATGCAGCTAACATGTTCATGCAATATGCATGCTTTCAAAAATGGATAAATGTGTGAAGGAACCAGGATTGGCACTGTCATCCCTGACATATGTACTTGTGGAAGAAAAAGTGTCTGAAACTGTATAACGTCTGAAGAGGCTCTTATTCTTTCCATCAGAATAACTGAGTATATGATTTTGGAACAAAATCAGCCCCAAGCTGTGCAGCAAAAATATTTCAGCAGAATGACACTGCCCTCTAGTGTTCAGCTAGTATTTTTGTTTCATTATTCACAGCACCTGAAAATACTATGACAAAACAAAATCGTGTTTTGCCACAAAACAGTGGCAAAGACATCAAATATATTTATATTAAGCCACTTTCCAGAGCTTGGGAGACACCATAACATAATAAACTTCTTGTGACAAAACTGAACTACTTTAGATAGGCACTCAAGGCTTCAGAAATATAACGTCCTGCTATTGCTCCTTAAGGGACGTGGTGGCACAGCGAGTTAATCCACTGTTGCTGGGCTTTCAACCGCAAGGTTGGGAGTTCGAGACTGCGTGACGGAGTGAGCTCCCGTTGCTTGTCCCAGCTCCTGCCAACCTAGCAGTTTGAAAGCACCTAAAAAAATGCAAGTAGATAAATAGGGACCACTTCGGTGGGAAGGTAACGGCATTCCGTGCGCTACGGCGTAGAGTCATGCTGGCCACATGATCGGACAAAAACGCCAGCTCTACAGGCTTTGAAACGGAGATGAGCACCGCCCCCTACAGTCGGTCACGACTAGACCATTCGGTCGTGGGAAACCTTTACCTTTATTGCTCCTTAACCATCACATAGCTACTGGTGAAATAGGGAGGATGGTCAGTTACTGATACACGTCAGGCTTCCACTTCTGCACTGTACAAGCCAAATATAAGGTATTTAATTAAACTATATGTCTTCTTGGAGTTCCACATGTGTGCAATTCCACATAATCAACAATCACATTTACAGCCCAATTCTATTCAGGACGGGCACAGCAGGGCCACACGGCAATTGGGAACATTTCTTAGAAATGGAGAGGAGCACCATCCCCTACAGTCGGTCACGTCTAGACCATTCGGTCGTGGGGGAACCTTTACCTTTATCCCTGACCCCCAATACAAGGAGACCTTCAGCCTGCTTGTAACCTGCACAGGATGCAGTGGCGGGCATTTAGCGCTTGCTGCTCCTGTGTGGATATGACTGGGCTCTAAACATATTTTGGGTATAGATACGCTTTCACAGTATAGCAGGTTGGAAACTGTGTGGAGCAGGAACAATGGAGCTGGGAAGACACCATAACTTAATAAACTTCTTGTGACAAAACTGAACTACTTTGGAACTCCCTTACCCTGTGTTGAGCTCCAGCCTGCTCAATGGGGCTATTCAGATTTGTGCCAACTAAATAGCTGGCGCAAGTCTGAGTAGCCCATGTAGGGTTTAGGGATGGGGGTTAGGATACAGCAGAGGATATGTCTCCCTTTCTTATATCCCAAAACCCCCCCTCCCCGCCTCCGTTCCATCCTCTTGCCCAGAATAGCAGAAATAGCAGAATGCCCAGAATTACCTGCTCCTAGATTCAGGCTGGATTCAGTACCGGTGGAATGGTGCAGACCTTCCCCCTGGCACTTCCTACTCAGATTGTTGCAAATGTGCTTTACAGCATGTTTGTGACGGTTAGCGCCAGCACAACACTCATTATGCTAGTGCTAGTCCACATTAGGACTGGGCTGTTATCCAGATTATATGAACCGTTATACATTTCTCCTAACTTATTGAATTGTGACCTAAATTTAGAGTGCAATCCAAAACTGGAGTAAGTAAGGCTGGCATAAACTAAACCAGCAAAGTTTGGCCAGCATAAGGGCCACCATAAAGCATGTTTAGACAACTCTCCGAATCAGGGAGGATGGCGCACGTCTGTGTGCTGGCCTCTCTGATTCCAAGAGTGGTCCAAACATACTTTACTGTGTCCCTTGTGCTGGCCAAACATGCTGGCTTAGCTTATGCTAGCCTAACTCATTTTAGGATTGTGCCCTTAGTTAATTATGACTAAAGAAGTGAGTCATGACTAAGTCCCATTGAGTTCAAACTAAAGTCCTATTGAATTCAACTATACGTTGAGTACACCCCTCGAGGTTCTGTGGGTCTTGGTACCAGACTTCCAGTGCTTCACAGGTAGCTTGTCTGAAGACTGAATTAATGGCAAATGAACACTGAATAATTTTAATTTTCAACGATACATTTTCCTAGATCCAGAGGGTGCAGCTACAATCTACTCCTGAGAGGATCACACTCCATGGAGGTTGGAGGAGGCAACCCGTGTGGTGCAAAGTAGAAAAAGAAGACTCTTTCCAAAAGTGATTTATGAGATTTAACAATATTATCTGTCCTTTAAATTTTCTATTCCCGTTTGCCCATTGGACGTACTCACAGCAGGGCCCGCATGTGTCTTATCCTGAAAAACTAATACTAAATCACAGCATTTGAATTTTGAAAATAAAGGTATGTGGGAGGGTGACTACTACCAAGAACAATGACTTGCCTATTAAATGGACCAACAATATTTGCTTTATAGTAGGTATTATTTCCTCCTGAACAGAAAGGATTTTTATTTTGACCCACATTGATGGATTTTGAAATGTTAAAACAATGCAATTACAGATTGAGTAATATGGGAACAGATTATTCTGATATAATTGCTGTCTCACTTCTGAATACTGCATGTCTACTTCAAATGCTGATGTATAAAGCTAAAAGCACAAAATGAAAAGTTGCAATGTTTTCTGTTTAAAAGCTTCTCCTAAATCCCTGCCACCACTGAATACAATGGTCTGTTTGGCCAATAACTTGAAAAAGAGGCTTTGTTAGTTAAGTGCATAATGCAGTGAGTTCACCAGCTATACCTTGTGCATATCAAGTAACTCTACTTATGTGGCCTGCAATCTGTGGGGCTCTTTTTTGCTAAAATAATAATCTGCTCTGCATATGCATAATCTTCCTAAAATCACATATGCTTTTTCAAGCTTACACTCCACATTCTGCTTTTTATTTAGATTTCTCTGGAGAAAGGCTTTAGGCCAGAAGAAAGAACACAGTTCAGGAAATCAAGCTTTGCCTCCCATCGTTTTCACATGATTTACAGACAACAACAACAGATACACATACTAATACAAGAATTCAAATCACTGTTTTCCCATACACATAATGCAAAGGTTCCCAAAGTGTGGGTTGGGGCCCATCAGCGGGGGGTGACCCGATTTTTGGTGGGTTGTGAAACTGACAAGCTGCTAGCTGACAAGGAAAATGCATTCAACCCTATGGAAAGCAAAACTGGGCTACATGTGCACGTTTACTCATGAATTGGTGATTATGCCTCAGTCTATTGCAGGGGTCTCCAAACTATGACACGGGGGCCAAATCTAGCCTACCACATGATTTTATCCGGCCCACAGCCATTTAAAATATTTGACATTTTCACTCATTATGTATCAGTCTAAGCATGTCATTGTTTCTTTGTAAATGTCGTATTTTTCTTTTGTTCTGAATCATATCATGCTGATTACAAAAAAGATCCAAGTAAAACATATTCTTTCATTTAAATTTCATTCATTCATTCATTCATAAAACTGATTTTTTCACACTGAAAATGTGTAAAATGTACGATGTGGTCCCCATACGGAAAAGTCTGGAAACCCCAGGTCTACTGGAAAGGGGAATGAAAGGCCACCAGAATGGCCCCAAGCTGATGAACATGTTGCTCAACAAACGCTCCAGAAGGCAGTCAACCCCCACCCACAACTTGACAGGATACAAATAGAGACTTGAGCAGGTGGTAAAACGAAACTTTTTTTTTTTGTCTTGTAAACCTAGGCGTGTTCTAGATATTTGATAGTCCATGCTTAATCCTCCACACAGAAGATATTATCATGCTACAAAGTGAATTGTTTAGCTAGGACAACTTTTTAGATTCAGCTTTGTATTGTCAATTTGGCAGGGTAAGAGACCAGATGTTTGGGATTAATATTTATACGAATTTGGCGAAGGGAGGAGGTTCATTTCTCTTTCACTTTTGCTGGTACATTCTGTTTCAACGGAGGTCACACCCTGACTCTGCAAGCAGCTTCCTTTCGACAAGGTAACTTCTGTGAATCACTTATCCTTTCAAAAATCTCCAAATCATCAAGTGTCTTGTTTGGTACGTATTCATTTCAGTGTATGTATTTTACCCAGTGGCATCACTAGGGTTGGTTGTCACCTAGTGTGTGTGTGTGGGGAGTGTGTGTGGCGGCAATGGTCATAAAAGTTCCCAGTGCCCAGGTCTACTGGGTTCCCTGGTACAGAGCTCAGGTCTACCCGCCAGGTAGACCTGGTCTCCTGATCAGAGTGCTTCCCAGTGCAAAGCACACTTCTACCTGCCTGTTAGTGCCAGGCTTCAATGCAGGAGGACCGCACTCCAGCAATGCTGGCCACAGCTATGTCTGTTTGGGGCAGGGGGAGGAGGCAGAACCAAGCAGAGAGAGGGGAGGAGCCGGCCCATGAGGTAGTTGGACCTGGCAGCAGCTTCTGGATCGTATCCCTGGCCTAGGCCTTGGGAGCCCAACATGGGCTATTGCTGGAAGCCAGCAAAATAGCCAGCAGTGAGCCAAGGAGCCTCATTATAGGTGGCAGGGCTGTCCCTGGGGGAAGAATGTCCTTGTCTCCCGAGGAGCCTCTGGTGGCTGCCTGGCGGCTGCAGGATACAACAGTAGCCATTTTGGTACCTCTGCTCCTATGGGAGTCGAGCAGTTCAGGACTGGGCTGGAAGAGAGTTACCTCAATTTGCTGTACAAAAAGTGGTGGGAAAGAAAGTGGCGGCGAGGGAAGAACCTGGTCCTTGAGCACAGGCACCAGGCTGACAGTGTGCTCTTTGCAGGAAGGTGAAGTCTGCTCTTTGCAGCCCATTTTAGCAAGACCAGGGCTTGGTTAGTTTTGCTTCCATTCAGAGACCAACTTATCTGCTTGTAGTTTCAAAACAGCTTAAGTTATAGCAACCTTTTCAAAAGGATAATCTGGCTCTCTTTATTTCAGGGTCAACTGCATTATAGCTGCAGAAGGCATGGGTTCCTTTCAATTCAGCCGCAGTATTTTCACACTGCCTTACAAGAAGGGCTGTCTCATCACCCTAAATGCTGTGAAAAATGTTTGGCGTGCGTGGTTATTTTTTAACAATGCAGAAATATGTTATGCTAAACCTTCCCCACCTCTGCCCTGGATAATACACAACAGTTTAATAAGACTTTATTTTGAAATGCAACAACTTATCTTCAAAAGTTCAACTGAAATGGACAAGAATCAACATTGATTCCTTGGAAATCTTGGTATTTGAAAACTGTGTTTCGTGACACACACCCCCACCCCCACCAATGATTCTGATTTCAAATTTATGTCAATTTTTAATTGCTAATGGTATCTGTACGGCAAAAGAGAGCAACACCACCTTTTTCATACATGGAAAGGAGGTGAGGTGGTCATCTCGGGTCATGGCTTCAGGAAGACTGTGGCACCTGGTAATTGGTACCACCTCAACTACCTGCCAGCCTCTGCTTCACCCGAGCATCATCTGCCTCACCCACGCTGCACCTACTGGACATCTCTGGCTGGCAACCCCTTACTTGGTAGCACACCAACCACTGCCACCAACCCTGCGGTTTCTGGTCCGCCTCCAGCTTCCTGGATTTGAAAAATGAAGGGAGTGGAGTGGAAGGTGATGTGGAATAGCATGGTGGACTAGAGTGGATATGCAGTACCCCACCACTCCCGGCTCTTTCACACTGCCTCTTTGCTTTCTGTCTCTCTATTTTTAAAATGTAGGGAAAAGAACGAGGAGCAGTGTCGCTGTCGTGTATTACTGTGCAAGGTAACGAGTGAGCAAGTTGCAACACCAGTTGCGCTGGGATGGGTGTGTGCAGTGGTGTCATTCAAATGATTTAGGAACAGGAACTCACTTTTGATTGGCACTTGTCAGGAACCCGGAACCAGCCACGGAGCCCGTTAGGATCCGGAACACCCATTCTGGTCCGTTCCCCCTGAATGACATCACTGCCTTCGCCCCCCTAGGAATCCGGAGTCGCTCCCTTTAACCCTCAGAGTGCCGGCCAACCAAGAAGAAAAGCTCTTTGCAGAGGAATTGGGAGGGGGGAGAGTGAAGTGGGTGGAGTCAGCCCTAATTTTAACTAGTGGAACTGAGTTCCCCCGCGTTCCCCCTGCATGACATCACTGGGTGTGTGCATGTTGGGCTGGTCTTGTTCTCCTCTTTTTTACTTGTAAAGATATCCAATGGAAATTTAGGAACTGACACTACCTTTTGCAGCTGGACCTCACATTATGAGCAGTAAGCAGCAGACTCAGCTGGTTCCTGGGCACATGTGAAGCCTGTTTGTCCCTTCAATGGCATCTCTGCTGCCCTGCCTGTATAAATGGTACTGAATTATCCCTGTAAAATTATTGAATTCATTGTTTCAATTATTTAATGCTATAGAGCTATTATTTACTTTTAAGCATAGAGTGGCACATTCTCATTCGACATTTGAGTGCAGAGTGGAGAAGAATTCTGAGTTGACTTGTACAGAGAGTGTTGCCTCTGGGCAGTCAAGGGAGATGGAAGAAATGCACTTTAGCAGTTCTGAATGCAGTTGTCAAGTGTCGCCATTTTCGATCTGAGAGGCTGAGATATAAAATAGGCTAGTACGTTTATGCTGATATGAGATGACTATCTCCGTCTCAACTTTTTCTAATCTAAAAGTTGAAGGAAGGCAAGTTTTTAATTACTCGGCATTCGAAGCATCTTGTTCAGGAACTCGTTCCACTGTAAAGCCAATCACATTTTGGAATGGTGCCAGTCAGATTACTGGCACAGCTTTCTGCAGCACAGAATGTGATTAGATAAAGGGGAAAATGGAAGTTTGCAACACCAAGGATAATTGACCCTTCTCCAGCTCAACTTGATTGAAATTAGTTATGATTTTGAAGTGAGATTCTGCGCCAGTCACAGAACAGAAAGTACAATCCATCAGATGCATTTGTAAAAAAAGGGGGGTATTAAATGACAGATACTAGGTTTCCTCATTGATTAGAATGGTACAGATTTAGCGGACAAGCCACAGCAAATTTAAGTTCAAATTTTATTCATTGTATTGGGACCATTCTGGTGGCCTTGCCCTTTGCCTGGCCTTTGATAAGAGCTGAAGCATGTTTGCCTACTTGTTAATAAACACGCATGTGTGGCTCAGTTTCACTTTCCATAGGGCTTATTTTCCTGGTCATCTTGGGGGTGGGGACAGGATGGACTTCCTTCTCTTTTAGGGGGGGCAAAGCAAAACTGAGGGCATATTCCTAACTTGGAGTTAGGATGGCACAAATTCCTTGTGCTTGCCCAGGGGTGTTGCAAACGCACCCTAAAGAGGCCGGTGCACGGATGTGTACAGGACTGGTGCTGGCCTAACTCCACGTTAGAATTGCGTATGTTTACTTGAATAGGTGAACGTGCCTTGGCTCTTACTGAAGGCCAGGTGAAAGGAACACAAGATGACCAGGTAAGTTGGTCCCACGCTGGCTGAGTTTGGCCAGCGAGGGTCATTTCTGGGCAGGGAGAAGGCAGGAGGGAGGGTGGAATGGGGCAGAGGGAGAGGCTTCCCGTGGGCGAAGCGGCCCAGGGAGAGGGGAGGAGCCAGGATCCGGCAGTTATACTGGATCCAAGCCCCCCCCTCCCGTCCCTGGGCTGTATGCAGTGGTGTCATCTAAATGATTTAAGAACAGGTACTCACTTTTGATTGGCACGTGTCGGGACCCGCCCACCGGAAGTGACATCATAAGCCAGAAGTGATGTCGTGGCAGGAAGTGACATGAAAAAAGTACTTTTTGAGGCCTCAGATGATTTTAAACTGACCCAACAGTTGCAACAGTATTCCACAGCACCCCCAGAACATGTTAAGGAGGCCTGGCATCATGTTAAAACCCCAGAGCAACTCATTTTTCAGTGGCAAGGAAAGGAAAGGCTCCGCTCGCTGCCTGCCTGCCTGGCTCTGAGAACATGCAGGCAACTCAAACATGCAGGAAATTCAAACGTTGCAGAGGGTGGAGTCGACGAGTGGGCGGGCGAATGGGCGGGGCCAGCTGTAATCCTAGAAACCGGTACTCGCGTACCCCCGCGTACCCCCTGCATGACATCACTGGCTGTATGGCCCCAATTTGAGCCACAGCAGAGTGCTTGGACTTGCGCCTGCTAAACATAGCACAAATCCGAGGAGACTCATTGGCCTGGCTGGGGCTTACCCCGGGGCAAGGGGAAAAACTCCACTTGCCCCATGGTGAGCTGCAGCTGCCTCCTAACTTGCATTAAGAAGCAGTGCTTCTTAATTCAGCAGTGCTTGCTGGCCTGCCTGCTCCTGCGCAAGTTAGGATTATGCCCTAAGTCATTTTAAACCATTCCTATGGTAACAGTTATTTCAGTTTGAAGATGTTGGCATGAAAAAGTTGTCTTTTTCTTTTGGGCAAACGTATTTGTCTGGTCTTTTTTTAGAAGTGGAATAGAAAGTTTATATACCAATGCCTTTTATTTCCCAAGAATTTACCATCTTCTGTGAGGGTACAGTCTTAGCACTCCCAAGCCCCAAGGAAAGAGGAGGAAGACAATCACAAGCTCTCCCACCTCCTTGCCCAGAAGGCAACTGCTATTTTGAAGGCACCATTTGTTCTATGCATTAATGGACGTTGGCTTCGGGTTATGAAATGTGCTTTATTAAATTCCAGGACCCAAAGACCATTGTTGTAAAGAGTAATGAAAAAGAAGAGAACAGTTGATAAAGATACCACCAGCAGAATAAATAGCAATTTGAACAAAAGCCTAAAAGCTAACAACCATAGTAACATTTTAACTGTATAGGTATAAAAATACTATTGATTGATTGATTGATTGATTGATTGATTGATTGATTAACTGCGAACAACTATTTCATTTTAAAACATTTGCCCAGATCTAGAGAACCATCAGCACAGAGAAAGTTTCTACTCTGTTTCTGGTTCTCACATGATGATTCAGGGCTGGACAGATGCCACCTCAATGCATGGTACAGTTGGTGGTGGCAGACTGGTAAGTATTGCGGGTACTGCAATGTGCCATGGAAGCGCTCTTACATGCCATCCCATTTACCGTCGGAGCCAATGCAATTACAGATTTGATATTTCTATGAAAAAAGGTATCAAAAGGTGGCCTTTTAGCTTGAAAATGGAGCTGCGCTGCCATGGAACGATAAACACCACTCGGAATGGGGAAGGGTTAGCGGGGAAACGGCAGTTGCAAGTTTGGTGACCACTTTATACACCTTATCTTCCAGTTTTTACTCTATGGCAGCCTACCTATTGAGATTATTGTCACATGGTCAGCAATGGAGGGATGAGAGTCAGACCCTTCAAGCTTGCTAATGATAAGTGACAAGACTATATAGACAATATATATTGTCAAGATGCAAACCAATGGGCCTTGTGTGGGGGTGGGGGTGTGACACTGGAGTCCCCATCCCTCCTCTTTTTCCAAGGCAGCGGAGATAACCAACAAGTTTGGAGATCAAGGTTCTCTATCCGCTAACTATAAAGAAAATCGACACAGTTGGAAAAAGTTGTAACTTCTGCTGAATAGCATCACAGGAAATCTGCTACACCTTTTGTTGCTTTGCAGGGTTCCTGTGCCTTTGAAACTTTGTCTGCATGACTAACAGAGGAACAAAAGGTGCAGTGTTTTCTACCACTGCCCTTCCTTGCTGGGCACAATTCCACCTGTTGCACCCCTGTCTGCCATAACCTCAGAGCAGCAGTTAGTTCCCATCATTGCTGCTGCTGGTCCTGCTTGTGCTCAATGGCAGGCATGAGGGAAAATCTCTTCCTCTAGGCGGCTTGAATGGTAGCCTGTGGAGAGAAAGAGACACAGGGCTGGTGATGATCATGGGGTGCAATTGCAACAGACAATTCTCATTACAGTCAGGTTGCAAGAGTTAGGTTCTGGAGTCAGCGCATAGGAAGAAAATAACATATAATCAAAACTATCTAAAATCCAAAAAATACATACTTGCCTCTTTCAAAATCCCACAATGAGGGAACAAACAGCAGATTCATTCTCCCATCTCACAGTCACTCCAGGCACATACAAGGTAAGTTGTTTTTCCTCTCTCTTTTGTTATTGACTATACATGAATTTGCGCAGGTGGAATGCGCTTAAAATGCAACTTACTGTACAGAGGGTGCAATCCTAACCTGGAGTTAGGCCGGCACAGTTAGGCCAGGAAAGTTTGGCTGGCACAAGGCTTACTGTAAAGTGCGTTAGGATCATTCTCTGAGTCAGATAAGATGGCGCCCGTCTGTGTGCTGAACTCTCTAACTCAGAGAGTGGTCCAACCATACTTGATGGTGTCCCTTGTGCCAGCCAAACTTAGCTGGCCTAGCTGGCCTAACTAAATCCAAGTTAGGATTACACCCTGAGTTTAATTAGGGATTACTATAACCTAGATTCTCTTCCATTCCACATGCCCCAGCCTAGTCCACCCTCTCTCACTGGACTACATTGGGGCGGGGGAGGGTTGAGTCTTGGAGGAAAAAATGTTTTCATTGTGACAATACCCACCCAATACAGGGAGTTGTAGTGTAGTGTTTACAGGTTCTGTTTGTTTTGTTGCCATGTGTCTTAGCAGTTTCCCTGCAAGAAAACATAAAAATGAGTGTTTGGATAGGAGTGGTAATATGTAGAACAGAATACTTGGCATTCGCCAACAAAGGTAGCCATGCTCCCAAATGCCGTCGCTGGCACACAGAGTAAATGCACCCGCATTTAGGGGATGGCTAGCAATAGGAGTCCCTTCCTTCACACCGTGTACTTACCTAGTGTCCTCTGGGTGGGGAACACAACTCCAGTGCTCTGAGTTAGGCAGGGATGTTTAGCTAGGCACCATTATCCCTAAATATGAGTGACAGGGAATACGGTGTAGCCATAGGTGTGCTCTGTATTCTTTTCTAGAGAGGCTTGCAGAGGTCAATAGAAAAGGATTCCTGCGAGACATTGTCTCCCTCTCACTCACTTTTGTGGGAACGTCTTGTCCTTGCAACCCCAGTGGCAGCAGTGGAAGAGAGTTTCATGGTAAATGTTGGCATCCAGAGTCCAGAGGCAAAGTACCTGTAGGAAGTTCTGAGAAGAGAAGTGTTATTCAACTACCCTGTTCTCTGTTTTTTTTTTCCCCTGGCAGTTGGATGTATGTGCACAGTATTCTCTTTGGGCCAAGGGTCCCATGGCCCCAAATCACTATATCTGTTATTGCAATGGTTCGGAAACTTTTTAGCACTGGGACCTACTTTTAGAACGACAGTCTACCTGGGACCCAACGGAAGTGATGTCATGGTCAGAAGTATTATCATTATGATGCCAGAACCTGCTGCTTTCCTGATAATGCAGCAATAAGTTGGGTTTCACTAGCAAAGTGAATCAGAAACAAAAAAGGCTATTTACAACTTTGACACAATTATTGAAGCACAATAATCACACAGCCCTCCCCTTTTCCAGCATCCCATCTTTTCAATACGGCTGCTCTGGGGGCTTTGCGACTCATCTGAAATAGTCTCGTGACCCACTGGTGGGTCCTGACCCACAGTTTGGGAACCACTGTGTTATTGTATCTCTAAAAACAAGGGGGCAGTGCACATAGCTCTAAGCCATGGATCTCTGGATTGGTTTTCACTTGTTGGCTCTTTGAACACTGTGTATTGCTCAACAGAGAGAAGAAGAAAAGAGTCTTTTCTCTCTGGCCACAATTACAAAAGAACAAAATGCAAAAGGAAGGCTGTTCAAAGAAAGGAACTAAGAATAGTAACTGAAAAAGGAATACCATTATGCAAAATCAGTGATACGCTTTTATCTTGAACACACAGCATTTGGAACACAGGAAAAAAAAAGTCAACAAAATCAATTCAAGGCCTTGAGAGATGCAACTACCCCCCGCCCCCAAAACAACAACAAAACACACAATTTGATCCTAAGGACGATTTCCAGAAGCACTGAATTTATTTCTGAAGCTGATATTTCATCCATGAAGGTCCATTGCATATAAATATGCAACATCCCTTGATTATTCAGTATGAGATGATTCACCGATCAATGTGTGAACCAACGAGTGAAAAAGCAACATATCTCTGGTAATGGAAAAGGATATGTTTTGTCTGTGGTAGTTGGCCTGTAATAATTTATTCAGACATGTATGTCACCACTCAAAGCTCCTATAATCAGAACATCTAGATGTGAAGAGCCCTTTAGATGGAAACTCTACCAAAAATAGAATCTACGTATTTGGCTTGACATTATCAATACAGAATATTCTTTGAGGTATCGTGTGGGGGATTTGTAGTGTATCAGAGAATTCTGGGTGGGGGGAGAGGAACCACATCTTGCACTTCTATGTACAGGGAATATGTGCAGTTATACGGAAACAGATGGGCTAGGTTCAGTCATTCTTGCCCACTGTCCAGAGGTAAGAAGATGAAATGGAGCAGGAAGAGGGGGAAAGAACAAGTGCTTGGGAAAGGACCCAAAGCTTGCAAAAAAAAGAGGCTCACGTCACACTAAGTTATGCTGGTGGTAAATCAAGGGGAGTCAAATTTATGATTGCCAGTTGCACTTGAAATCCACAGCCCGGACATAGAAGAATATGTCAAGCATGTCTAACATCCAGGGAAGGACAGATAAGTTCATTAAAGCTTTCATGCCAGGTAAAGCTAAAACTTTAAGATGGATTCAGAGAAAGCTGAAACATTGTTTGTCAGAATCTTTTACATGGTTCAGCTCCTCTTGTCTTTTCACGCAAGTCTGACATGATCTGCTCTCTGGCTTCATTACAGCAATATCTCGAACATGTTCTTCCTTACTAATGAGTAGGTGACCTTGGAAAGGTCATTCTATTTTAGATTCAAGAGCACCTCATGGAATTCATGATAGATTGTATCAAGTCAAGAACCTTTATTGGCATACAAGAAATATTAACATAAACAGCCACAACTATTAAATTAAAGGGTTAGAGTTAGGTTCATTATCTCACTAAGAAAATTGGCTACAGCATTGGACTTAATAATCGCTGAGGAAAATAGGTAGAAGATTGGGAAAAAGAAAAGATAGAGACGATATCCACGGTTCCAAATATAGTTGGCGTCGGAGGGTGTGAACCAGTGATGTCATTCAGGGGGAACAGACCAGAACGGGCGTTCCGGATCCTAACGGGCTCCGTAGCTGGTTCCGGGTTCCCGACAAGTGCCAATCAAAAGTGAGTTCCTGTTCCTAAATCATTTGAATGACACCACTGGTGTGAACTGGACGATAGATTGTATCTGAAAAAGTCTCACGGCCCAATCCTGAGCCGCCCAGCCATCCCGTGGCAGCCAGGCACTGTGGGAGGCTCTGCGGGATAAGCGGGCATTCGTCCCCTTTCCCCGCGTAAGTGTGCGAGTGGGCTACTCGCCTCTGTGCCGGCTATTTAGCTGGTGCAGAGGCGAGGGCTTCTGTGCAGGGCCATGCAGCCCGACATGGAGATTAGGACTGGCGTTCGAAGCTCGCTGCCAGTCCAGTCCCATAGCCCGCTCCACCTTTCCCAACGCCCAGGAACTCCCACACTGCCCAGAATCCCTGCAACACCGACGAGAGGCTACATTACCTCTTGCTGGGCTGGCGGTGCCACAGGGCAGGCAGTGAGAGTTTACCACCCATGTTGCACATGCCTGACGGCACATTTTGCAACACCTGTGTGGGTGGTATGCTCATACTCTCTCTGCTGAGGGGCTCAAGATCAAGCCCTCTCTCCAGAAAATATGCCATCATGTCTTGTTTATCAGAAGGATCAATGCATGTCAGTTTGGGAAGATCTGTAACACAAACAACGTATCTCAGCTCTGAGTTACTTTAACTAGACGAGTACAGAGATTCTTGCACGATTTTGATTCAACTCTGGTGGACACAAACAACCAGGACCTGTGTGGTAAAATCCACATCACTTGACAGAATGATACAAAGCTGTCCTGGGCTGGCAGCACTCACACCAGTTTAACAGCTGGTTACAGACAGGGTGATGCCAGCAGATGGCAAAGGCAGCCCCCCCCTTTTTATGTTGGGCCAATCCTCTCTTCACATTTGCTCTCAGTGAGCAGGAAGAGGACAACAAAGCTGACTGAAGCACCCCTCATCAGTTTGGAAGCGCAAGAGCTGTGCAGCCAGATTGCAAACACCTGGAGAAATGGAGGGTTCTAGGCACTGGCTTACTTGGGATGGACAGATGGGGGGACAACTGCTGTTGGCACCACTCGGTGGGGGGGGCAGCACTACTCCCCACTACTTTTTAAACCTTGTTTACCCTCTTGTTTTTACCCTCTTTTCCCACCCTCCCCACCTCATATAAGGGCTTTTCAAGGGCCAAGGAGATTGAAGGCGCCTTCCCCAACCCTTCCAGAGACCTCAGAAGACCCCCAATTGGGGACAGGGTGGGAAAAGGGAGGAAGTGACCAGGGGGCAGCATTTTGGTGCTAACCCCAGGCCTCACAGGGGTCAGGATCGTTCTGAGTGCTTTATGGCACTTTCGTGACACCACGGGGCCAATGTAAGTGCCTTGCATCGGCCCTACAAATGTGCCCATGCCCCATGGAAGCTCCAGGCTGTGCCCAACCTGCGCTGGATACAGCACATGCCCATCAAACTCTGCTGTTCTGGCATAGGTTAGGATTGAGCCCTGAATGAATGAATGAACAAACACAATCACTGCTCGATGCAAGGCTTTGAACTGGCAACTTGTGTGGGCCAGCTCTGAGTCCAAACATATGTTCCTCCAATACTTTGTTACAAACAATTGCAATGTACAGTACTTCTGTGATGCTGTTTGTGTCCTCTATGTTACTGAAACAGTAGTGATGGGGTAAACCATTTGAATTTGTGTTATAGCTTTGCCTGTATTCCTGGAAAGAAGTTTCTTGGAATAATTACACAGACTAGCATTTCCAACTTTTTCCTGGCAGGGCTCCTGTGTCACAACTAATTAACAGGCAGAAATCTAACAGTAGAGCATTTTCCTATCCCAGCAGTGATAGGACAAGGTGTACCTGTTGCTTCCCCTCCCCTCCATCTGTTAATACAGGTTCTAAAAGCACAAACAGGGAAAAAAAACAACTGGCAATCCTTAGAGTCCCTTACCAAAGGGAGATACGGCATCAGTGAAGATAGTGACGGACAAACATGAGCCAGTATGACAATCTGTTTATGTGTGATGAAGTCCTTTGTCAGCTGAGAAAAGGCAATTATATTTCTGACTGCTGGCATCTCTTTCTGATGCAAATATTATGTGCCTTTCTCAATTCTGGCTTGAAGTACTGCAGGAAACCACATGGGGCTGCACTTGAAGCTTGTTCAGTAATCACATCTGGCCGAGAATGCAGCTGCCACCCGGCTAAGTGGTGTTAGGCAGCGGAAGATATTAAACTAATTTTTCAACAACTGCATCGACTTCCTACTCCCTCTGAGCCCAGTTCAGCATGATGAGTTTAGTCTATAAAGCTCTAAGTGATTTCAGCTCAGGCATTTTTCAGTGGCTGCCCCATTCCAGCGAGTTGCTACAGTAGATGGGAGAGAAATATATGATTTTCCAAGTCCATTTATGTTTTTGCTGTAACAGCCCAATAATCTCCTTCCTTCCCATTGCTTTGAGGTGGGCAGAGCAACAACTGTTCAGGCAATGATAGCCTTTTGTATACATCCAAAAGACATCAAACACATCAATATTTTTTAAAAATAGATAAATTACATGTGCTTTGTTCACTTTGCTTTGTATAGACTTTGTATAGACAAAGTACACATTTTGGTTTTATGAAAATGATGTTCATTGAAAATCTATTACTGCAAAGCATTCAGTAGACTCTAACAAAGATCTTAATAACATCATAATCTTTCACATGTCATCATTGTAGCCTCTTCCCAAAACCTGGGAAAAGATGGACTGTGGTTGTCCAGTCTGAAGCCAGTGCTTGCCTCTTCAAACACTACTCTCCAGCAATAATAGATGCGGCAGTTACAGTGATTCTTCCTTTTCTCTTCTACCAGACCCTTAAACACCTGCCACACCTGGAGATTTGCTAGTTAGAGCAGATGGAAAGAAAGACAGGCAAAGGTAGGAGAACGAACCATGGGACAGGTAGATGAATCATCTCTTGGGAGGTCAACCCATTGAAAAACACAGGAATCATATCCAGACAGGGCCCAGGCAGCCCTAGGACTTCTGGCATGTTAATGCTGCAATGTTTGAGAATGAAAGGGTTAAGTTATGTTGCGTGAAAGTTTTCATATGCACTACTGTTCTTGCTATTTCATGCTTCCATCTGCACTTCGACCAGAAATTCAACTCTGATACACACCACCCCATCCAAAACCACTCTGAAGCATTCTAATACATTACAGACAACTGTGGGCACTCAGAAAACCTGAACTGACTTTGTGCACCAACCGAATGAAGGAGCACCTAGAACACTACAAAACAGAGCCTGTGTTATGTCCTCCATATGTGCTAGAGGGCAATATGCATTTGGAAAATGTTTAACAGAGCTGTTGCACACAAATGAGTCATTTTTTTTAAAAAAAGTAAAGCGTAAGAAGATTTCCAATTCTTTTCACAAACAAAAGCGTAACTCACAACCCACTCCACTTATATTACTTTACCTTTCCATAGTCCCTTGCCAACCACTGTCTTTTCCCCTTTGCAACGTAAACGGTTTGGAACTTCCTCTCAATCGGAAGTTGTTATGCCGTACCAATATGCCCAGACTGGCTCGTCTCTCCTTACACCCTCTCCAGTGTTTCTGTTCAGTCTTGGTCTGTGGGGGATGGGACTACAAGCAAGGGAGTGAAGGGCGGTGAGCAGCCTTTATTGGCCATTTTGGGAATTGAAGGTTCACCTTTTCAGCCTGCTTCGAACTCACCGGTGCTGCTCTGGATGGTCCTCACGGTGGTGGTTGTGCGTGGGGGAGACGAAGACCTCAGCGACAGACATTCGTCGTCCTGAGAACAGCCCTTTTCAATGGCTCTCACGTAGCTGTGGCTCCTCATGCGGAAGCAGCCGGGCATTGGCAGGTCCAGGGCCTCGACGGCCTGAGACTCCAGTTCACTGAACACCGACTCACAGACAGATTCAAACTGACCATTTACTTCCATCTCGCTCACCTGCAGGCAAAGAGCAGGCCTTTCAATGACATGCAACGCAGCAGTCCAGCTTGCACTGCCACCAAAGGGGAAAGAAGAAGCAAAAGCCTTGAATCTCTATTATGAGGCATCCCCAAACAGGTAAGAGGAGACCTTTTATCAGACTATTTCTTCCTAGAGCAGGATAAGGCAAGCTTTCAAAACCAGCAAAGATACACGTGGCCTGATCAAGAACCGGCACATATCACCTGAGTTATGTCTTTATTTCTTATTCTCCAGAATATTACCAAGAGGAATGGTAAAAGCAACAAAGAATCAGTTAGGAACCAGCTCACAGCTCAGTTATGAAAAGCCACTCTTAAGTCCCCCAGTGTTTAAAATCATATGCCAGCATCACTGTCAGCTCTAATTAAATAAAAAGGATAAGTTTTAATCCTAACTTGAGGGGGGTAAAATGTCAAAGCATGATTTTAAAGGGGGAAGAAACCTTTTAAACCGTGTTTTGTTGTTTAAATTTAATTTTTGGTTTCTAAGATGACAAAATTGCCCACCTGGATTTTATTAATTGCCCACCTGGTATTTAGTACACATCAATATACTGCAGCATACTGGTAAAGTACTAAAAATATAATGAAAATAGGAGTAGGATGGGCAATGTATGAGAGGAGATCATCAGGACGAAAGAAAAGTGACACAGTATTATGTTCATTCAAAGCTGGGATGTTACAAATCATGCTTTGCTATATATTTTATTGTCCAATCCAGCACAATGTCTTGGGTAGCGAGACCAGCGTGGGCTGCGCTGCACTGTGTGTGGGAATTTTGCAGGTGGGAGGTCTCTGCGAGGTAAGGGGACAGATACCCCCTGGTAAGCCCCAGCCTGCACAAAGGCACTACAATGTGGAGCGTAATTTGGGTCTGCACGCTGCTGTTCTATTATATCATTGTGCTGTTATGGCAGCAACTTCCAGCACCATAGTTCTGTCTGAGAGGTTGTTCTCAGAGTTCTCAAAGTTGTTTTTTGCTGGGTTAAATTTCAAAGCAAGCAAGCAAGTGAATTAAATTAGCCCAAGGGCCAAACAAGACGTTATGGCAAATGCACGGCTGCTCTTGAAAGCAATTGCTGTTTGCTGTGCATCTTTTTCAACCTTAATTCTCCGTAACGTCTAGTAAAACTTTGGGCCCAATCCGACCCAACTTTCAAGTACTGATGCTGCTGCTGCAATGCAATGGAAGAAATGTTCCCTTTCTTGGAGGAGGCTCCATGACCACCCCCTTCCATCGCAGGATACAGTGCGCACCCTGTTGGCACAGCTGCGTCAGCACTGGGAAAGTTGGACAGGATTGGGCATGCTATTACCCATGTAGTAATAGCATGCTGTTTCAACTTCATCACCATCATCAGCAGTCTATGATGCTAAGTGGGGTGGTACTGAGGAAGTGTAGACTGTCAGGACAATAAGTAACTCCTATTATATGTTATAAAAGGGGCTGGGAACAGTAAGATGCTTAGTGATCATTTTTTGGTGACAGTCACACAGTTTCTGTAAATCTATGCCAGGGCACCCCACAGGCGGTAGAACAGCTCCAGCCCCTCTTCCCCGTCCCGGCAGTTGATCCCAGGTTCAGGTGGCATCCCAAGGTCTCGGTGGCCTCAAAAGATTGGATGGGGAGGGAGTTAACCCACTCTAGGTCCTTCTCCACCATCCCTTGGAGCTCTGTCAATGGGCATGGGACAATGGCAGGGGCTCCCGTGGGGGTGGCTTCTCCACATCACTCTCAGGCGGCAAACGTTCAAGACCCTCATATGAATCTGGGTGGCCTTATGCCTGGTTGTCCCCAGCCTGCCCCCTTCCTGGCAGGGTACACCTGGTCCCACCGGTGGGTGGTTACAAAAGTTCCTCCGTGTGCGACTACTGCAGCAGCTTGGCCAGTCCCTCCCTGGTACTCCCTCCCTACACGAGGAAATCCTCTTCAGTGATCCCAGCCAATCATGTCGCGTCAGGCCAGGAAGTGCTCTCACAAGAGCAAGAAGCTCACATTCCTATGGGGCCTGATCGTGGGATGTGATCAGCTGCCTGCTGGCAGCTGCCTGCTGGCTGTTTGGTGGCTGGAGTTCCTGTAATGTCAAAGTGAGTACGTTTCGAGGCCAGACAGTCCAGTTTGGCTCTAATGCTCATTTTAAATGAGAGAATACTGAAGGCTCTCCAAGGACTTGCCGGTGAGTCTCTGGAACCTCTGGATAACCACTATGACCAGTGACACAAAAGGCTTTTAAATGCTTGAATTTAAGCCAGAGATGAGACTGAAAGAGGGATTCTATTCAAAGACAACACTGAAGTCAGCTATTTGACAATCCATTGTATCATACTGTTTCCAAAAGGAAAGCTGAAAACTTCATAATCCATCCTAAAGACTCTATGGGCTCATAGAGGGGAATCTTAGTTTAGCAGGAAAAAATTATTCTGCTTGAATGCTGAGGAAGCCATGTTTTCCCCCTTTCTTTAAATAAAAATATCTCTCCTCCGTGTGATTTCTGCCAGCTGGCTTGCAAGCTTCTGCCTTCCACTCCAGCAGTGGGTGTAGTGGTGAAGTAGGAATGAATTCATCAAAGTACTGCCAACTCTCAGTCCTCAAAAACCATATGTCAGCCTGCCCAGATAAAGTGTCGATGGTAAAATGGATCCACATTATGATACAATATAATTTTATTATACATTATATTCAAATTAAAATGACTCCACTGTATATGAAATATGATACATGCTTCCTCTCCAGCTTTTGAAATGTTGGAATCTACCTTTACAGAATTCCTATTCATAGGACTGGAATACACTTGTTCTTTTTAAAATGAAATGATGAATAACGTGACTGTAGCAACTGCTGGCATATGAAAAAACACATTTACCCATGAAAAAATTGCAAAGGAGAAAAATAAAGCAATGGCTGCACACCACCCCAGAAAACTAAAGGCTCCTTGTTTTCTGAAATTCTATGCTGCGAATGCAGCGCCACTGAATGCATTCTTTAAACCATGCCATTTTTAGAGAATACCTCTTTTGGACTCTCTTTGTATAGAGAAGCAATATATAGTGATGCAAATAAATGAAAACACCTGCTGTGCCCATTCTGCCGCCATGTGCAAATGGACAGATATGGGCATGAATATAGATAAAAAGTAGCAGGAGTCGTATGTTCAATAGAGTACCAATTATTTGACCTAAACGGGACCAATAGTTGGTCGAATGAATAACACAGGAAGAAGGGGGGAACCCCCTGCCACCACTGACTTGCCCTCTCCATTTTCCCCACTGCGTGGCTGCTTAGAAAGTGAGTGATGGAGAGGTGGAAGCTAAAGCCTCCAGCCCCTTTCCCTTCCCTTCCCTTTGGCTGCTCTTGGCACACTCTCTGCATGGGTACTGTTTGAAGTAAACAGGAACTATGGAACACTATGGGAGCCCAGCATGCTCCATTCCCCGTGAATTTCAAATGCAACTTATGTGATGGATGGAGAGTGCACCAAGGGCAGCTTAAGGGAAGGGGAGGGAGAAGGGGCACCACCCTGGTTCAGCTCTCTCTCCTTTCCTTAGCCACCCGGGGGGGGGGAGGAAGTGGGTCCAAATTTTTGTATTGGTTTTGGGCAGGGGAGAACAGAAAGGCAGCAATTCTGGCCTGGCTTCAGCAGTGCCTGAACACCAACCAGGGTTGTGTGTGGAAGGAAGTGTTCTGATACTGAGCGGTTCCCAAACTGTGTGCCACAGTGTCACGATGAACTCATGGGGCTCAGCAGGATGTCCCCAGCAGCCTCTTTTTCCCAGCTCTCTGGGCGCTGCCGTCTTGGATTGTACAAGAACTGGGAAGAAGAGGACGCCGTGACCAGGATAAGAGGAACACGCTGCAGGGGGATGGGGGCTCTCTTCTCCTGTTTGCTCCAGCTAGTGACCATCAATTCTGTACCCATTAGCCCAGCTACAGCCTAAGTTTCTTGGTCATATTAGAGAGTAATGAAATGTTGGATTTTATATAGATGAGAGCTTCAAAAACAATATGCAATGTAATGCAAACACCACCACCTATGCAATACAACCAGGCATATATTTGGTTCTGCCTGAACCTTACTCAGGCATCTGCTTCTGTGTACTCTATTCTGCCTATCAAACCTGGCTGGGGCAGGGCTGTCATAGCCAGGAAGGCTGCCTGAAGCACTTGCTTCCAACAGCAAATTGGGATGGAGCAGCAAATTGGCAAAAAACTGCCCCAGCTTACCACCCCTGCCAGCCTGCTGCCTACTGAGCAACTTCAATTAGATCTCCAATCCTTTTCCTGTTTATTGAGAGCAAGTAGGCAGGGGATTGGGACAGGCAGATCACTTCATCTTCCAGCATCAAAAGGAAAAAAGACTGCTGCTGCCACACCTCCTCCCTAACCTTGCTGCTTAGGAAAGGTGAGTGAGCAAAGACAGGTGGAGCCTGACAATCTGCCTCGCTCCCTTGCCTTGGGCTCCAGTGCGATCGCCATGCCATACTATCCTACTTGAAATAAAGGGGGTGAGTGGATCATGCTGAAAGTAAGGGGATTGCTGCACTCCCCTGCAGTTTGCTTTGTGCTCCTTTCCTTTCCCCCTTCTCTTAAGCAGCTGGGTGGTCAAGGAAGAGGCAGTGGTGACACAGCTGCAGCAACAGCAGTGGTAGGGTTTTTCTTTGGGGGGGGGGGAGTTGAGCACATACCAGCAGGGATGGTGGGTCTACCCTAATTCAGGAAGCAAATCCAGTCAGGCCACTACTGGGCTACTGACTGATGCTGACCTTATTTTCTCAGCGGTGCAGGCACGTTACTTACCTGGCTAATAGTGCTCATGGCTCTCATGTAGCTTTCATTCCGGGATCGGAATTTTGGAGAAGTCAGCAAACCGGCAGGATCCAGACTATCTAAACTCCTGTTGATGGACACTTCACTGACTGCCCTCAAGTAACTGTGGCTCCGGATCTGAAGTTTTGGAGAATGTTCATTGGATATCCTTGAAGGAAAAAGGCAGGAAGAAGTCACTGCGTCATATCGACATTTCTTAGCTCAGATGAGCAATGGCAACACACTGGAACACAAGTGAATAGAAATTCAAAGCAAAAACAACAGTAATAATGACGACCCAAGAAGAAACTTCTGGCCATTTATAAACTGACTATAGTACAGGAAGTGGGCCGTTCCAGTTCATTTGCTCATCATCGTCCTTTTAATAATAAAGACAAACCTGTCACAACAGCATTATGCTTATTGACAGCACCATCCGAAGCAAGCCTTCTTGCTAGAATAGCCACTGAAATGCTCAATTCTGTGTCAGGTTGACGAGCTACGCATGAAGCATCAGTTTAATGCAGGGAGACTGCAATGGCTGCCCTCCGTTAAAAAAAGTTCATAGCCAGTGCATAAAAATAAATGGAATTTTTTTTTAAAAAAAGCATTATTTTTCGTTTTCAGATGAAATTGCAAACCATGCCTAAAGACTGAGCAATCTCCCTGAGGTCTCGATCTCTGCTCTCCTGCTTGGAGGATATGAAGAGGAGCGCGGTTGCAGAAAGAAGTCACTTCAGGGGCTTAAAAAATATTGTGGAACTACATCCATGGAAATTATAACTGATAAGCTGAGAGGCAAAGGCTAACAGAAATGGTCAGACTGATGGAATCACTGTACATGGTACCAATTCCCGGAGAACTGAGGGCAGAGCTTGACATGTGAAAGGCAGAATCCACTTGCTGTCAGTTGTAAATGGTGATCCATGGTAGGGCGAAGGCCCACTAATAGAAGAGAGTTGGTGGGGTGGGCAGAATGGGATGGAACAGGGAGAGACGGGGAGGCGTGTTGAGGTGGGAGGGTGTGGTACCTGACATGGGTGACGTGTACCAGATTCAATTGCCTCTGGTGGCAGCAAGGGCAACAAGTCCCCTTTGTCTCCTTGAACTTGCGCCAGCTAAAGAGCTGGCGCAGTTCCTAAGAGATCCACTGGCAGTCGAGGGGCTTACGGCACGTATAGTAACATTTCCCCCTTTCCCTACCAATCAGCACCTCCACGATGGCATGCAGTGCATGCAGTTTGGGTGCAACCATATGCTATGGCAGGAAAAACCACTGGATCATGCAACTAGCCACTTTCATCCACTTGACTAAGGAGCCCAGGGGAGCCAGGTTGGAAACAGCAGTCTGTTGATCCTACTCTACATCAAGTATCTTGATCCTACTCTACATGAAGAAGAGGCCAGGACGTATGGATTTAAATCATGGCAATTTACTAAATTAATGATTTAATGCTGGTATAAATCAAGTTTTCTATTTGTAATTCATGTTTTCAGAACAATTGTCGTACTAAAAGGTGCATCCTAATTGCCAGTTACAACCATTAAAATATGCTTGTCTGCAACGTACTTCAGAAGCTCTGATCGTTCAGCCCACATGTCTTATGCACTACAGACAAGTGGCTTATTTCTGTTCGTCTCTGTACAAGGACTCTAAGGATCAAGATAGACAGACATTTTAAAGTGTGCTGAAAGTACTCTGAGCATGCATTATCTGTCCCAAAAGGAAATGGGTCAAAGCGGAATGAACGTGTGTTCAAAAACTTCCATCACAGTTGAAAATGTTTGCCTGTCTCAACCCAAGATTGATTGCTTGCAAACTATGTACCCAGAATTTTGCAGAAGCAAAGGTTTGCATCTCCTTGGCAGAACACTGTTTCTCCACAGATAGAAAGTAAGCACTCCTGCTTTCGGCTTCCATGCGTCATACATATTCATGATTTGAGAACGAACATGTTGCAGAGTTCAGGTAGTTAGAAGGCATAACAGAGAAGTACAAGAATGCTCAGGTGGGCTCAGTGCCCAGTTTCTAGTGCCTATAACAGTCCCTGGTTCCAGCAGGAAGCCCACAACAGGAGATAAAACATACGGCACATTATGTCATATCTAGAATGCTTGACCTACAAAGTTACGTTTTTTTTTTCTGCAAAGTTACTTCTTCTGCATTCCATTAAACAGTAATGAAATAAGTTTAAGAGATAACAGAGAATATTATAATTTTTGCATTACAACTCAATTCCATTCTTAACCAGCTTCTTTTTAAAGAGACATTGTTAAAGTTGATTTTTTTTTTTTAATGAAAACTAAATAGTGGTTATCAAATGTTTTAGCACTGGGACCCACTTTTTAGAATGACAATCTGTCCAGGACCCACCGGAAGGGATGTCATGGCTGGACATGCCATCATTATGACACCAGAGCCTGCTGCTTTCGTGAGAATGCAGCAATAAGTTGGGCTATTTCTCAGCCATTTTCCAATAGCAAAGGGAATCAGAAAAGGGGGAAAAAGCCTATTTACAGCCTTGACACAAGCAAAACAACCACATAGCCCTCCCCCTTTCCAATGTCCCATCTTCCCATATTTTCAATGATGGTTGATCTAGGTGCTAGGCAACCCACCTGAAATTGAATCGCGACCCACCTAGTGGGTCCTGGCCCACAGTTTGAAAAACACTGAAATAGAGTACAAAAACATGTGATTTACAGCCCAAGTCTAACTAAACTCTTATGCAACAATGCAGCAGAGCCAGCACAAGCTATGTGGGGGGAATTTTGATGGCTGGAGCTCTTTTTGGGGACGTTTGGCCTCTTGTCCCTGGGTAAGCCTGAGCAGCTGCAATGGGTCAACTTGGACCAGCTGATCCCACTCTGTCCCAGGCCTTATTCGCCCACTCCCTGCCCTCACACCTCCTCCTCAACCCTGTGCCAAACCTCTGGGAGAGCTTTAATAATAATAATGATAATAATGATAATAATAATAATAATAATAATAATGATGATGATGATGATGATGATGCAAGTATTTATATTCCGCCTTTCTTTGGCCATTAGATTGCTCCTCTGGCTTTAATTCAAGGCGGTTTACATAGGCAAGCTTTATCTCTAAACCCGCAAGGGGTTTTTACCAATTACAAAGAAGTTCTATCTTTCAAGAACTACAACAACATACAGATGGAACTTTCGTGGTTTAGTCCTTCTTTCTGGCCACACGCTTGCCTTCCTGCTGGCTGATAAACGGCTTCTCTGCTCCCACCAAAGAAACAGCTGGCCCAGCACAACTCCTCTCTCACAGGCAACTGGAGACAGCTCTTATCAGTCGCACTTCTCAAGGTCTGCCGCTCACGGAGACTTCCGGTGTTGTCGAACTGGCGACCTTCGGATCTTATCTTCGGGCAAACGGAGGCTTTAACCCTCTCAACTAAACCTCCTCCCTATGGTGGTTTTATGGTGCTTTTGTGACAGCGCACTCTGGCAGAGCTCTCTCTGTCCCAAGTTGGTAAGTTGTAGGCCTCTTCTCTGCTGGCCCATGTCCAGGATAAGATTGGGCCACTGAATAATAATAATAATAATAATAATAATAATAATAATAATAATAATAAAAATTTATTAAAAAATAAGAAACCCACACAGATTTTTTATCCACTATGCAGTAACTTGAGGACAGTGACCTGGATCATTTGGAAAGAAAATGAAATATACTACCCATGCGGTCTTCTAAGTCTGAGGCAGGGTCAGTTTAAAAGAACAGGACTTGCGAAGAGG
Source organism: Lerista edwardsae (assembly GCA_029204185.1). Lineage (NCBI taxonomy): Eukaryota > Metazoa > Chordata > Lepidosauria > Squamata > Scincidae > Lerista > Lerista edwardsae. Next base: position 11,045,420 of record JAJKFI010000031.1, read on the forward strand.
CCTACAACCAGCGTTGTCATGCAGCCGGAACGCTGGGCATGAGGAACGGGTGAGTGGCAGCCCGCCCGTTGTGTTCCAGTCCGTTTCGCCATCTTCCCCGCCCCCACAGGGAAGACGGCAAAACGGACCGGAACGCAATGGGCGGGCTGCCGCTCACCCATTCCTCCCGCCCAGCGTTCCGGCTGCATGACAATGCTGCCTACAACTTACCAACTTGGGACAGAGAAGGCAGCTAGCAGTACATTTGTTTTCTAAAAAGAGGCCTGCTCATTACGATGCACGCACCAGTTACTACTACTAGTGTTGAGAATGGCCACTGATTGATGGAAGAGAAGTAGGGCCTTTGAGCCAAGAGCTTATGAAGCCCTGACATTATATATACAACATATACTGAAGTGGCTTAAAAAAAAAACCTTTTAAAACAAACACAAGACAATTGTCTGAAGTAGTTGCTTGGTAATCAGATTTTTGCACAAAGACAAGCATCTGGCTACGTCTAATGCGGATTCTCAAAACGCAGCGGCTACAAATATGCCTGAATAATTCTCTACTGTGGGTGTCTTTGGTGGGAGCCAATGACAAGCATGCTGTCTAAAAGTACCCAAAGAGAAAACTGTTCTTGAAACAGGAACATCACACTTTTTTTTAACCTTTAAAAGCAGTTCTGTCTTCCCTCTCTGGATTTGCAAGGCCCCATCTGCTCATCTCTTCTAGCTGCTCAGCCTTTCATCACTCAGCAAGCAGGTCAAGCTTTGATGAATGCAGGATATGCCGTACAAGATGAGACACTTTAAAGGTATGCAGAGGAGGAGCAGATTGTCAAGAGGAAATGTAAACAAAAGTCTAAAAAAAAAACCCAAGCCAGCAAATTCTGCCATTCCCCACAAGGCTAGATTGTGATAACAAGGCAGTGATGGCAGTGAAGCCTAACTATGGACATGGAACTACATGGAACTACAAGCAACTTTTATCTCGAAGAGATTAAGGGCACAATCCTATGCATGTCTACTCAGAAGTGAGTCCCATTGTGTGCAATGGGATTTACTCCCAGGAAAGTGCATATAGCATTGTAGCTTAAAGCTCTGGTGACTGATATCTTCTCTCTTTTTTGGACAACAGCTGTTCAACAGAGGATTGAACATCTCTTTCCCCCCCCCCATGGCATAGCTAGAGAGAGGTCAAAACGCTATTGATGACACTTCAATGCCCTTGTAAATGCCCCCCCCCCGACTGCCAGAGAAATACGGATTCCATCAATCACTGACAGAATCAGTCAGGTTGAAGCCATCTGCAGCTACTTTGTCTAAAATAAGAAAATCCTGGTGGTGGAGAATCATGGGAATGATACGTAAGGTACAGTTCCACCCCAAGAGGTTATGCAACAATCATTCTCAGATCAGTCGTGATCAGAGTTTGGTCCTCCTTCCAAATACACTAGTCAAGTGCTAAAGCAAATGAGTGTTCTACTCACAGGATGTGTCCTTTGTCTAGAAAGGGCCTCCATATATTCAAGTTTGCAACAAGCAAAAGACAAAGCAATGCATGCTGGGTGTGTGGAAGCTGTTCTTGTTCCACACACACACTAGCAGCAACATTTTTAGGTTGCTGGTATCCATAGCTACAGTTCTTTCTACTTCAGATTGGCTCAGTTGCCCTAATTTTCCCATATACATACACCATGGTTAATCTTAGCATATGCTCTTCCTTGCAATTTGTGCTGTTAGGTAAAATCAATTGACACAGAGTAAAAGCTGAGTCTAAGAAAGAACATGTGGAACACCAAGCCATTCAAGCATATCAGGCACATTCTAGTCATGATCTGGGTCACTGGACAGGGGTAATTTGGCGGCTGCGGCGGCTGCTATATGTCATGCAGCCATTTTATTGCACCATGTACAAAGCTGCGATTACCTAGAAAGTGGAAAGGCCAGAGTGTCAGCAGCTGGAAATGCATCCCTTCAGCACCTCCCCTCTATACTTGGTTGTATCTTTGTGATTCTCTGGCTAATTTTGTCTACTGCAAATAAAAGAGTACTGTTCAATTTATTACGATCCAAGATCAGATAAACATACAAACATAACAACTTTACACATCATAAATAAGTAAATAAAACATTTGTGACGGAGATAAAGATTAAAACAATAGACATTCTGTCTTCAGAACGAAACCACGATCATTGAGTTTGGTAATCATGTTCTTGGGCCACTAAAACTCTGCGGATTTTGACCGCTGTCGCTAAAAAACTGGCACAGGATTTAGTCGCTTGTTCATTACTGCCAGAAAGCAACCATTTGGCAAGCTCCCCTACCCCAGATATCTGAAGATGCATGGTTACGGGGAGAATAAACTTTTTGCGGATACCCTGGTGGAATTGACAATAAAATAGAACATGCTCCCTGGTCTCAATCAACCCTGCACCACATGGGCATAATCTATCCATTAAAGGGGTTCCGTTGAACTTGCCCTCAAGGATCGCTGAGGGAAGCCACCCCCATCTGGCAAGAAAATATGCTCTTCTATGTGATGGTATCTCTAAAAGTTTTAAGTAGGCTGAAGGCCTGGTCAAATACTATCATCAGAGGCAAGGAAATTAGAGCAAAGGCTTAGATCTTTCTGCCTTTCAGAATCTAAAACCCTCTGTTTAACAATTTCTTTGGCTCTGTCCAAACCTAGAGACAACAGAGCCTCTGGGGAAAACCCCAAGTGACTCAGTTTCAGAAAAGTAGTATTAAGCCAGTTAGAATGGAAATTATCACTTAGAATCAATAAAGCTAAACCCTCCTGCGAATATTTAAGTTTGAGCCAAAGAAAAATAGAGTGTAAAGATACTCTGGCCTCCACCGGAATCAGCCCAGCTTCTAGACGGAGACTACTATTCGAAGCATACCTTGCCATCTGAAAAATAGAACGCAAGAATTTAGACTGCACACGCTCTAAAACATTAAAACAGGGCAAGGGAGGTCCAATGAAGGTACCATAAAGGAGTTGTGGCAAAACTTTTGCTGTATATAATTTAAGGGCTGCTGGGATATACTGCCCACCTCTTGATCTCAAAAATTTGTTAATTGCTTGGGTAGACTGAGAACCCATTTTAGCTGCATATTCGTAATGGGGTCCATAAGACCCCGAGCAGCTGAGCAGGACCCCTAAATATTTATAGGTTTTAACCTGTTCAATTGGGTGGCCACCTAAACTCCAGGTTCTTACCTTAGGCCTTTTGCCGAAAGCCATTACCTTGGTCTTTTGGTAATTTATTACTAGCTGATTAGTTAGACAAAATTGGCTGAATTTATAGAGTGCCCTTTTTAGGTCAATAGGGGTCCGAGATAGAATTGCAGTATCATCGGCATATAGAAGAACAGACATTTGCCGGGAGCCTAAAGTAGGGGGATGGAAATCAGGCGATTTTAGGTAATCAACAAGACTATTGATGTAAATATTAAATAATGTGGGAGCTAAAACGCATCCCTGTTTGACACCCTTAACAGTCCTAATTGGGTTTGTAAGGTGACCCTTAGAAGAGCAACGAACTCTAAGTGAGGTTTCAGAATGAAGTGCTCGTATTAAGTATAATAATCTGTGATCGACAGCCATTTCCTCAAGCTTCGCCCACAGCCTGGATCTGGAGATAGAGTCGAAAACAGATTTCAGGTCTATGAATGCAATAAAAAGGGAGCCCGAAGAACTTAAACCATATTTTTCGATAAGATGTTGTACTACCAAAATGTGGTCTATTGTTGATCTACCAGCCCTAAATCCAGCTTGTTCCTCAGCAATATAGTTAGTTTGTAATAGCCAATCCTTGAGTTTATCCAGCAGATGACCAGCATATAATTTGCTGATAACACTCAGGAGACTGATTGGTCTATAATTTGCTGGGTCTCCCCTGTCCCCTTTCTTATAGAAGGGGACCACGATGGCCTCTTTCCATCCATTGGGAATAATTCCCGTAGCGTCTATTCTAGTAAAAAGAGCAGCAAGGAGTGGACTCCAAAACTCCTTATTTTGTTTTAACAGTTCAGGGGGGATGTAATCAGGCCCAGGAGCCTTACAATTCCTAAGTTGACTTATGAGCGAGTCAACTTCCTTTGTTGTAACTGGGGGCCAAGGAGGTATATCATCCTCCATCGGTGAGAATTCATAATGGAGGTGATCAAAATATAAACTCCGAAAATAAGATTCCCAATTTTGAGCTGGAATATGGGAGTCCAGAGGGGCAAGACTTTCCAGATTTTTACCAGCTATCAATTTCCAGAACATTTGGGAATTTTTGGATTTAGCTGCCTGGATCAAAAGTTCCCAGAAAGCTCTTTGCTCAGCCTTCTTTTTTTCCCCAATAATTTTTTTGTAAGATTTTTTAAAATCAGTTAATTGGACTTGATAGCAATGTGCGTCAGCTCCAGATTTAGTTTTAAATATCTTATAGGCTGAAATTAAAGCCTGTTTTGCCTGCTGGCATTCTGTGTCAAACTACCTTTGGGAAGACCAACAGGACTGTTTCCTTATCGGCTTATTGACACTAGTTAGCAGGGGTTGGAGCTCCTGAATTATACATTCAAACACTAATAGCATATCCAAGTCTGGTAAGCTTTCAACAATATCTCTCCGCCATAAGTCTACCTTTTCAGAGACTAAAAGGGACCTAACCCTTTTCTCTAACAAGGGAGACCATTTAATACGGCGGATCTCCTGGGAGGCAAAATCCCCTAATCCAGAGAGAGGCCTAGTCAAATGAATAGAAGAGGGAGACAGGGAAAGTTTTAAAAGTAGAGGCAAATGATCGCTCCCCAATACTGGAAGAACTTGAAGACTATTTACCAATGGTAGCAAATTTGAGCTTACCAGAAAGTAATCTATAGTACTGCATTTCATCCCTGAGATGTAGGTAAACTCCCCTGGAAAGTCACCATAAGTAGCCCCGTTTAGCATCCACAGATTGGAATGCCATAATAATGTCAACAATTTGGAACCCGCAAAATTAGATTTATGGTCCTTAGAATGTCAAACATAATGTAATTTCTGATTTGCAGCCAGGTGCTCATCCCCCAAAACTGAATCCTCCCTAGAGGGGCAGGACCCCTGCAAGCATAGGACTCAGATATATATTAATAATCAGGACTCTCCACTTAGGGAGCTCCAAACAAATCGCCATTGCAGAGTGATCTAAAGGTTGTAAAAGTTTACATTTTAGACATAAGGCTGTAGAGACTAGTATAGCTAAACCAGCCTTTTATTTGGTCTTCCTGGGCCAGAGCCAACAATTGCCTTATTCACAAATGAATAATACCCATCCATCCTGATATCTCTATCCGTCCAGGTTTCTTGAATTAGGATAATATGCCCCCTACGAAAGAAACTAGCATCCAAACTTAAACAATGGAACCAACCAGCTATGTTCCAAGAAGAGTACATTATTTTTAGTTCCTGATTTCATTGCTTCACATGCAGGCAGCCACTGGAGCAGCCACTGAGAAGTAAACTAGATGCTTACTATGACTAGATGCGTAATGAATCTGTGTTTGGTGCAGGAGGTATTTGGGATTCCAAGTCAAAGGATATGGGACCCACCGACGTCCAGGGAAAAAGGTGATGGCAAAAACCTGAAAAGCTAGTCCCCCCATGAGAATGATTGTTTCTTGGAGGATACAGCTTGAATGACAACTTTACATTTGCTAGCCACACACACTTGCTTCCGTGGGTTTCCCAGCAGTTGGACTGGGAACATACTCAGCATCTGGACTGCGTGTTTTCATACAGTCAAGCAACATTTTCTTTGAGTGCATCCTCTTCTTGTCCAAACATTTTTCCAGTGCAACTCCCCTAACAGCTACTATTTGTTCCTGCAGTAGAAAAAAAATTCAGGTACCACTCATGAGTGGTATTTGCAATTGTTCTTTTCCAAACAGTATCTGGGATGTGAGGGAAGAGGCTCAACATCTCCTTACATGGGGACATGGTGGTGCTGCAGGTTAAACCGCTGAGCTGCTGACCAGAAGGTTGCAGTCCAAGACGGCGCGACAGAGTGAGCTCCTGTTGCTTGTCCCGGCTCCTGCCAACCTAGCAGTTTGAAAGCATGTAAAAATGCAAGTAGATAAATTGGAACCACTTCGGTGGGAAGGTGACAACGTTCCATGCTGCTTGGCATATAGTCATGCTGGCCACATGACCATGGAAACATGTCCTCACACAAACGCCAGCTCTTCGGCATAGAAAGAGATGAGCACCGCCTCCTTCAGTCAGTCACAATTAGACCATTTGGTCATGTGGAAACCGTTTTTACCTCCTTACATGGTGCTGCTTTTGATCAAAGCCCATGAAACAAAACTGCATTTTTGCTTTGGCACAATGCAGGTCTTGAATGCAGGTCTTCTGGTACCAGATCTTCATGCTAACCATGGCCTCAGTGTGGCTATCCACTGCAAAACGATGATCAGAAGTACACTCACGTGCTACTTAGTAGCATAATGATTCAGCACTCATAGCCTGTTAGATAACATCAAATTCTTAAGCAAGCTAATCTTTTATTTTCTGCACCCTATTGCTTTTGATCGTGTTAATTCTCATGCCACACTGTATAACAATCTTTTTCTAAAAGAAAAAAAATGAGCCCAAATTAATCTATTTAATATTAACAGATCAAAAAGTACACAAATGGGGACTAGCAAGATAGCTTATGACTTATGATTACTTATGACTTTTCTGACATAAATGGGTTAACTACTATGTAAAATGCATTGTCCTGTGAGTTTTGCTTCAAGGTCTTTCCATGACTGCTGAGCTCGATATGAAGATGATATCCTTGCAGAACAGAATCCTCTTAAGCAATATCACTTCACAATCTCAGCAGCCACAATAAATGGATCGGATTTCCTAGGCTTCCAGCATCCTTTGCCTAGCTTGTTTCTTTATTATAAAAATCTTATGATGGCTGGTGTAATGGAAAAAGCTGCCTGAAAATAGCACTGGAAAACAGCCAGTGACCGGACAGAACCAGACTTGAGCTAACAGCATGTGCAGCAGCAGACTTGTTTACATGTTTGGGAGCAGAGTTGGCAACACCACGAGTCAGACCATAGTTTTCCTATCAGCAGAGAGGTTGTTTCTGTCGGCTGGCATTTCTGTCGTCAGTCAGACCCCTTGTTCACCTGTAGTTCCTTCCATCTATTCTTCTAGCAGGGGCTAGATGAGATTACCACACACACACACACCGAACAGTGGCATCACTAGGGGGTGCAGACCACACTGGGTGACACCGAAACGAATGTGTTGTGGCGGCAGCATGCCATGAGAGCCCAACAATGCTACGAGTAGTGTCGGCTTCAGAGCGCTGATGGAGAGCCTCCCTTAGGCTGACAGAAGCCGGTTGGCACAAAGGAGGCTCTGTTCCATATCGGGACGGGGATGGTAGGAGGGAGGAGGCGGGACTTGGGCGGGCTTGGGAGGTGGCCATATGGCCACTTCCTAAGCCCGTCCGTGAGGCCGCGGGGCCCAATTCAGGCCGTGCGATCTCCTCGGATCTGCGCCCACTCTTTAGCGGGCACAGATCCAAGGAGCACATAGGGGAGGCTGGAGCCCTCCCCTATGGTAAGGGAGCAAACGCTCTCCTATGCAGCATCGGATATGGTGCTGCCAAGTCAGTCTTGCCATTCCGGCGCTGCATAGGATTGCGCCCTGTCTGATTGAGGCCCAGCCCCAGAGAAAAGAGCTTCACTGCCTGCAGAGCCCCAGGGAGAGGCAATTTGGCCTGCTGGGGGTGACACCATGAGTTCCCACTGGGTAACTCCAACACCACTGGGTGACACCAACCCTAGTGATGCCATTGAACCAACATATCCCATACTAACATTCATCATGCTAATTTTTATTATAAGCCACTTTGGAAGACTGCAAAGCAGGATATAAATATAATAATGCACGGGACAGTTTTGGATGCAGGAGTGAAAAATGCATTTCATGGATGCCTATGTTAAAAAAAAGAAATGAAACTTTTATCATTAGCCTTATTAGTTGCTTTTGCTGTTTGTCATAACAGTCTTCTAAACCTCAGGTTTCATATTTAAAAACACAATGTCATATTTTAATAGTTTTGATCTGTTGGCTCTCCTTTCCAAAATCTTATCAACATGAAATGATTAATGACTGCAAATTTTCCTCCTTTGTTCTGGTTAGGTAACTCAAACCATAATCCTATACAGGCTCTATACAATAGTATTCCTTTACTGACTATAGCGAACCAGAGCATTCCTGATGCAAACTGGTATTATCTCTATTTTATAGGTAGAATAAAATGTCCTTGATTTGCTTATTTTTCCTAAGATAGTGGCAGGAGATTTGTAGTAATTGTAATTCTTTGTCCAATCATTCAATCTGTTTCCCTGGTTTTATGTTACAACCAAAATTATTCTCAGTCCAGGTGTACAGATTCTCCTGCTTCTTTTTTTTTTTTTTCCAGACGTGACAGATGCTGGGCAAGCAAACCATACCTTGTGGTGCAGCAACCCTATAATTAACTTTGGTGTATTATTTTACAGAAGAAGCGATTTAAAGCTGCCTGCAATGAAAAGAACAAAACAGGAGGAGGCATGTTCAGCACAGTGCAAAAGGGTATTGCCTGTAAGACAACCAGAGCCGTTCTTGGCTCACGGCGCGCCTAGGGTGGGGCAATGTCACTGCGCCTTGCAGCGCAGCCACCCCATGCATCGTCCTGCCACACCTCCCTGCACCCGGAATTGTTCCATTAGGAACGTTCCGAGCATAAGGGAAGGCGGAGGGCTGAGAAGTGCACGGGTGGCATGTCTTTTAGGAGGCAGCCCTCAAATGTATCCTCTGGGTGATTTAGCTAACTGTGGGATGGTAAATGAAAACAAGGAGATTTTAATATTTTCAGAAATACTGAATATTTTGGAGTAAAAAAAAAATCCCCCCTTTTTGCAATATGTGTTTTAAAAGCCTTAACAGGAATGCGTATTATAGACACAGGGTTAGCTCCAAAGAGACTTTCGCATGAGCAGAAAGTGCTTCTATCCATGCAAAGAATGACCTATGAATTCCAGTGATTCCCCTTCTCCATTGCAGGCCCCTGTGGCACCTCCTGAGCTCCACTGTGACACTGTTTCTGAGGTCCCCTGGTACTATGGATTGGCTTTTGGTGAGTTGCAAGAAGTTCCAGCTCAGAGGAGGAGGAGGCAGAAAGCCTCATTTTGTGAGCAGCGTTCCTCTCCCAGGTGAGCTTTTGGTGCAAACGTGTTGTCTTCAGAGGGAGGCTGCTGTGGGGGAGGTGAGCGCGGCAGTGGCAATGGCAGGGTGCTGCAGCATGGAAAAACCTGTGCACTTCTCAGCCCCCCGCCTTCCCTTATGCTCGGATCATTCCTAATGGAACAATTCCGGGCGCAGGGAGGTGTGGCAGGACGATGCATGGGGTGGCTGCGCTGCAAGGCGCGGTGACGTTGCCCCACCCTAGGCGCGCCATGAGCCAAGAATGGCTCTGGTTGTCTTACAGGCAATACCCTTTTGCACTGTGCTGAACATGAATGTGATCGGCAGGACTCTCTTGGATTTTGCCGTACAATGTGCCTTCTGGGGAAAAAAAAAGAACACAACAATAGATAATGTATATTCTCTTTCTCTTGAGAACAGCTCCATGAATTTCACAAATAGCTCAGTGGCAGAGCACCTCCTTTGAATACTAGCAGGTCCTTGGTTCAATTCCCTGGTAGGGCTGGTAAAGACTACTTTCTGAAACATCTCTGCAACTCATGGGTAGATAATACTGAGCTGGATGAACCAATGGTCTTGCCCGGCATTGCCCGGGTATTTATTTATCCCAAGCTTCTATTAGACAGGAAAAGGAATGAATTATATCTATAGTGTCAAATCGAAGTAATTTTATGTACAGGTCATTAAAAGTATAAGTGCAGTATAAAAAGTATAAAGTAAAATCTTTTACAAATTCACTATAACATTAGTTTAATGCAAAACATTTTTAGTTTTACCTCCAGGAGCAAGAATAAATAAATTCTTGGATGAATCCACCATTGAGCAAGCAACATAAGGTTGTCCATGGGAGAAACATGGCGATCTCAAATCCATTCCTCAGTACTTAATAGACTGGCCCTGTGACTTGTTGATCACGACCGAGAATGCAAGTCTCACTGGAAATTGCAATCTCTTAAAGTTAAAAGTTAAAGTTTTAACTTAAAGTTAAAGAAGGGACGTGGTGGCGCAGCGAGCTAATCCGCTGTTGCTGGGCTTTCAACCGCAAGGTTGGGAGTTCGAGACTGCGTGACGGAGTGAGCTCCCGTTGCTTGTCCCAGCTCCTGCCAACCTAGCAGTTCGAAAGCACCTAAAATGCAAGTAGATAAATAGGGACCACTTTGGTGGGAAGGTAACGGCGTTCCGTGCGCTACGGCGTAGAATCATGCTGGCCACCATGATCGGACAAAAACGCCGGCTCACAGGCTTTGAAACGGAGATGAGCACCGCCCCCTACAGTCGGTCACGACTAGACCATTCGGTCGTGGGGAAACCTTTACCTTTAAAGTTAAAAGGGAGATCCGTCGGAATGAGTGTTATCCTTGGGATAAAAACTGTTTCACCCTCTCCCTTTCCTGTTAAAATAGTCGCTTCAATTACATGACCCAGCATCTTCTTGACACACAGCCTTGTTCAGTTGCAAAATTTTGGCGGGTCGAGGTTCCGTAGTAAAATAATTGGAGATCCCACTAAGTAAAAGCCGATGTGGTGGCAATCCAGCCGGATGTAGTGAGTTTAGGAAGTCTGATGGGAAAGTGACGACCTCATCGGCATCTACTATGGTATCTACTATGCCTGGAAACATGGCAAATATTTGAGTGGAGTCCAAGACTGGGGCATAATTATTTCTAAAAATTCCCAGAAGGTTCTACAGAGTTCTATTCAACTAAACGTGGGCTTAAGTGTCATCAGGACTGTCACCAATCAGTTCAGCGACTCCGAAAACTATGGATTCAACACTAATATCAGGCATTTTCGATTATTTTTACATGGCACCCCCTTCCCACCCCCACCCCTAGGGGTGTAGTACCCCCACAGTATTTTTCCCAGATCATAAGGTATATGTGTACCAAATTTGGTGTAAATTGCTTCAGGCATTCCAGAGTTACGCTGGAACATACACACACACACACAAACATTTTATTTTGCACCCTTCTCACCCCCCATGCCGATGGGGGCCAAACCTGGACTCAAATGGTGTCGGGAGCATCACTGCTCGTATTGGTGACCCTGGAAACTACGGATTTGACACCGATGTTGGCCGTCTTCGATCATTTTTACATGGCACCCCCTTCGCACCCCCACCCCTGCACCCCCACCCTGGGGGTGATAGGGGGGGTCTGACCCCCGCAGTATTTGTTGCCAGAACGTAAGGCATATGCATACCAAGTTTGGTGTCAATCGCTCCAGGCGTTCCAGCAGGTCATGGTGGACATTTTGTTTTGCACCCCTTCTCGCCCCCCATGCCGACGGGGGCCGAACCCGGACTCAAATGGCATCCGGAGAGTCGCCGCTTGTCTCAGTGACCTTGGAAACTACAGATTTGACGCCAAGATTGGCAGTTTTCGATCATTTTCACGTGGCACCCCCTTCGCACCCCACCCCTGGTGGTGCTAGTGGGGGTCGTACACTGCAGTGTTTGTCGCCAGGCCATAAGGCATACGTGTACCGAGTTTGGTGCACGTCGCTCCAGGCATTCCGGAGCCTATGCGGAACACACACACACACACACACACACACACACACACACACACACACACACACACACAC